>JAVYIG010000070.1:0-600000 GCA_035222895.1 Strongylocentrotus droebachiensis
GTAATATTTCAACAGGATTGAATTACGAATTTTAAAATATGCATTTACATTGTGAAACCTAGTGTTATAATAAGCAACTTTGAAAAAATTGGGCTTCTAAGGATTTTGAGAAATTAAAATATCAAATTTATCGTAGCTCCCGATAAATTTCAAAAAGCGCCTACGGCAATACAAAGGTAACTGCGACCATGAAAATCTCGGGATATGCAGTTCTAATATATAATTTCCAATCGGGAATAGGAAATTGGTCGATTTTATTCAAGGAAAATTGTTTTGAGGCTAAAGTAAAATCAATCTTAAGAGGGAGCTATAACAACATGAAGAGTTTATTATTCACAATTGCATCACTTTAGACTCGATTTTAACCACGACAACGATTATTGAATGTTGTAGGATCGAATATGCTTCCAATATGTTCATTTGATCCAAATGCATGACCCCATACCAAAACTTTGTAATACCTTTAAGGCTGCCCTTTTTTATTGTCGGAGGGGGCAAATTCCCCAGACCCCCCACCCCCCCCCCCCCCCCCCTCAAATACGCCTCTTCATTGGTCACCGCGAGCAAGGACCTAGAGAACTCGTGACGAGGAAGCTTCGAAAGCGAGGAAGCATTTTGTCTTACTCTAAGATCAGACTTCAAGCGAGAGTGCACGTGTGGATATACCGCGCTCGGAAATAAGTTCAGTGTGAGGAAGAAAACTGGAGACGAACGTCTGATAGGGTAAGTAGGCCTACACCAGGGGAAAAAAAATACTTTAAAAATGTTGGGGGCTACTTTTGAAGCTTGCTTGCATGAAAATAACACTCTTTATTTTGTTTTGCATTGAACTCTATGCAATTTGGGGGGCTCTTTTATGACTTTCGGGGGCTAATGTGCCCCGAGCCCCCGTGTATTTTTCCCCCTGACCTACACCTGGTACACCAACACGATCGCCGAGACTTTCAAGAAATATATATAGAGGCAATATCAATTGCCTCTATATTGCCTCTTGTTGTATTTCTTATAGAGATATCGGATTGCGTAATATGTCATTACCATGGTTGCTCATTTAAGTTGATAACGAGGCCATTGATATTGCTTTTGGTTGATTTTTGTTTTATTCTGAAAGTCTTTGTGATTATTGTCTCATTTAAATGTTTAAAGTTTGTTTTGAACCATCTTTCATAATTAAAACCGAATGAAAATCTTCAAAGCTTAAAAATATAAACCAGTAGTGGAAAATTGCGGTTCAAGGGTTTTGGGTGCAAACTATCCATTCAATGTTGTTTAAATATTGCCTTCAGAGGTTTAGATGGCAGTACTTTAACCTAAATTCTAAATGCCCAAATGTTCAATGTTGAAGTGCATTCGCGATATCTATCCAGGCCGGATCGATATGATGATTTACCAAATATATCAATGTGGCGGTTTCCCGGCAAAATGTGTATCATCACGTATTTAGTAGTCAAAACATATTCTTCCACATGATTGTTAATTAATAAGAGCTTCAATTTCATTTTGAGAGGGGGGCGTTTCCAAAACGGTCTATACCTTTAAAAAATATTATTGGCATACAGTAAGCCCATTAACAAATGACTTTGAGAGTGTATTACTATTATTGTGTCAATAAAAACAAATAATTCTAAACACGTGTCTATTCATATGTTTTTCTAAGTTTTGAAATGTGTCGGAGACCGGCTTATAAATGCAAACGGGACGATTAACTTTTGACCAATCCTTCCTATGATTAAATTTGTTGATAATAACAAGTTAAGAACATTATTTTAAAATACTTAAATTAGTTTTTTAAATATTCTAATTCATAGACGTACTATTCCAACAATTTGGTATGAATGCCTGAATGAACTACTAAAAGGAAACGATATACTATTTTTGTTTTCATATTATTTTTTTTCCAACAATAGTTACACTGAAAACTTTCGTATTTTGCAAATGATATGATGATACTTGGAAACAAACAAAGCCTTCTCATTTACTCTATAATGTTAAGTGCTACCTAAAAATAATCACAAGTCTCGCTTCTTCTGCCCTTGTACAAGTCCACATATCTCTAGGGATGCACTTACCGTCCATCAAACCAGTAAACAGATAGGTGACAGGGCTATATCAGTTACAACCCTCAAAACCGGGAACTCCTTACCTCTTGTTTTAAAGCATGCCATACTTTCACAGCTTTCAAGAACTGTCTGAAAAAGCCTTACAAAAATAGTAAATATTAATCTTTGCTTTTAATAAAGTTATCTTTCTTTATTTCTTTTTAAGGATCTCTGCTTTATGCGCTCTGTATCTTATGACAAGACGCTTTTACTAAACAGGGGGAATAACCCTTCTCTCTCTCTCCTCCTCCCCTCCTCCTCTTCCCCCTGTGGCACTCGGCCAATTAATACAGACATAACCACGTACCGATCCGCCTTGAATAGACCTATAAACTTATTCTAACCCTAGAATGGGTGTGTCGCAATACAACCTCACTTATTATGTCAGCTTATTGACGTATTACAAACTGAATTGCATTGGAATCATGACGTACTCCAATTAGCGATTTTATTGTTTATAGATGTCAGTATTGGATTACTAGTGAGCTCATAGCTATAATGATATGCGCTTCCATTCGCTTTGTTCTATTGCTCAAGACACTGGAAACACGACATTAAACTAGGTAAGATCCTGTTGAAGAGGGAAAATGTATACTCTCTCTATTTTTACAGGGTGGCACATATCACCAATTATATGATTTCTTTATAAATCATATTTATAAACTTCCAACTATTGTCGTAAGGTTCTTACGATGTTATTTTAAAGTTATGTGATTCAAATTGTATAAGTGCTTATCATTTGTTTAACACTTGTGATCATTTTATTTAACCTGAATTGTGTTCGATTCAGCAATGCAGAGTGTAAGAATAACATTGAGCAAAATAAAGTTAATCCTATTAAGGTACATGTTTTAATTTGAGTATATAGTGTAGACTTGTAGGAATAGGGCATTTTCGTAATAATTTAATGCAAGAACAACATCAACAACAGTAGCAACAGAATATTGTTTTGACGAAACTATAATCATTTGCTTGTTGCTTCCTTATTGTACAAGACGAGAAGGAAATGAACTCGTGCAAAAAATCAATCAGCGCTGGAAGAGTGTTAAATCGCTTTACCAGGGACCGTCATTTGTAAACATCCACATTCAGGGGCGAGCATCGAGGCTCTTTTCGTGCTGGTTTTTGTTTGTTGGTTTGTTGGTTTTTCGTGTTTTGTTTTGCTGTGCTTTGTTTTGTTATTTTTATTGTTATAATTTATAATGGTGTATATGTTTATTATGAAGGATGAAAGGATGCATGTCTGAACGCGATTATGCCTCCATTTGAGGTTTCATCCGTGTTATTCAAATTTGAAACCTCTTATATATATATTCCTAGTGTAACATGTATGGTGTGATAGAGGGTGTTAGAGGACGGGGAGAGATAAAGGGGAATAGAGAGGGAGAGAGGTAGAGAGAGAGAGAGAGGGGGGGGGGGGGGTAGGAGGATTAGATAAATTGGTCGTTAGATGAAGAGGGGCGAAAGGGGGAGAATGGCTAGAGACTTGGTCAGGGAGTGAGGGAGAGTGAGAGAGAGAGAGGAAAAAAGAGCTGGGGTGGGGAGAAAGGTTTATAATTTGTGTAAATTACTTTACATTTAAAGGAAGAGGGAGAGGGGAAAGAGAGAATGAGAGAGCGAGAGACAGACAGACAGACTTGCAGAGAGCGAGCGAGAAATTATGATGTTATAGAGAGAGAGGGAGAGAGAGAGAGAGACAGAGAGAGCGCTAGAGAATCAGGCGGGGGCAATTTGCCATATCCGAAGAGGTGCAACTGGTCGTCCTTTAATTATTGAGGCACCCCTCCCCCTTACAATAACTAGATCAATTCTTTTCTACCTCTCTCAGTCGCAGCAGATCAAGCAAACCTCATGTATGTAATAACTCATGTTGCATCATGAAATGACGTAGTCATGCAGGAAACCCTAGAAAATACTTGGGGATTTCCGTTAGGTATTTCCCGTCTTTAACCTGATTTACACAGGCAAACTACTTCTTACGATAGGAAAGAAAACCCCGACTTGCAACATCATAAACGGAGGACTCTCTTGAGCTTTCTCACGCTGACGGTAATAATGATAATGAAAACATCTGTGTTGCAAACAAGATAATTGCACCATGCACCATCCTCTGGGCGGTGATTTGTGTTGTCTGTTTATGATATGATACTGATCTAGATCCGTAAGTAATAGAATGGATTATTTAGAATTTGAATAGTTTTAGATGCTGCTTATAAGTATCGGCTTGCATGGTGATGTAGATACAATAGGTTTACGGTTGCCCCATGTGAGATGGGGGGGGGGGGGGGGTGATTGGGGAGTCCTGAAAATCATTTTGTTTTCGCCGCAGCCAGATGCTTAATTGAGAAACATTCCCAAATGTATCACTTTTTATTCACAGCATGGTGTTATTTAATAAAGACATGCAATTATGTTTATGTGTTATGCGCTATACAAAAACGTTTAGTTATTGTTTCCTTTTATTTTGCAGATGGAATGTGGACGTTCCAGTAAACAGTAAACAGTGGAATACAACGAAGGAAACTTGGAAAGTTTGGATACAATTATCATCTCTTTTATCGAACATCTTGATTCAAAATGGCGTGTGGTATCCACCGGTATAACTATATGGGTATCTTACCCATAGTGATGTTAGCTCTCTCTATCACCATGCTTGTTAGTGCTTACATCGTAGCCGTAACTCGCGGCGACGTCGCCTTCCTGTTCCCGTACATCAGGTAAGATGCTTGACATTTATTATTATCTTCTATCATAATGTTTTTTTATTTTAGGTCATTTTTATTTTATTTGTTATCTTTTTGTTTTTATGCCGCATGCTTCCCATGTGTGCATAATCTCAAATTATTTACTTGATATGAATAATTATGTTATAAATGTTCTTTTTTAAGTTGCCTTCTAGTGCCTTATCTTGATTACATTATGATATTACACAAGCCTTCCTTCTTCTATTCATATTTAAAGTGGTTTGTTTTACCATAATTATTTTCTTAAGACTTCAAAATCACTTCGCCTACAAACGTTGCCTTTTCCGCAAGACATCTCATCGGCTGCCATTTCAAAATAAAATTTGCTTTCATTCTTTTTGACAGTCTATTTCTGATTGTATCATGAATTACACTCTCCAACCTTCTTATATTCATATTACAATTACGTCAAGTAACGTCAAGCAACAGGCACGAAAGCCATAATGTCCATTGACTCGCTTTATATTAATAATGATTATAATAATACATGAGATTTATAAAGCGCCATTATCCGTTTTAATTAAATGCTCAAGGCGCTTCAAAATATTAGGGAACACATTACATCATGACAAATAACCGTGTACATTTAAAACGATGCAAGGGAAACAGCAATATTACCTTTAAAAGCCTGTAAATACGTGACTTAAAGCCACACTGTCCTATGTGTAGCTACTTGCTCCCTCTTTATAGAAAACAATGCCTAATCGGTGACCATTGGTCCCCCATGATCCTCTTTTTCTTATGTTAATTGAGAGCTGAGTTGATGAGTTGATGAGATGTCCAGTGCCTTTGCAGTGTGGTCTAATTCCTCCTATAAACTAGTACAGATAAGCTTTAAGCGTCTAAACATTTAGAGGAGGAAAATAAGACCATGTGATCAGATGTAATATCATTAGGTTGACTTTTTATATAATTAAATAAATTTGTATTCAACTTTATGTTTGATATTGTGGTCATCCCGCTTGTAGAGAATCCCTGAAAGCCCCATTGCAGTCGATGCCCCGGCGGCTCTTGCGGTTAACAAAGCATCCTCTCTAACGAGTTAGGAATATATAACTTGTCGTCAATAGCAACAAGTACAACGGGTGGCACGACGGAACTCAAAAAATCACATGCTCTTAGTTTTTCTTCCCAAAATGTTTAGACTCTGGAGTCATGTTTTTACAGGCTTTTAAAGGCAATATTGCTGTTTCCTTTACATCTTTTTAACCGAACGACACGAAAATGTAAAGCCAATCAATGGACATATTACTTGCCTGGCTTACTTGCCTGTAACTTGACGCAGTACTTGGCGCCAGGACTGCGTCAGTGATTGGCGCAGTGTGTGACGCGCTATGATTATGTGACAACGTACACACAGTGAATGATGAACACCGAACAATGCCGCCATTGTTTTGAATCATTGGTGACATATTACTTTCACAGGCGTAACCATCGCTGGTAATAGGGCGGTAATAACGCAATCGAAATGACGCCTGAGCCCCGTCTTATAAAGGGTTGCGATAAAAAAATAAAAAAAATGATTGATCCAAAATTAATGAATCGCAAAGTTTGCAGTCTCTTACTATATTTCTTATGTACATAATTACGATTAATATCGATCGCAAATTAGTTGCGATTAATAGTAACTGTTTATAAAAAGAGGCCCTGGCATTATTATCAACATTTTTTTTTTTTTTTTTTTTTAGGGGGGGGGGGGGGGGTTGCTTGATTCGTTGCATTTTGTTTGTTGCTATCTATATTCAATTCGTTTATTGTTTTTGTTGTTGCTTATAATGGGTAGCGAGTCGGGCATTTAGCCACCTCCATTATGACGTTGACTGAGAAAGCATTCAACATTTAACAATCGTGACCTTGTGTTCAAGAAAAAGTTCAAGAAATTGTACTACTAGTATGCCATAAGCACCAGTGGCAACATTTCAGCTCTGAATGTTTTTAAAATGTGACGGGGTGCATTCCAGAGATAATTGTGAACGTATGGCACAATTCATCTTCTGTCTAGAGACTTAGAATTTGACATTTAGGAGGAGATTTCATCAAAACCCCGCTGGAATAAAACAAGTCTGCCCGTTAATGCTTCGTAAGTGAGTGTCCGATAATGATAAAAATACTGTGTTCTCAGATTGAGTAATATCCGAGAGAGGAAACCCAGGAAATTCTATTGTGGATGAAGAAGGCGGGATGAAAGGAGCGCTTGTTTGTTCTAAGTTGTTTTTTGTCTCATGCAAAGTCTTCTGGGGAAGAAGAAAGGAGTTTGATTGATGAAGAAGGGATGAGGGATGGGGGGAGGGGGCAGTCGATGTTTATCCTCTTCTCATTTCTCCTCTACCCCTCATTCTTTCCTGTCTTTGTCTTTCTATTCTTCATTATTTTGCCAGATCAGTTTTCCCTTCAGCATGTTAAGTTCCAAGCCCTTTCGTATTCCTAGTATATTAATTATTATACTATACTGATGGATATAATATCTGCCTTACACTCATCGTCGTATTCATAATTGTGTGACCGGGCCTACACCCCTCCCCGCCACACCAACTTTGCCTCTTAAATTTGAAATCCCCACCATCCCCCACCTCTCTCTGTCTCTCTGTCTCTCTCTGTTTCTTTCTTTCTCTCTTTCTCTCTCTCTCTCTCTCTCTCTCATGCTCTCCATTTCTCTATCTCCGTCTCTCTCTCTCTCTCTCTCTCCCCTCTCTTTCTCTCCCTCTCTCTCTCTTTATCTCTCTTCCTCATTTTTAACACAGTTTAAAGAAGCATGACTGAAATTAAAATTTATTTTATGCGATAATCATTACGGGCATCATCGCGGAAATGACATCACGATGAAATTAATGACCAGATGTAACGAAGAGGCCATGTCTTGAAATCATGCCAGGTCTTTTGGTCAATATGAACCTGTCATAATGAGTCGAGTCTCCGTCATAAAGGTTAAAGAAAATATAAAAAAACATTTTGGTCAGATTTTTAAAGGATCACAATCCTTCATATACCTCTTCGCCTTGGAAACTATTTCGTATTTCACCTGAAATTTCCTCGGCGCACAGAATATAACATTCAACAGTATGTCGTTAGGAATAAACAAAATGTTCTACAAATTATGCATAAAAATAATTATAAAATTATGATTGCCTTCCCCCTATTTTCGGGGAAGTGCTTCTGTAGCTACAATGGCATTTTTTATCATTAACTTTTGCATTGCTTACTATTTAAAAAAAAGTTTTAAAATGTTATAAAGTTTTAAAATGTTATAAAGTTTGATCAAGTATGATTCATTGACAATAAATCTTATTCTTTTTCCGATGATAAATGTTGAGTATACTTGTTTATTTATAATTCATTGATCAGAGAGACCATTTATTATCTTATGCTTGTTTTGTTACCGAAAATTGTTCATATTTGGAATGCGTAAGAAAATAAATCAAATCAAATCAAATCAGCAACGTTAACGTGCGAACTCAATCACTATAAAGCCCGTTCACACTATGTACTTGTTGAGTCACACAAAATTGTACCATATACAGTGTAGATGTGTATCAGTCACGTTTTATAATGATAACTGGAAGGATCCTTGTGTCAACACGACTCGGAAGGCAAGGTGATTGGATCAGTTTCACTACCTGGCCCTCCGAGTTATATCTGATCTGAAGGAAGAAATGTGCCTTTATTTCCCAGTTACAAAGTTTATGAATGATAAGGCTGATTTTATGTTTAGATAGTACGGAATGACCTTCACCCCAAAGAAGAGAGAGATTTTGATCTTATCTTATCCGTGTTAACATATCTACAAATCTATTTAAAGATTTCGATCCCAGCAGAGTTTTTATACCTAGCCTGACTGGCAGGCGCATTGGCTTTTAGAACTCTTTCTTTGCACTCCTCGAGTGAATAAATAAACAAATGAATGAATAAATAAGTTTATGAATAAGTAGATAAATGAATAAAGTATTGAACAAATAAATAGATGAATAGATAAAAACTAAATTAAACAACAAAAATAAATGTATACACAAAAAATGTATCTCTTCACCCGCCTTTTCTGTAGGCGTCACCTACCCGTGTATAAAATTGATTCTCATTAATTTTACAAAGGGTTACCAAAACATAATCGCCTGGAATTTAGTCTAGCAATGTAAAAGGGGCAATGGACATTAAATAAAGTGCTTATTAATATATTACTAACAACAGCGGTGCTGGAAATTAAGTGCTGTATGACTAACAACATCGGGGTTTTCCCTCGTCTCTCGGACTAAGATTGAAAAAGATACGTTTGTCTGCTAGTTTCGTTATTTTTTAGCGAAAGTTTTATGAAAGATAGCAACCCTACAGCGAAAATATTTGTAGTACTTTTTGAAATCCCAAGTGTATTTTAGGGAAGCTAACTTCACTTAGCAGAAGGTAAAATTTTCGGATACTTTGATGGGGATAGGTTGTAGATACTGTGTGGTCAGAACTCTTTTATTTTCTTAGATTTTTTCAAGTATGAGACAGGAACATTAAGTAGTATCTTATTTCATTTATTGCTATTTCGACCCAATTTCTCTCTAGTTTGACATTGTAAATCTGGCACTTTCCTCGTGAGTTGCTCATGCCGGGTGTTTTCTAAACTAACCTGACAAACATCAAACACAATTTGAAGTTAAACTTTACGGATTGTACCAATTTTGTTATCATAATATAAATAAATGATTTCATCTTTTCACATGAACTTTATCGTCAACAGGAAAAGGTACAAGTCAAATATTATGGTCTACACTGTAAAAAAATAATAGTCGAAATAACTCAATAAAATTGAGGAAAAGAATTGTCTTATTTTTATTAAGTAAATATTACCTACGGCATCTTAAGTAGAATTTACTTATTTTGCTGAATACATTTTTACTCAGTTAAATCGAGTTACATTAACGTAAATAATTTAAGTATTGTAATCATTTTAGATAATTAAAAAAAAGCTATGATAGGATTACATATTGCACGATTTGGTACCCATCTAATCTAACAAGTAACATCCACTAATCATTCACTACTTCTATTTAAGATTAATCACTAATCACTAACACTACTTCTATTTAAGATTAAGATTCGACACATATTGAAAGGCTCCAAATTTTATATATACTTGATCGTAGCATCTTAAAAGGAAAATTGGTTGACAATTTCCTGAAATATCAAGTTTTGATTTGATTTGAACTGGGTAACAATTAAAAATTGTCTTGTCTTTGCTTAGCCATTTTAAATAAATTAGTAAATGTTTTAAAGTCCTTAAATTTTCATTCAACCACAAAAAAAGAATTGTTTTATTTAAAAAAGAGTTTAATTTGGTCTTAATGAATATTCATAAATTATGTAAATATTTCTATTACGCACTGCATCGGTCCTTACTTTAAAAAGATAAGAATAATCAACATAAATTGTTTGAGTAATACGTATAATTTCTGATTTTGAGTTAAAATTACTAAATTAATACAAGCTGAAATAACTTAAAGTTCTTATGTATTTTATTTTACTTAAATATTCCACGTATGTTCTACTAAATTGAAAGTTTGAGTTAGCAAGACTTAAATTTAGTGCGTAAGTGGCAAAACTAATGTTTTTAAGTAAATTCTACATGGAAAAAATACGTCAAAATTACCAATGAACAAATTATTTTTTACAGTGTAGGTGTCTTTTTTAACCAAACACAGCTGAAACTCCTCATCGACTTCCTACAAGAATCAAGTCATCATTAATACCACGTGCAAATCCTTACCACCAAATTAGTATGACGTATCCAAATTAGTATGACGTATCTATGACGTTACACATCTTTAATGAATACTCATTACAAGCATGACGTGAATTTCTTTATTGGACAAATTAGTATCTATACGTTTCAGGAGTTATTCGCTCATACGCAAACATGTCACTTACAATTTAAAGTGTGAGTTTGGAAGTTGAGTGTTACAAAGATAAGATGGGAAAGGCTTGGTTCATTTTATGATTGATTTATTAAGTGTTTAATTATGGAATAAATTTGCTGGAAGTGAGATAACCGTCACGATGAAATACAGACGTGGTGGGCTGACGTTCATTTAAAATTCACTGCGTATGAACATGGACCATGGTATGAAGCTTTCACGTTACCTCTCGATGATTATTAAAGTCGAAGAAATGTTGCCAAAACTAAACACAGTTCGGAAGGAGGAAGCAGTTCTTAGTGAAGGGTAATTTTTTTCACAAGTGAATGGAGAAAGATAGAGGAGAGGGAGAGGGGGAGAAAGAGAGAGATAGAGAGAGAGAGAGAGAGAGAGAGAGAGAGAAGAGAGAGAGGGAGAGAGAAAGAGAGAGAAAGCGAGAAAGATAGAGAGATGGAATGAGGGAGAGGAAAGAATCAACACTCTTCTAGTTCTTAATAATTATAAAAGAGGAATGTGAGAACAAAATTAATAATTCATAGTGTCATAGTATCTAGCAAACCTCCTCTTCAGCATTTTAAAGAATCAAATAATGTCAAATTACTCATAAACTCATCATTAAATGAAAACAAATTTACAATTGCATGCTGAGAAATAAAACAGGTGTACATCAAAAGTTCTAGACAAAAGTGCACCACCTTCAAATAAGAGCGACTCATCAAGTCATGAGGTCCTCATTCAAAGCCTCGCGTGCCAGAATCTTTGATATTGTATTGTTTTGTCAAATGCCCTTCAAACTGGGGAGGGGGTGTTACCGGCTTGACCAGTTCTTGGATACGCCCCCGTTGGCTGTTGCTAGCCAGCTTGAGGCCCCCAGGCATTAATAGACAGACAGGATGACCCTTCCTCTATGAATCATTTATAATCATAACAAGGGGATATTGTGGCAGTGAGGAGTAGATAATTGTTTTTATTTCTCCGTCTTGTCTAGGTATAAGGCAGGGGGTCATGTCCATTTTATTGGACCAATTTGAATTTTGTCCGATTCTAATTATCCTCGCATATTTAGCCTGGAGGGTAGCAGTTGTTTTGGCCTGCTCTGTCAAGATTGTCGCAAATGCTGTCAACTTTAGGAGGTGTGTTGAGACCTAAATTGGTATTGGCTCTATGAAATGACTTTAGGTTGATTGAAGGAAAAATTTGAGAGTGATTGTGGCAGTAAGAAGCGATTTTTTCTTCTTCTTCTTCGTCTTGTCTGGGTATAAAGTAAGGTCATGTCCAGATTAGTGAAAATTTTGTCGGATTGTAATTATCCTTGCATATTTAGCCTGGAGGGTAGCAGTTGTTTTGGCCTGGTCTGTCAATATTAACGCAAACACTTTGGAGGTGTGCTGAGACAAAAATGATGTGCTGAACTGACTTCTTGAATAGGCTTCTTGTCATTATTGATGACGAGGTGACGATTGAAACGTTTCAAAGTTATTCTTCAGCCGGCAGCACTGTGACTAGCTTTTCCTTTTTCATATATAAAACTTATTTTATTTCAAATGTATATGTAATTTTATGCTGTATCATCTTTGGTGATACAGGTGCTTCTCTGATCTTATATGTCCTGTCATCAGAAAAGGCATTATATGAAGAGCTCTAATTCCAAAAGGAGCTAAATCCACTTTTGATGAAAATTGAGTTATTGTTATAAAAACATTGATCACTTAAGTACCAGCCTTTCAACAAACTTATTTACCTAAATTTCGGGAGCAATTATGAAAAATGCACCTTCTAATATCATTTTCCATAGACGCCTATACAAAATATGGTAAACCATTATTTCTTTCTCCGAAGTTACCAAAATGGATTAAGCTCCTTTTGGAATTAAAATCTTCACATTATGCTTCTCCAGTCGTGATGTGTCGCGTTTTCCTGCAGGGCGATGATATGTTTAATTCGGATGTGTCAATTCTCGCTACCCCAAATAGCGATTCTGCCGAGATCCGGGGAAAATCCTGAAAACGCGGATTGCATTATGGGATAGCTTTTCGACATTACAGCTTCCTGTGCAGGCGCTATATTACTAGGCGCGATAGCGTATGCACAGAATATGTCGTCTGCTCGGTCTTGTTTTTTTTTCGCAAATATTTCAACGTTTATTTGAACATTTCATTCGTTGTTTTTTGCGTCTTTTGACATCAGTGACGATGGTTTTCTTTTGTGAGGCTGCACAGTGCTGGGCTCATGATTCCAAGCGTAAGAACCCTGAAAAATGGGGGTGGATGAAGGCCGTGACTTGGGATGGGACTCTATACCGGAAGTTGTAGTGACGACCCGAGAGAGTGAAAATTACCTCGTCTCGCGAATTTCGAGATTTTCGTACCTATTTAGGGTAGCGAGAATTGAGGAAGGTTAACCATCTGCGCTTTATCAACCCGTGTTATGAAAGTAGATAGACGGGATAGGTGTCCGATGGTCATTCCATTGAATAGATGGAAAAGGTCACATGATATGATGATGCAACACATACGTTATGAAACATGAATCATGTAAATGTAGATCAACTGTGAATGTTGCCTATAATTGCTCTAGATATGGCCCGCCTGATGGAAATCGGATGTTAGTGTAATTATTTGCTGTGAGGCGAGGCATCAATGATACCAAATCCATCAAAAATGTGTATAATACTATAAATACAATCATATAACATCCCGGTGAAAAGTCAAGGGGGGGGGGGGGGGGTCTTCACAAATCTACCAACGACAAACAAATAAATATCGGATATTTTGTTCCCTCTCATTATGTCCAACAATTTGTCAAGCAATTTAAGATCATTGTTCAGTCACTCGTGCATATTTTAAAGAATAGCTTAATTTGCTATAAAGAAATGTTTTTGTAAAGTTTTAATTTCTTTAATCATGATCATGTTCTACTGAATAGACAACCCCCTAAAAGCAAACGGTCATTGGTTGGCCATAATTCCATAACGACAATGATATATTTGGATGCATAGAATGCATAATGATTAATGGCTGAAGGCAGCATCCCAGGCACACGGATATAGTGCTGGTGGCTCTTAAGTGTTTTGAAACCATCTTCTTGTTTCGTTTGTTAATTACGCATTACAGGCTAATGACATATCCACTACTTATGATAACGATCTTTTCCTCCTACTAGTCAACCTCGTTTTATGTGGGTTGATAGCATCACCCCAGGAGCAAAAAGGAACGATTAATTTTTCTTTAACAGTAGTGGATGCGAAGATTGGTTGGGGGAAGGGGCGAGGAGAGGAATGAGAAGAGGCGGGGCAGGGGAAAGGCAAAGGTAGGAAAGGGGAGGGGCAGACTGTATACAGTTCTACACCGTGTTATTTTGTATGATAGCATTGCCTCTGGAGCAAAATACAAATATTGTGTGGCTTCATCAGTAGTGGATTCGGGTAATGGAAGGGAGAAGGGGGTAGAGGGCTGGGAGAGGTAGGGGAAGGGGCAGAGGAATGAGGCACAGTGTCTAGATAGCATCGCACAAGAAGCAATGAATAAAATGGAGAGGTTGGAGTGGTGGATTCGGAGTGGGATGGTGCATGGAAGGGTGAGGGGGAAATGAGGGAAGGGGCTGGGGTGGGGAAAGGCAGAGGGAGAGGGAGGGGGGCATACTGTCTTCATTGCGTTATGTGGGTTGATAGCTTCGCCCCAAGAGCAAAAGATAACGATGTAAAGATTCTAGAAGTAGATTCGGTTGAGGAGGGGGACGGGGAGGGGGTAGAGGAGGGAGAGGTAAGGGCACGCTTAAATGTATGCATGTACAGTATCATGGCGGTCGGTCGAATTGTTCTCAATTGAAAGAAACAAGACAGTGTGGAACTGTTATTCAATTTATATCTTTAATTTGTGTACGATGTATAATATGACATGAACATTATGATATCAAGTTACGCAGGAGGTTTTTTATGTCTCCAAGAAAGAGAAAAAGAGACAAAGAGAGAGAGAGAGATTTAAAAAAAAAAAAGGGAAAAAAAAGACGACGAGTCTTCTGTATATACGCCCTTGGACGCCCCCTCCCGTTTCCTTCTTGGCGAGTAGAGTGTATATCAGTCCTTGTCTGGTATGGTTCTATGCCATGCCCGGCTAACCCCTGTCCATCTATCTCACGAGGATGTTCATGGAATACGATAGCATCCTCATCTCAAACAAACTTTGCCTCTGGCAGAGAAGGACTTATGAATTATGTTTAAAGCGCCTAGAGACGTTGTTTTTACAGGGTATTGTGAGGTGTAGAAGCTTAATTATCAATAATGATAATAGCTCTTTTCACTGTATATCAGTATTATTAAAAGTTGTAGAAGAAGTAGAAGTAGTAGTAGTAATAGTAGTAGTAGAAGTAGTAGTAGCAATATTAGCAGTAGTAGTAAGGTTCAAACCTCTACAGAGCCAAGACACCATAGTAGTATTGTATTTTTGTTAACGGTTGTTGTAATTGCTGCTGCTGCTGTTCTGTATATTATTCTTCTAATTACCATTATTATCATCACTATCATTCTAAATATTTATGAATGAGTAAACTCTAACTAAAACGCCATCGCAACATTTCTGTACTAATACGCTCAAGGACTATTTTTCTTGTAAGTTTTATCAGCCTCTGGTCTAATATGAAGTGCAGACCAGTTAAACTCAAAATAGAAATTGAAAGGCACACATAAATATTTATACCTGCACATGAGATAAAGCCACACATTTCCGACGAAACTTAAAGCCCATCAATACTAGTGAACAGGAGGGATTAGACTACCCTGCAAAATCACTGGACAGGTGGTTATCTCATCAAATCAGCTCTCAATTAACATAAGAAAAAGAGGGTCATGGGGGACTAATGGTCACCGATTATGCATTGCTTGTTATATAGAGGGAGCAAGTAGCTATACGTAGTGCAGTGTGTCTTTAATTCAGATTCAGTCTCTACGTTTTCTTGCACTTTCCTATGTTTTTTTAATTACCCCCCCCCCCCCCCACCGCCCGTTCCACAATCATTGACCGCCTTTGATGTCTAAATTCATATGATATTTATTGCCCTGCATGAATAAAAATGATCGACAGTACTTTTTCTTGACAGGACCCTTAACGAACACCTTGAAGAAGTACTAAGATGCGTCATATAATTAACGATTTCCAGTATTTGTCCTTCCGTATCTCTTTCGACGTTGAATACTTGCCATCGACCCGTAGGTGGGTATGCTCTAAAATTGCCATGCAATAAAATTACATATAGATGACCGCCCCCACCCGTATGCATAAAAGAACCCCCATCGCCCCCATCCATGAATTATGTCATATATATACACGTAGACTTGTAAGGCGCCAAATCCACTTCAAACTTATGTCACAAGATATTGTAAGAGAAAGATTCTTCCAAAATGGGGTTTTATAGTGGGTTGTTGTTATGTTTGTTATCTGTATTAAAAATGTTTATGTTTATCATATTATTTTCATCCTGGCATAACGAATATGTTTATAATATTTTAAAAAAACGTATTGTAAGAAATACAACTCATTAATTTCTTGATTATTTTCCCGAAGAAGCCCGTGGCAGTATGTACACTTGTGTTACTTCTACGAATAGCCCGGTTTACAAACAAATTCAAATTGTATGCATACTTTTTAAACAAAGGTTGTTCTTGAAAACTTGGAGACTTGTCCTAGGATTGCCGGACATAGCAACACGTAATTTATGCAGTCTTGATTCCAAGAATTGTGGTTCATTCATTAATAACAGGTTATTGTTATGGAATAGCTCGTCACTTGAAAGAACCCCCCCCCCCCCCCAAGAAAACCTGTCGTAAACCCCAACCCCCTCCCCTGTCCCGACGTATGTCTGTAAAGGATACGCTCCTAAATGCCAAGGTATCAGGTTTGGCCCGATTTCTGTGAGGTTTAGGAAGAAGTTCAAGGAATTGGTGAATGAAAAAGGTTCAAAAGACTTCCATGCCGGGGCAGAACTCCCTAACAGCCAGAATTAGACCACAGTAGAGATTTGGCAACATATATAAATATTATTTTACAAACGTTTTGGGGTTTTGGCATATGTGTTGGGGACGGCACTTTAACATCGATTATTATTGAGTCTGTAAACAAATTGTTTAAATAAAATAAATAAATAGCAACAATAATAATAACGTCAAGACCGTTACCGTACATGGCTGTTGCATCCACACGTATCCCCCCCCTCTCTCTCTCCCCTCTCTCTGTTTCTCTTTATTTCACTTTCCGTCTCTTCTTTCCCCCAAGCGCTTCTGTTTTTGTCTTGTGCGTGTCTCTCTCTCTATTCACATCTATCTCCCCCTCTAGAATAATGGAAATACTTATTATCTGTTCCCCTTCACTATATCTCTCTCCCTCTCTATCTCTCCCTCTTACTCTCTCTCTCTCTCTCTTGTACATATTATAAACCTTCTACATTAATTAAGAGCTGTCACTCACCTGCATCTCTTTAATCATCATGTTCAAGCCATAGACGATGAATTGCTGCATACAATTATAGTTTTATCATAAATTCTTATTTTCATAATTATTTAATAGCATTATGTAGCATATTTTCAATCACAAATATATGTTAGAGTAAATGACCAATGCGCCTTAAATTGCATTATTGTCTCTCTCTCTCTCTCTCTCTCTTTCTCTCTCACACTGTGGGCTAGACTGTCATAATATTATCTGCACCTCCATGCTTGTAAAGTAATCAGTTCGTTACACAACTCCTTGGTTACACATCATCATGTCGATGACTCAATGTCACGATGAAGAGAGGTTTGCCGCTCAGGCCGCTTAGCAACTCACACAGTCACACAACCAAAATATTCTATTGGGAGTTTGGAATTAAAAATAATAACAACTTGACTCGAGCCTGCTGAAAATCAAAAAGATTGAAAGGCTTTCAAATAAACGCAGATAAACGACATCAAAATTTGGTCCAAAGTTTGAAACCTTTTATCATTCAAAATTATATCGGCATTTGAAAAGAAATGTAATTTTGTAACTGTCACAATCCTTCACATGGGAATAAAAGAGTACACAAAGGATTATTTACTAGTTTGGAATTAAAAATAATAACAACTTGACTCGAGCCTGCTGAAAAAACACAGAAAAACAACATCTTTGGTCATTGGTCGAAAATTTGAAACCTTTATTTTTTTTTAAATCATGTAAGCAGTTGAAGAGGGATGTAACTTCGAATATCCTTCAAATGGGAATGAAAAAATTTACAAACGATATTTCATATTGTGCACTTTAGCATAACTATCCACGGAGGTTCATCTACGGAAGAAAAACCTTTTATCATTTCAAATCATAAAATCAGTTCAAGAAGAATGTGACTACGACAATCCTTCAAATGGGAATGTAAGAAGAGTACACAAAGGATTTTTCACCTTTACTAGTGCACTTTAGCATAACTATCCATGGAGGTTCAACTACGGACGCAGGGGGTTTTAGAGAGAAAACAAGAAGGGCAAATACATGAATCATTTATCACTTGTTGATATGTAGGATTTCACATTCTACTCTAGTTCCGGTGACTTCATTTGTCTAATTTGATAATTATTATCACCGGGAATTTTGTAGAATCATCGCAGGAAGAGCGATTGGAGAGTCACGCGATTGTTTAATGTATTTTGAGATGAATTAAATCTTAATGAAAGTTCATGGTCAAACGAATAAGAGATATTACAAAATTTTGCGTAAATCAAACAAATTAGGCGATTGTTGTTCCAATGAACAGGGACGGGATATCTGAAGATAAACCATTTTCGTAATGTAATAAAATATAATGCATAAATCTGTTATTAAGTGTCGTGTTACAATTTATTTAACTCACCTGTTATGAATAACTTTATTCAAATAGTTAGAATGCGAATTGCACACATTAATTATTGTTAGATAGGACAGACATTATGGCCCATCTTACCTGAAAACACGTAGTTTATGCAATTCGAATTCTGTCTATCAAAATACGCTGCAATAAATCGTAACCGGTGAATGAAATAGTTTTCTGCTGCTCAGATAATGTTTTGTATCACTTATATATTTGGAGAAAAAAACCCCAAACAAATGCAACTTAAAGAGAAGGTTGACTTCTGGGAAGAGGTGAAAAATAAGTTGTGAGCGTTATCATGTTATTATGCAAGTGTGGAAGAACATCAGATAAAAAATGTTCCATGAAAAGCATGGCTCTTCAAATGCCCTAATATTCTAAATATGGCGTGTAACAGCATAAGAATCGGGACGGATTTTTGTGCCACATGTTCGTGTAGTCCCTTATACATATTTCTGTGTACATTGCTTGTAACTTTACCAAGACTGGGCCAAATTTCTTATCATTTTGATGATTAAAAAACCTTGCAGTACACACCAATACTTATATGCTAGATGATCAACCTTTTCTGATCGATTTCACACCGTTTCTTTTACAGTGCAATCGTATGACCAGAACTCAACTTTTTCTTTAACATGGGTAACACATGATAAATTTGTGGAGCAAGTGTGAATAAAACCCCATACAAATGACCGGCCTTTCCCCTATTTTCTGAGGAGCACATCCGACACATCCATTCAATAGCACATGAAACAATAACATAACACATGGCACAACCTGATAAGAACATACCATGTAATCTGCTGAGCATCAGAAGAGCTTTTTAACGCGTATGAATGTCAGTGTTAACGTCCTTCTGGCTCTCAGCCGATCTTATCTTCTAACTTGTCTATGTTCTGAACCATTGTGACGTAAGCAGTGGCAATGAGCTAACCTGGATGACGAGTTCATTTGCACCTCTTAAAACAAATGTCATGATTCCGTTCTATCTAACGGTGACGATTGTAAAGAGCCCGAGAGGGAGTCAACTCGGGGGCATTAAAAGGGTTCCGAGCAGTTGGGTTACGATGTTTAAATGTACATGTATGTACCCTGCTCGTTGTTGTTATTACCTAATGAATGCATATCGTGGCAATGCTACTTTAGTCTTAATGAAATTGTTTGTTTGTTTGTTCGAGGATTGTTTAACCTGACTGCAAAGGAAGCATGTATATGCTTGTAAGTAAGCAACCGGGGGATCGACGGCTTTAAGTCCTCTCCGATGGACTTGGTAATGAGGATCACAGCCTTACCGAAGGGCATGAGCGCATCGACTTGGTTTCGAATCCGGGACCTCCCGGTTCTGAGACCACTGCTCTACCACCTAGCCATCTCGCCTCCGCGCCTCCTCTAATTATCACATTGATTTCTCATTATTTTACTAAAACACTAAATGCACTAAAGGGCAGGTTCAATATGATATTGTAAATCTCATATAAATCAGGTTAGGATTAAGTAACGTTCGCATATTTAAAAGGTGATTGATATTGCGCTAAGGCCGAAGTCAATTTTTTCGAAAGTCTATGCGATCGTGTTCCAAGTACAAATTAAAATAATCAATGATCTATAATGAACAGATGTAATGGTAATTCTAGTTGCTGGAAAAGGTCATTGGGGGATTTTTTAAATAGAAATAATCATTTTAGGAAAGTTTCGGAGAAGTGAGATATCCCTGAAGGAAGTGGGACAAACTTTAAACAAAAACACTGATAATTGTCTCAAAAGAAATACCGGAAATGTTACACGGAGAGATACATCCCTTCAAAAATAAAGTCTGTAGGAAAGCTACATAAAGGTTGATCAACCTAATTATACGACATCATGACTGAGATTCAAAGTATGTCATTCTTGTTATGTGAAAAACAAGTAAAATTACAATACGATTGGTCATTTGGCCTGCACCCGCATGGTTTATCAGATCAGATAATAATCAAGCTTGTCAACGTCAGCTTTTCGTTTACCTGGATAAAATGGTTGCCATGGAAATAACAAAATGTTAGCCTGTCCGTTCGATTCATGTCAGGAATGACAGTCAGTCAGGTTTGTGGGTTGATGTACAAGATTACAATAAAACCTTGAAGATATCTGGAAATATAACCTACTGCAAGATGTAACATATCCAGGAAGGCGTACGATCATTTTATAAACAGATTTACAACATTCATAAACTGTACAAATTCGGTGTGGTTAAGCTGATTTAAAAAAAAAATTGTTACGCATTAATGTATTAAAATTCATTTCCTTATTTCTTATTCTGTATTAATGATACAGATAACATATTAACGTATTCAAGTGGAATATTGTTATAATTATGTTGAATGAATCGAATGAAGATCGAGGGGGGTTGAGGTTATTTGAGAGCCTAGACCTAGTACTATTTCCTGGAAAATAACAGGATGAATGCTGTGAGGTCAGGAAGAGAAAGAGAGCAGATACATGTCAAGAAGGGAGGGGTTGATTAGCGGAAAGGCTCAGAAACACAGCACAGAGAACAGGAAGATATGGTCGATGCTATAGCCTTACTACAAGACTTCAAACTCATTATTTGAGTTTGTATCTACTTGCTTGTTTGTATGCCAGTAGTGCTTAGATATCAACTTTAACATCTCCGGTAAAAAAAAAAACAATTAAAAACAAAGCAGTGAACTTGTATCTCTGAAATTAACTGAAATCATATGCCACACACATTATTTCATTGAGCCACAAGGTATTTGTCAAGGGATAGATATATAGCTAAGGCTTCGGGGTTATTTAAGTGTTTTCAGAGCAAGACCGGTGTTAATAAAAGGGATGTCATGGATTTAATCAAGACCAGAAATTAGTAATTTTGCATCGAAAATGGGTTGCACAAACCGATCATTCCGTCAATCGCCCTACTATTTTGTGCAAAATTGCACGTGTGGCAATCGAGGGACCGCGCAGAGAGGCAAGGAAAGCAATCAAAAGGTTAATAATACGTAATATATGCATATCAATGTCAGCAATATATAGAATTATATATTATGGAAATATTAGAATTTGCGATTGGCAATATATCAGTGAACCGCATGCTGAAATAACGACAGAGCCTATAGCAATAAGTTTATTCCCTTTCGTAGTTTGTTTGTTTGTTTACCTGATTGTTAAAAAGCATGAGTATGTTTGTTAGTAAATAATCATGGGACTGACGGCTTTAAGTCCTCTCCGAATGACTTGTTAATGAGCATTAATAGGGACTTTTAGATTCGCACGAAGACAATGTGGATTGCTACGATCGACGTCCTTTTAATGCACTGCCTTGAATGGACGTCACACGTATCAGTCCACGCAAATCTAAAAGTCCCTATTGCCTTGCAAAGTGCAATAGCGCATCGACTTGGTTTCGAACCAAGGACCTCACGGTTACGAGACTACTGCTGTACCGCTAAGCCATCGCGCCTCCTATAGTATATAACACATATGAATTAAAAAGCGATTGCGCAATGAGCATAGAAAAGGGGGAATACATAAGGAATACTGATGAATGTTCGAACTTAAAAATGCAGGCAGCTGAATCTACTGATGAGATGGAAGTGGGAGCGGTAGATTGCTAGTGGGAAGGACATTTTAGAGGAGAATTGTCAAACCAAACTGACAGGTAGACGGATACATGGTAATGAGAAGCAATGGGTTTTGATTAACCGTGCTAATGAACGTAGAAGTTGAACATCTCTAAACGCCTTCAATTATAGAAGTTTGAAGTTTGAAGTTTTATTTATTCCACATTTTACATAGAAAAACAGTTTATATTCTTTTCTTTTTTATACAGGCGTATATTATTATAAGAATAGATTTCACACAAGAATTTTTAAATATTTTTTAGAGAGATTTCAAATCAAATATAATGTACGGAAAATAAGTACGAAATATGTATATATAACAGGCTGGGTAGAACAATGTAAAATGTGGGGAGCCTAAATAAAAAGCATAGCTTGTATGTGAAAAGGCTCCCGTACTGAGTAATACAATATAGTAAGACTGAAATGCTAAAAGCCATTAAGTTCCTGGAAAGTTGACACTGTGAGCTCTTCCTTTTTATGTGTGTTAGTGCTTCTGGAAGAGTATTACATACGAAAAAATGTCCCTGAAGAGGATTGACGCTTCAAACTGTCCTCATATTAAAAATATAAGTCTAACATGAAAAAGTATATAATACGTTTGGATCATACTGTAGTCCCATGTGCGTATTTATGCCTACAGTCCATCTGACTTTCAGCAAGACCAAGTAAACATTTCTTTCCATTTTGATCAATTTAGAAGTTCACAGTTCACATCAATTTCTCCCAATTGTCTTCAAACAGTTCCTTTAAATTTAATTTCATTGTAGTACTTGAAATTGTAGCACATGCAGTTTATAATGTTATTCTATTGCGCCGCAAATTGTGTCCTTCCTGTACAGTTTCATGCTTCTTTCACAGTAGGTTGGTAAACTTTCTTTATTATCATCTTAGTAAAGCACATATGAAGATTTTAATTCCAAAAGGAGCTAAGTCCATTTTGGTAACTTCAGAGAAAAACGAATTGTTTACCAGATTTTATACAGGCGTCTATGGAAAAGTGATATTAGAAGGTGCATTTTTTCATAATTGTTCGCAAAATTTAGGTTATTATTTTTGTTGAAAGACAGACTCTGAATTAAGAAAACAATGTTCTGATGTCAATAAATCAGTTTACATCAAAAGTGAATTTAGCTCCTTTTGAAATTAAACTCTGTATATATAGAGAACTTCCTGTCATACGAGATATAGCCTACATGTGAAAGCAAAAGTGTATTTCATAATCCAGTGGTATGACCAGAACTCAACTTTGTCTATAACGTAAATATGTCCAAACATTGACCCCGTCATGACTCGCATGTTGTACTTATGTTACAGGAAAACAGATGCAGGGAAGTAGCTTTTAATTAATTGATAATCATCTCAGAAGTGGACCTAGGACATAGTGACAGGGTAACGACTCCTAAGCGACAGTCGTTCCTCACGTATACTATACCCCATTTCATGTATCAGCGTCAATTCGAATGGGGACGTCCGTTAGACCAAATTTACCGACAATATTAATTCAAAGAGGCAGAAAAATAATCATGTAGATAAATGAATAAATAGGTAAGTATATAGATAGGCATATGGTTAAATAATCAAATATATGAAAGATAGATGAATAAATAAGTATATAACTTATAAGGAAATAAAAACGAAAATTACAGAATAGAATAGAATACAATAAAGTTAAACAAAAATAGAAAAGAAATAAAATGATATAAAGTAAAATAAAATAAAATAACTTAATCCTTCTTTTCCTAGCGACACCTTCTGTTTTTTTGTTGCTGATGTAAACATTTATTCATATATATATTTTTTCCCATTTGCTATGGTTTCTTTATATATATAAATATATGTTTTTGAATTGCCTTTTTTTAAAATATGATTGTATGTTTGATGTAAACTTGCATTTTTAGTCTTTGGACATTTTGACAAGTCGTGAATAAAAACTCATTTGAATCTTGAATCTTGAATATGTAAATTAGTTTTGAACAAGTATTTTTTTACTAAGTAGGCCTACATTACTCACGCTATTACACATAAGACCACTAGTGAAACAAAAGCTCTCACATGCACTTTCACAGGTAATGATCAGACATGAGATGAGCAGAAAGTGATTCATGGTCGTCCAAAATAAATGTGCCCTGGGATAGATTAGAAGATTTGATGGGAGGACAACCCTTTCGGTCTTGTTATCGACCAAGGATTATTGAGGTACTCCAAGGGAAACATTTATACCCTCAATATGTTACATGCGCAACAGCTACATTTATACCATCAATCTGTCACATATCCACAACAGCTATGAGTATGATGTGAATACGATTGCAGGCCTGTAGGTTTCTTTACGAGGCGATGTGGAGGGGTAGGGGAAGGTCTAGTTCTGTTAGCTTCATGGGAACAACTTTCAGTCCTTTTCCCCACAAATTTCTCTTCAAATGTCCTCACGTTTTGGTGATTTGATGATAAATTGTTTTGATTATTGTTTCACCTGACTGCTCAGAAAGCACCATTATCGTGTAAGAGAGCAGAAGGGGACTGTCGTCTTCTTATCCTCTCCGAGAGACTTGGCAATGAGAAAGAGTGCCTTACCAAAGGGCACGAGCGCATTGATTCGGTCTCGAACCCGGGACCTGCCGGTTACGAGACCCCTGCTCTACCACTGAGCTAATGCCCCTCCTCCTTTCTCAACAATAAACATGTTTTGAGGCAGGGGGAGGGGGGGGGGGGGGGGGTGTGCTCGAATCCCCAGAACCCCTATAGCCTTTACGAGCTGATATGTAGTAAACACAAGTACATACCAAACTCAGTTGACAAAGATTCTCTTGGGTCAGATAACTTCGGGTTTCGGATCATAAAGACGAAAAATCCAATAAATCAGACAAAAAGTATAACTTTAAATAAGACACAAGAAAATAAAAAACCATGCCAGGCTGGGTGGACATTAGGGAAATACAAATTACTCGGATTGGCCAGAATTTGATACACAATGTCAGATTGATACATTGATGATGATAAAGGTTCACCTTATTCGTTGTAAACTTGGGATAAAGGTCAAAAGTAGTAACACATTGCCAAATGTCTAAATTGAGGTAAATTAGATTGGACAGCTTGATTGACCTTCATTTTGAAAGGCAGACTGGTTTTGCAAATGAAAGAAATCCCCAGAACAGTTGGTCAGTTGTTGTTTTTGTCCCCGCTGTCGTCGTTATCTTTGGCGCTGAAGCTTTATTTACTAAACCTATAGCTGTGTTGTCGATCCCTCCTCCCCCCCCCCCCCCAGAAAAAAAGGGACAACAAAAACACAGGAATATGCAAATATAAGTGTTGATGAGTTCAATAACTTTATCATGACCCATTTTTCGATCAATCTAATCTTTAATAATGATATGAATTGAGCAAGAAATTACCAAATCATTTTTTAACATTCGGTCATTGTGACTTTTGAATCACACAAGTTAATTTTTCATGTAAAGTGCAACGTTTGGGAATATTGCATTTACCACAATCGTTTTGTTCAGCGATATAGCCCATATGAAGTGACATTCTTTCAATATGCAAGTAGGCCTATTTGACCGTTGGCTGTACAGTCATGAGGTAACCTACTTATAATAATTGAATCTGCATGTTTAGAGCTGTGAATGATATATCAACCAATCTGCTGTCATCATGACGATCTACTTTGGACACGTTCGAGATGTCTGTATATTGATGAGTACTGGGCCCCGTTTCACAAAGCCTTTTTTTCAATGACAAAATACAAAAATCAGTGACAAATCTACATTTGCCACACTCCACCCAGGTGAAGTAAATGGGTACCTGGTAGGAATCTATTCCTTGAAACGCAGCGCGCGTAACAGCTGCACTGCTAAAGCCAGGGTAATTATGCTGCATTATTGTAGAGCGCTTAGAAACTTCTGACAAAGTAAGTTTTAGGCGCTATATAAGCACTGTAATTATTATTATTTCAGTAGCTTATAACAAATACTGTCATTTGTCACTGACGACAAGTTTTGTGAAACGGGCCCGAGGTGGTCATCAACAGATCGCCGATCCACACACTGAGCTCGTTTAGATATTGGCGCATTGCCTGGCAAGAAGGATGTTGTATTATTAACCAATCAGGTCGTATCTTTGCTTCTATCCCCGGTGCAGAGGAAGAATTCCTTGAGACAAATCATCAATATTTTGCTTTCAAGAGAATCTTGAGGTCTGGGAAAGCTGGAAAATGATTCGTTAACTTTTTTCATATTTGTAAATGTAATTGTGAAGGAACATTGAAAGAAAATGTCCTCTGACAAGGATGGCTTTTCAAATGCCCTCATATTCGAAAGATGACAAGAAATGGCTAAAGGTGTTAAGATTAAACTTTCAGGCAACATGATTATTTTGTTGTAGTCCCATATATATACATTTCTGCGTACAGTACATTTGACTGTCAGCAAGGCTGTGTCCATTTGTTATAATTTTACTGATTTAAAATCATCACGGAATACACCAACACTTTAAATAGGCTGTGTGCTTCATAATCAAGCATTATCTATTGATACATTTGGCTACTATTTCAAATTGATACCGACACTTAAAAGTCTACTCCTCAGGAAATGCAAAGGATCAAGGTCATTCAGATTGTGTCTGCCAAGATCGGAAATGGAACACTTTGCTAAAAGCTTTCCAAGAACTTATTCTCAACTAGTTGTGTCTTATTTATCTTCGATGAGTGATGATAGTTAACCTGTTTTTTCTTCTTTCAAAACAATACCTTCGTAGGCATTGCTCTTAAGTCTCATATTAAAAAAAAAAAAAAAACTTTCACATAATATGTAAATATTAAACAAATTGGTGTTAAATAATACCAAAAACAACCCTACATGATACAGGACGAATTGACAGTACAAAATTTGGTTTCTAGCAATATAATCCATGTTTTGTTTCCCTTTATTTGCCTTTAATTGGACAAGATTTTCTTCTGCTAATCCTTAACTGGATATTCTTTTATTACTCTGTCACATGCTGTACGGAAAAGTAATCAAACAAATAAACAAACAAACGCACAATCATATCATAACTAGAATAACAGATACATGTCATTTACTTCCAGGCAACATACATCTCGAAGGAGCGCGTCCTACTAAACTACCTTTTTACAGCAAGACAAATGTATTTTATGCCTGAATATCTAAAGAAGCATGGGCGGAAAATCGCTTGAAGATCCCTGTGGGCCTAAAATATACCGTTTTTGACAGACATACGTTGCACTTTATTAATCATGGTGTTTTAATTTGTACCCGGTTTTGAAAATATCGCATTCTTAATCAAATATTGTGGAGGTTTCCGTCGGGTTGGTTTCTCGTGCTTCAGGTTCGACAAAACCTTTGCCAAGTTTCCAAGATTCCAGGCTACCCGAAATACGCGTTATCAGTCGATCTCGACAATGATTCAGTGATTGGGCCACGTGTGCTTACATACGATCTCCCGGTCGATCTCGCGGATGATCTCAGAAAGATTGAGGTATACAAAGACTCTCTAGATAAGAAAAAGAGCGCTTGTTATATCCGGGTGCCGGTAAGCTTACACCCCGGCGGCTTGAGTCGCAGTTTGCACTTAGACAGCGGGTCGTGCTTATATTTTTAAAACTATTCCCTTAGAAAAAAAAGTTTTTGAATAGTTTTCACCACATCTCTCTTGAAGCTCCCAAATACTTTTGCTAAAACCTTTTCCACTCAAAAAAGATTTGGTTAGCATTATTTTAGGTAAACTTGAGGTAAAGTTTATCAAATTTGGTTTACATTTTACCCAGTATTCGGGTTAAATTTCATCCCACAAACATTGCGGAATCTCTCTCTTTTTAACATTTCGGTTGCTTTCATCGCCTCTCCGCATGGCGCTTGTTTGCGACACGTGCATTTTTGCTCAAAACAAGAAACACCAATTCACAGAAGAAAATTGATTTGTGCAACACAATCATGATTAGTTAAAATAACAAACCATTTCTCATCGGTATAGGTTATTCTGCAGTGTAACAGTGTAAACAATTAATATTAAAGTCTCTGGTATATTTTCAATGACAAATACAAAGAGATTGTTTGAGTGTCATATAAGGAGTTGAACCACCGAGGTAAAAATATTACCCAACTCCTTTTGGAGTGAACATGAACCATGTGAGGATTATTTCATTACATTACTTAATTTGTTTGTATAATTTAAGTTTAAACTTTCGAAGAGGCACTAAGCTTCAATTCCCAAACACACAAAGGAATAATACGTCTTACGTTTACTTTTTCAAACTTGAAGCTATAATATTTGTGTTTTGGGGGTTAGTTTTACCTGACTGTTAAGAAAACATGTGTATGCTTGTATGCTTGTAAGTAACCAGGGGACCGACGCTTTAAGTCCTCTCCGAGTGACTTGGTAATGAGGATTGACGCCTTACCAAAGGGCATGAGCGCATTGACTTAGTTTCGAACCCGGGACCTCCGGGTTACGAGACCTCTGCTCTCCCACTGAGCCATCTCGCCTCCTTAATCATTGTATCATGTATTTGTCTTTTCTGTTTGTCTACACAGTGATGCAGCCAGCACGGCTCCACAAAGCTGTATCTTCGGACAACTCCTTAACATGACCGCGTTAATTGGTGAGTTCCTTTTATTGTTCCTTTCATCATTGATCAATCATCTCCTTATTATGCTGCATGTAGGATCAACCCAGAACATGTGTTCATCTACATGATTCATGTCAAGATCACAGTTGGTTGCAGCTTGTGGTTAAGTCACTGTCACGTAGTTACTAATAAACGAAGACTACTGTACTACTACTCCTACTACTACAACCACTACTACTACTACTACTACTACTACTATACTACCACCAACACTACTACTACTACTACTACTACTTCTACTACTACTACTACTACTACTACTACTACTACTACTACTACTAGTCTACTACTAATTCTACTACTACTACTACTACTACTATTACATTAATGATAACCCAACCTGTGAAGGCAAGTAAACCATACACCAGTACTTTTTTCGCTCTGTCCATTTGCATCATCTTTTTCTTACGATATCACCTTTACATAGGGCGTCGCAATAACTAACGCATGCCTACATCAGGCAATCGACGTCTCGTGTGCAAAGATTATTCAACGCATGCTCTGATATTACCTATACTTGGTGCATCAAAGACTGTGTCAGTCGTTGACGCAGTCATACGTCAGGCAAATGAATTCCCGTGTGCCACACGATTTGATGTCACCTTTAAATTTACCTTGTGCCTAAAAGACTGTGCCAGTCGTTGACGCACTCATACACCAGGCAAATGAATGCAGCGAGCGTTTAACACATGCACGCTTTCACGTCACCGATACTTGGTGCGTCAGAGACTGTGTCAATCATTGACGCAGGCATACGAAAGGCAATCAACGTCTCGTGTAACGTGCAGCACACATTTGGTGCACGCTTCGATACCTGACACCGGCTGATATTAACAGCGAAATGTTGCATGGAATAACGCAAAGGGTGAACGTCTGGATTATCTTTAGCGTAAAATAAACACCGTCATTGAGGCGGAAACTCGTGTTTTTCTGAGATACCTGTATCTTGGAAAGAGAGAAGGGATATGTCGTCATAGTAGGTCAATGTCTATATCAGATATCTATATTTACCACTTAGTTTCGTTCTTCTATTTTGCCAGTAATTCGAGACTTAAACTTTAGAGGCCAAGATCTAGGTTTCTCCTGTAAATGAACACACTTCTGTTTCCTTTTAAAGCCCCACTGCACTACTTATAGCTACTTGCGCCTTCTATATAGAAAACAATGCCAAATCGGTGACCGTTGGTCCCCCATGGTCCCCCTTTTCTTATGTTAATTGAGAGCTGAGTTGATGAGATAACCACCTGTCCAGCGACCTTGTATGGAGGACTAATCCCTCCTGGCCAAACTAGTGCAGATATGCTTTAAGATACCTTTATATGCAATTGCAGTACAGGTCCGGAAATCTTTCCCAGTAAACCTCTCTTTTCTTTTACTCATACTCAAATGTGTAACATACTGTGGTGCAGCTACAGGGAGTCAAATTAAATTGGGATAGCTAGAAAAGAGAGAAAAGAAAGGGAGAAAGGGAAAGGATGAAAAACGAAGATACCTGAACCATGCCCTTCCACACCCCTTACAATTACGTCTAAACACAATAATGATCCCTGCCATTCTATGTTATCGGTGTAACTGAATGTCTCGTTAGTTACCTGCCTGCCCCGCGCCCCTAGCTACCCCCATGGGGGCTAACACACCTTCGTAAAGGGAGATCGAGAAACGACAGGAGTTACTCAAAGGGGAAATTCCCCATCGCTCCTTATAGGTGTAATTGCCTATCATTGTTAATCATCAAATCAAAATTATTACTCCCTGATATTATTTTCTTTTCATGCAAGTCTTCCTCTCCACCGCCCATTTGGTTCTTTCTCATTATTGTATAATAATCTGAGGCAGAACAAGTTTTTGTGTTTTTTTGTTGTTGCCCTTCTCAATGTTTTTAAACATCCCCTGTAAATGCAACAAAATTGTACACGACATTAAGTGGGCTTATATAGGAAGTAGGGGCGAGATGAAGTTGAAACGAAGTTCTCTAGCTTCAGCTCATAGCTATAGGTACTATGTCCCATTTGCAGGCCAACAAATTAAAAGTTTAAATTCCACGGGGATTTGATAGATAATACAAATTAGAAATTCCCTCAGAACGAAAGGGCTTAAAGATATCTTTTTGTGGGATAATAACGACCGTTAGTTGTCAAATCGACATTAGTGATTGCAATCATTTTAGTAATGGTCTGATTTTCAGACCCTTGTATCGGATGGTCGTACGTTTTGTGCTGCGCAAAAATTCAATCAGTTTAATTTTGGCCATTACAAGAAGTGGGTTAATGATGTAGACAAATGCTTGTACCCTTTACAGCTCATTTTATGTATGTTATTACCAAAGAAAAATAGAAGTCAGTCAGTCGCTCAATAGTATCTGCCAGTGAAGTCTAGAAAGTAAACGGGTTTCCTTGCATAATTGAATACTCGGACACTGCCAACGTTTAAATTTCACAGATAGGACATACTACATGACATCTTCATAATTCCTGCAAAGTTCTACATAATTTGATGTTGGCTCCAAATGGGACATAGTACCTTTAAGATATAAACCATGCTTATGTTTCTTCAACATTATGTACATAGAAATCAACACCATGTCTTTGAAAGTGCTTCATTCGGTAGAAAGTTTTAACATTGTGTGGGTAATTCTCGAGGTTAATGGCTGCAGTATAAATTTACAAAGTTAACCGTGCACAGTTTTAATTACTAGCTATGCCATTTCAGTCTCTATTATGATTTTTTTTAATGATAATCGAACAAGTTCTATGCTACAGATTTAGGCAATATATAATGAATAACAAATGTATTATCAACAATGATAAAATGAGTAAACATTTTGATTTGATTGGACTCTATTGAACAAAAAGAAAACCGTTGCACTTATAATCTGAATAGAATTTATAAGAGAATGAATTAGAAAAGTACGTACATGGTAATATACAATATTTTTTTTTTTTTTAAAGTTTTCACTCAATCATATAGATATCATTTCATACACTTTGAGGTATCGTGTAGGCCTGCTTCCACCTATATCATGTATACTATGAACAGAATGTAGGAAAAGTTACTTAGGTCATCAGAAAATGGCAGAAGTAAAAACATGAAAAGGCAATTACATTTCGCTCCTATAAAATATGAATTTATGGAGTAAATATATTGAAGGGCAAGGCAGGGAAATCAATCTAATCTTTTTTTTACAAATAGACGAAGTCAAGGATACAGGGCCTGAAAAGAGTCATTTGGGAGTCTTTGTCGAGTCATTGTCGAGACTCGCAAGTATTGTTTTGTGCTGAGTGATGTTAGGAAAAAGGGGGTAAGGGTACGGCCATACAAATTGCATTCTTTTGTGAAAGGCTCCAATTTTGAAATAACTCCGGTATTGCGGTAACTGGGAGTGTAGGCGAATATTTCGACCATAGACCAATGCCTACTGGAACCGGTTGACCCTTACATAAACCCTATGGAAATGAGAAATACAGTAGTCAACAGGTTAAGTAGGTTCGACGATTTCCCCCAACCTGCTTTTTTTTTTCATTTTCATTTTTTTTTAAAGTGTAGACAAAATATAAATCACTTCATCAACATGATCAAAATAAAACAGTCTTTCTACAATACCTGCATGTCGCCTTAGTGGCGCTACCATTGAGAAAAATAGGAAGCGATATTGTCATCATCTGGGGAGGGTTGGTAGGGGCGTAACTATTATGTTCATTAAACTTGCATCCCCCGCCTCCCCCATCCTCCCTCCCCTTCTCTCTCTCTCTCTCTCTCTCTCTCTCTCTCTCTCTCTCTCTCTTCCTCTCTTTCTCTGCTTTTATTCCTTCCTTCCGTTTTTTCTTTCTTCCTTAATCAATTAACTAGTCAATATTTGTTTGCACTTTGACCCTCTTGTTCCCCTTTTGTACCTAAACCCTTGCCTGCTGTATTGTCATTATGGATGGCCTTATGAACAACACACTGACTTGCTCTAACATATAGTTTAAACCAGGATTAGTACGGGAAAGGTAATGTTTGTATAGCTTGAATTAACGGCTTTACGGGCGAATACAGTCTGTAAGTTTCAGCATTATCAAAGCACACGTTTTTCAAATTCCCAAGTATTTCACAAACTAAAAATCAAATGGATTGAAAGGAGTCAGCAGATTGTTTTATATGATTTTAAAACCGGATATACACTGATAAATTGCGGTATAAATTCAGAGATCATTGTAGGATGAGTTTGCACGTTATTAATGACCGCGAACAGACGAACCGAGTAAAATTCTTCATCACCTCCTGATCGTCTATCTATAGATATACCGATGTTGAACCAATACCCATGACAGCTTAGTACAGTCAACGAGAACGACAGCCATCCGAAAAACAAGGTCGGTCTCGGCGTTGGCTCTCTGACTTTTTTGTATGGTTCCCCGGACCAGCTGTCCACGACAGCCGTAGAGAACAGCCGTATAGAGAACGAATTTTCTTTATTAAGTCTTCCATTTGATGATATGAATATCATATAAAAACAATGCGATACCTTACATTCATTATGCCAGGTGTATGTAATTCTTTCTTTTATTGATCTCAGCGTTAGATTTCGATCTCATGGACCTTTTTGGAAATTCCTTTGTTTACATTTTCTTACGTATTTTTTGTTTTATCGGTCTCATGGGCCGCTGTTGGCCCCTTCCCCCCCCCCCCCCCCCCGCCATGACGTTTCCATGTGTCTGCCTCTCTAAAAGTAGCGTAGTGCATGCCATTAAAACTCAGTCACGAATAGTTCCGAGTCCAAACCAAGCATGGATTTTACTAGCACGTGAACCGGGCAAGTCAGTAGCCTACAATGTTCTTTGGCCAGGCTTTATCATTTCCCAATTAACAAGTTCCTCGGATATGACTTCAAAAGTTTTGTCTCTGTATCAGTCATGCAAGATTCACGTAAATCCTATCAAATACGAGGTATATATGTGAATATATTATCTTTTGTGTACTATATTCTGTAACTTAGTTTTTTTTCTTCCATCTCTTGTATAAACATGACATTCTTTTTATTCACCTTGCCATATCGTTAATGTATGTATTTTGTTGACTATAGGGCCCCGCTCACAAGCTTAGCTTCTACATGGGTCCTAAAACCATTCATTTAATGATGTAATCAAGTTAATATATGTTGATAAATGTACTATTACCAGTCTCTTTTTCATGTAAAAGAGTATATCATGTTTTGTGTGGTTTTCGATAAATGAACTTGAAATGAACTTTAATTAATGAGCATACACACCTGTTAATAATGGGAGTCCTTGATGACCTGCTAAATAGGTACCTATCATAACTTAATTAACCCCTTCTACCCAGACGCAACCTCATCTCCATGGTGTTTAAGAGTGCAGCTTCCTGCTTCTATATTACTCATACAAAGCATAGAATGAGGGGTAAGAAGAACAAAAACTGGATCGCTTGCTTTGACAGAGTGCGAGGTGGCGAGTGAGCCTGTTATACTGTTTGGAATACAGATACAACGTCACTGTTATTTTGATAAAGGGCCCTTCATAAACAGGAATAGTTGAGCATCTGTCTAAAAAGAGGTTAAATCTACCCATAACATTTTAGTGGACACCCCCTCCCCTATAAAAAGAAGAAAAACTCCCGACCCTTATTGTTGTAGGCCTAGTCTAGCAATTACTATAATTCAGAAAAACACGATATATATAATTCCCCAAAATCTATTTTCTAGTTATATTTTCTAGTTTTATTTTATATATTCCATGCGAAGTGCAAATTAATTTGAACGATTCATTTAAGGAACCATCCCCTTTCACTCCCTCTCCCTCTTCAATACTTTCACTTTCTCTCTTTCGTTTTGTCTATTCTCTTACTGATCATTTTCGGCCCCTGTTTTCGTAATATGCATGGTGTGAAGGATCAAACATTATTTATAACTAAATAGATTTGGCTGATATAATTTTTCCTTGTACGAAGATGAAATATCGATACCAGGTCACCTATAGGGAAGACAAACTGTCGTTGTTTCATCACAGGTTATGGATAAGATTACTGTAGTAACAACTTGTGATTCACGCGTTTGTAAACCCAATCGAACTTGATCCTCTGGTATTAGGATCACATTTCGCTTAGCCCTCATGCCTCTATAAAAAGGATCGAGGGAGGGGGATTACCCTTTATTATATCCCCGAGAATGGGACTGTTTATGACTTGATTTCAAATTGATGCGATGAGAGAAAGGGGGAGAGAGGAGGCGAATAGGATGTAGGCAGCGACTGGGAAGGGGAAGGGATGCAAAACGTCATATTATTCATAGATTGATTGATTTTATTCACCGAATATGAAAAAACATTTAGATATTAACTTTGACATAATAATAATAATCGTGGGTTCTTGTATAGAGCTCATGTCAGTCAGATTTGACCCTCCTGGCGCTCCCGATTATTACCCTGGCTTTGGCACGGCTGCAAATACGGCGCTCTAGCATTTCAATTAACAAATTCCGACCAGGTACCCATTTACTTCACCTGGGTGGAGTGTGGCAAATGTAGATCAATGTCTTGCCAAAGGACATTAGTGCGGCGGTGGGACAAGTTTTGGAAGAAATACCCTGATCAGCTGGGTCCTAAAATAATTTTTTTTTTTTTAAAGAGAGAAAACCTCATATCGCAATTAAAACTTTATTTTAAAACAAGAAGGAAGAGATGTATTGAATAAAAAACGTGTGGACTTTGATGATAAGTCTCATATCGAAATTAATGACTGTTGTGCGTGACGAAGACCCCCCCCCCCCCCCCCCAACAAAGGGAGTTACTTACCCTTGAAACATCTCATATTCTACAGGAGCCATATTAGGGCTCCCATTGTGGAAAGTCACGCTCATATTCTACTATGTGGATTTACTCCTAAAATAAATGATGTCTAATAATGGCTACCAGTAGAATGAACGTTTATTCATATAAATAGACCACGTCAATGTGATATATTAGCCTCATGATTCACACACAGATTTTGTATTGAACTATCTTAACATGCATCCCGGCAAGAGTTAGCACAGATTGACCTAAAAGATTCTAAATATACTCAAAAGCTCCAAAGCTTCCAAATATACCAACCTAGAGCACAAAAAGTATGATTTGCTCCCCCAGGATAGATATTTAACCTGATGATCTATAATTAGTATAAATCAACGGATTAACATTGTACCCTTTTATTTGAGTGAAACTTCGGCGTAACCCTTTCTGGAGTTTTGAGTGTGTGATTCATGATGTTATAGATTTCATATTCCATGGGACTTTCGTTGATTATTAGCACTTTCTTGTAGTTTGAAATGTACGCGTTATTCGCTAAACAAGTGGCGCTCTTACAATCGTATACCGTATACCCCTCTCCTGAACAAAATTGTTTAATTATAAAACATTTAAGAGAAAGACATATAGAAAATGAATAAATGAACCACTAGCCCCCCCCCCCCCCCCCGAATACCAAAATAAGAAAATAAAATAGAACCCCGCTTGCATGGGGGCCAAGGAAAAGAAAGAACTTGAAGGGCGGGAATATGAGAGGTAGCAAGAGATAAAGGTGAATGAGGTAAAAGTTCAAATAGCTGCACGTATGTGTAAGCTATAAATTGGGCGGATCTACCTGGTTTCCTCGCTACTCAACACCCTACCTATGAGGCTTTAGGGTTTATAGAAGAAGGCCGTATAAGTCAAAACCATTTATTTCATAAACTGCGCCTTGCTCTAAAAAGTGAACTTTTGATAATCGTTCGGTGTTGGTATAAACAGAATGTACAGCAATAACAACAACAAAAACATGCATGTTTTCTTTTTTATCACTTGTTCTGTCGGGTTCACGGGCTAACAATTTACATTATTAGATGATGAATAAGTTGTTATTACTATTGTTGTTTCTGTGCTCTTACAACATTTATATATATAAATATTTTATTGATTTCTAAATCCATGTGTTATGCGTTACATATTCTTGTTCATTTTGTGTGTAGGGCCCTGTATATACTACAGTTTTTGCAATCATTTATAAGGCTTCCCTTGTTCAATAGTTATATGGATGTGTATAATCATGATAATAAAATTCTTTAAAAAGACAAAGAAAATGAAGAAATAAGTACATAAAGAACTAAATATGAACATAAATTAATGTATATTTAAATGAATATATATGTAGCGTAATTATAAAGTTACACAAAAGTACCTTTGCCACATTTTACATTCTTTTAATGTGATCATTTTCAAATATTGCGACTTGGGTCCTACTTCCAGTGGCCCTACCTGCTAGGCCTATCCCTACAATCAGAGCGTGTCGTGTATTCGTAATCAAATGACCTTGCGTTCCAGCTATGGTCATGCGTAGGGGTTCCTTGAACCACGTTAGACTCAGGAACACACCCAGCATGGAAGCTAATGACTGGGACTGTAGCTAATAAAATAAATTAATCGTTTTCTCAAGATAGGCTCGTTGAGTAATTGGAGCACCTGGAATTCACTTATAATCACGACTGAACGTAATTAGACGTCATCGGAAATGAACGGTGTTAACTCAAAGATTGGTTAAGTCTGCTGATGCTGTAATAAGGGCTTAAGCGATGATCAATTAATTTGTTTCTGTGAGGGCTTACAGTTGTGATTGTATTCTTGTATTTTCTGTCCTCGTAATCGAATACTTGTATATATAATGATATAAACCGACCATTTTTCCTACCCATGTCTGGATAAATGATGAATATTTCGTTTGACTACACATGGAAAACTAATAACTGATAAGACAACTTAATATCTATCCACAATGTCTAACGATACGTGTGTATAATTACTTAGGTTTATATTGGTTTGTTTGATTGTATTACTTTAAAAAAAAAGAAGATTTCCCTTTATCAGATTTGGTCTTTAAAAATCCTTTTTTCGTTAAATCATTTTTGTAAATTGGGTTTATCACATCGTTTCATGGTTTCATTCAAGTCTTTCCGCTAGTAAAAGATGTTTCTTTTTTCACCCCGACCAGTAAACGATTGTTAATTTAATTTATATCTTCCATGAATTAGCTAAGCCTTGCGTGTTCCTGTTTATCTATTTATTTATCAAGTAATAAATGTATTTATTCACTCATTCATTCTTGTATTTGTTTATTTATTCATGTATTTTTGTATTTGTTTATATATTCATTAAATCATTCATCCATATATAGCAAGGAATATATAAGAAGGAATTCCTTGAATGCTGTGAGCGTCGAAATCGCCTGCTTAGCAAAGCCGGGTAATATAGTTGGAGCGCCTTGAGCACCATGCATGGTGGATATGTGCGAAATAAATATCCGATATATTATTATCATGATTATATATATTTATGACATATTTAAATTGTATTCATTCTTGAGTGATGATTGACGTTTATCCTGTATTTATCCCTTGTAGTATTCGCTGGTGTGTTTGTGAGGTTTCGTCAGTTAACCAGCCTTGTACCTCCATACTACGTCAAGATAAAGAGTATGAATATCTGGGGTCTCGTCTTCGGCTGGATCTCGGGCTTCGGAATGACACTCGTTGCAAACTTTCAGGTAATTATTATTTTGTTTACTACTATCATTATCATTATTGTTTTTGTTTAATATTATTACTATTGTTATGATGATTATTATTATTATTATCAATATTGTAATTATTATTATTATTATTATTATTATTATTATTATTATTATTATCATTATTATTATCATTATTATTATTATTATCATTGTTATATCATTATTATTATTATTATTATTATATTACTATTGTTATAATGAATATAACTATTATCATCATTGTTATTATTTGTGTTGTTGTTGTTGTTGTTTTCGAATGCCTTGGCTGATTTTGTTTTTGATTTTGCTTTTTGTTCTTTATTTGGTGAGAATGTTCGGCAGATCTGTTGACACATATTTTGGCAATCCGCCTCCGTTTCTCTCTCTCTCTCTCTCTCTCTCCCACTACCGCACACATGCACGCACCCTCACTCACCCACACAGACACGCACTCGCACACAACAACATACAGACAATCTCCTAGCAGTGCCCCTTGCTTTCAAGGGAAGTGATAGGCCTATTCAAAAATCTGGGCAGACAAAAAGAAATAAAAAAAACTTGAAAAAATGAACACTCATTTCCTCAAGAAATAAGACCTATCGGAACCGTATTGCGACCAGATATAAACCCCATATATGCCAAGGACAGCTTGAGTAGCCACGTGGACTGTATGAGGTACTCGATAACAAACCACAAATCATGAAATAGCAAGAAATGACAAGAATATTAGATCTAGGCCACTTCCGTTCAACGGCTTCTGTATAGATTTTGCGGAAGTTGTAAAACCTTGTTGGTTGTAGTAAGGCATGTTAATAGGGGCCTCTTCAAACTGATGATATGGACTTATACTGTATTACGTGAATGCTGAAAAAGATATCTCTCATATTGGTACAATTGAGATTCATTTCATAATCAGGTATAATACTACGTCCTTCAAGTCTGCCATTTGGATTCATTAACCGCAATATAACAACAAACAAACAAACTGCATAAACAAACTATGAAATAAAATGAAAAATAACGTCAAATAACAAATAACAAACAAAAAGTTTCAGAAAATTCTTTTGAAATCATGAATAGAGTTGTGTTATTTTGTTATTGTCGATGAACACAAATCTAACGTATTATACAGGTTGGGATTCGTCCTGTGGGAAACATGTGACAAGATCTGGCAGTTCAACTTGAATAAAGACACCCTTCTTCTCTCCAAAATCGAATCATTTTCTACCCACGCCCTTGTTATTCTCTGATTCATAATAAATGTTACTTTTGTTGCGAAGCTTGAAAGTACAGTGTACTAAAAACCAATATACCTAACTCAAAGGTTATGAGGGTTTGAGCGAGAGAGTGACGTAAGGCTAACATATGATGACAGATGTATCAATCACTCCATCATGGTTCATGAATGTCAAACGGAGTTGCACGCCATGTATTTTAATTTGATACTTTCCCCTCTTCAATTCCTACAATAGCTGAAATTTTAACTTCAACCCTCGACCCACGATTATACCCAACCCTATTAAACCATAATCCTAACCTAAAACCCAATTGAAAACATTACCCTTGAACTGAATGACATCAAAAGTGATTAACAATTTGCACTAGGTCGTATTTAACAACTGATATAACTCTATTCGTATTGGAGAAGTTACAATGAATACATTTTTATCCCGAGAAAAAACACATCCAGTGGAATATTCAGCATGTAATAGGGCTGGTGCACCCATCCCACATAGACAGAGAAGAGATAGTTATAAGCTATTGAATAAAACAAACGCTTTAGTAGTTCAGGTCTCAAGTATTCCTCAAATTACGGGATATTGGAATTCAATATTTCAAAACGTACTCGAGTAGCATTTGAAGAATCACCCTTTGCCATTTACTAGATATTTACTAAATATAAAGCTTTTTGCTAGCTTCTTGATACACGAAATGTCTTTCACTTAAATATATTTTTTACTTTTGGGGAGTATTAATTGGGTGTTGCCGGATCTCGTTGCATTTTGTCTTTCACGAACGGAGAAAAGGTCGTTCATATAATCAGGGCTAAGTTTAATTATCGCAGGAAACGTTGAAAGACAAAGTTGTTATGACCTCCAAATACCGAGACAATTGAGTTTAAGTAACTCCGATATCGAATATCAAGGTATAATCCAATTATTAAGTAACTCATTTAGGCTATTTTTGATCGGAAATAAAATAATCGGCCTTAAATGATGTGCACCATGATCTAATCTGTAAATCTTGTCAATAATCACAATTGTTTTTGCTGGTATTACCCAACACTACAGTAGTCAAACTGAGATGGGATTACAGTTTTGTAGAATAAAAGGGCTTTACCTTGATTTGAATAGAGGCTTATCCTTATCAACCCAGGTGATGTTAATGTGTACCTGGCAGGAATTAATTCTTTGAAACGCTAGAGCGCCGCAATGGCAGCACAGCTAAAACCGGGGTAATAATCTCCACGTTTGGAAGCGTTTAGTAATTATAATAAGCGCTATATAAAAACTGAGTATTATTATTATTATTATTATTTTAAGGAGAAAATAGGCCTAACCTGTTATGACCTTCTTCCGTAAGTGTTGCACATGATCATTCCACAGTAATTTCTCGTCAAAATAAATTCTCAAATATTTGCATACTTTAACTCTTTTAATTTTCAAAATACATATTTTGCAATTCTTCAGTTTCCTTTCACTCTTCTTTAGTCGTTGGGCAGAACCAATAGACATATACGCAAAAAACTGAGGTGCTATATGTTGGGTGCTGAGTGAGATTCTACACTTGAAGTGCCAAAATCAGCACTTGACGGGTTAACTTTAACAAGGAAACCGAAACGTGCTGAATATTTGAGTGCAGAAAACGAGTGCTATAACAATATGCAGCACTTAACATTGAGTGCTGACTGCATAACCTGATCTGATTGGTCGGTTAGTATAATAGCTGGGATCCAGATTTGTCCAGACTTGTTCCTCGCGTGCAAGTTTGCTGCACTTTATGTAGAGGTGTTGTGGACGAGTGGATAAGTCACCTGACTGTGGATCACAAGGTCCGTGGTTCAAGTCCCGCCGCAGCACTAATGTCCTTTGGCAAGACACATTGATCTACATTTGCCACTCTCCACCCAGGTGTTAAATGGGTACCCGGTAGGATGCGAAAGCTAATGTGGTTCGATTAGCAAGTGTGCGCTTGTAAAAATGACGCCTGGCTGGAATGCTCTTTTTAGGAGCTCGTACACTCAAAAAGGTGCTAAATTTAGCACTTGAAGATTCAATTTTAGCACTTTTTAGGAGCTCGTATAGTGACTGCACTCGAAGTGCTGAGTTAGCACTTGCACAAGGGCTATTCTGCTAGCACCCAAAAGAGAGCAAAACTTGGCACTTTAAGTGCACAACAGTCAGCTCCTTTGGGTGCTAGCAAAGTAGCCCGGGTGCAAGTGCTAACTCAGCACTTCGAGTGCAGTCACTATGCGAGCTCCTAAAAAGTGCTAAAATTGAATCTTTAAGTGCTAAATTTAGCACTTTTTTTTTTTTAGTGTAGTTTCGCATTTATTTGAGTTGATTATGAGGTGTTTTTTTTTAGCCAGGAAGAAATATTAACTAAATCAACATTTATCTTGTTAGATGGGTACCCGGTACGATGCAAACGTCGATGCGGTTGATGGGGCATCTATGCGCTTTTAAAATGGCGCCTGGCCGGAATACTCCCCATGGAGCGGAGCTTGAGCACTATCATGTGCGGATTGGCAATTAAATCCATGATCGGGGTACTAATAAATACACTGAAAAGCGTTGGAAAAGTAGTACTGGGCGCTATTAACATGCAATTAGTATTAGCAACATGGCCTGTCCGTTATATAACATTACATTTAGCTCATGTTCGGCTTGTTATACAACAGAAAATTAAGCAAGTGGTTGCCGTTTATATGCAACAAACGATCAAATCTGGGCGTCTTATACAATAGAACTCTGGCATGCACCTGGCCCGTTATATAGGAGAGGGAGGTCGGGTTAGTAGATCATAACATCCTGTTTTGATCATATGATGACGTACTAACAAGTCATACTTACAGAGTAGTTTGTTCTCAATCTTTCATTCTATGTAATTAAAGGTTGGGTGTGATGGCGTTAAGAACGGACTGTCTACAGCATGCTAATTTACGCTGATGAGAGGGTTTTTGTCTGACTGTACAGCTAACTATGTATAGGCCATTCAAAAAACAAAAAAAAAGCTGCACGTTACAATAAGCACCACTTTTATATTCAACTTCTCGGTTACAGCGTTGGCTTTCTTTTAATTAAAATTTTCTCTCCTTTTAAATTCACCAACCATATTGCATTCATATTTTAATAATGTAATATTGACGTTAAATAAAATGGATAAAGAAAGGTATGATAATGCATTATTACCCACTAAAAAAACATATGATTGTTGTCCGAACTTTCGGAACGCAAAGTCGTCCATTGTTCAAATTTTAGATAACTGCCCTTTAAACCAAAGACCCAATAACTTGTTCAATACAAAAACAAAAAGAACATTAACAAAGAGAAGCAAAATATAAACAAACAAATTAAACAATTATAAAAACAGGAGTGGAATGAGATCATATTTACACATTGAAGTTACAGCACGAATTAAACAAATTAAAAACGATAGCTTTCGAAAGCAAACCTTTGCACCGGAAGACTACTTATATCAAATTTCAATTTTAGGAAGATATATATTGGGTGTCAATTTATCGAACAGAATATCAAATATGTCAAGGAAGTAAACGAAATAAGGTTTTCTTTTATATTTTCAACTTTTTAAAATATGTATCGATTGGAAGAATATTAGTTTACACGCCACTTGATATTGTAATAGACATTCTCATGATTTGGTTTTCTTTTAAACTTATATAATGTCATCTAAGAATTTTTTTTCTTTTTCAATCAGCATTGTGGGATCGAGGTCAGTGTTATATATGGAGCATTATTTTAAGACTTTACATGTACAGTAAGTAATATAGAAAAGAGATATTTCTCCTATTCCTTCTAGATTATTGTAGCTAAAAGGAAAGTGGGGAAGACGACGGCGAAGAAGAAGAATAACAAGAAAAACAAAGAGAACAAGAAGAAGAAGAAAAAGACGAAGAAGATGATGAAGAAGAAGCAGCAGAAAATATTTTTAAAAAACAGAAGAAGAAGAAGGAAAAGAAGGCGAAGGAGAAGATGGATGAGGGGGCGGAGGAGAAGCACAATAAGAAAATACAAAAAAGAAAGAAAAAGGAATAGGAACACGAATAAAGAAGCCCGAATGATCGCCAAATAAATCAGTGTCACTTTATCAAAACATTGATGTGGGTGTCCTAAAAATCTTTTAATCTCAGAATGCTAACAATTTTTAACGCATGACATTTCTTGACATTACTTCCCACATTGCTGTTCGACTCATGTGTAATTAGCTTTTCCTGTTTTGAACCCACATCTCTCTCCTCACCCTCTGAATGCTCGTGTCTTGAAGGTGATAGAAGAAGATGTGTCCTTGCCATGCGCACGCAGGGTATACTCATTGACCGGGATCCCGATCGGATGCAGCGGGGCATCCCTCCGCCTCTTATTAATAATAATAATAATAATAATTCTACATTTATATTGCGCACAACTCTGCTGACATATAGGCATCCTTGGCACACAGATCAACAAATCAACATTAAAAGAATATGGTCATTAGTATTTACCAAAAAAATCAAAAAATCAACAGAACTAATATATTGTAAAATGAAAAGGCGACACATGGTCAACATAACTACAGATATACTACTAATAACCAAAAGTAATACAAAATATTCTAAATCAGATAATAATCCTAACATTAACAGGGCGCCCTATTCATTAACAAGGTCTTCAATTTTTGTTAAAAGGTTCTAATTGATGAGCTCAAATTCAAGTCCAAGGGAAGGGCATTCCAGGCACGAGGGGGCAGCAACGCAAAATGAGAAGGGAATATGGAAAAAGCCCTTTTCCCCAAGAGAGGAAACTCTGCATGATATATGTGTGTGTGCCTGGAGGCGGTAACCGCGACTCCCCTCCCCTGCATGGTGCCCGCGGGTTTCCCGAGCCCTCGATCTTTCGGGCAAAGAAGAAAGAAAAACATTTATAAAAAAAAACTCCCGGGGAAATAACACTCAGTATACTGTTTGTGGAAGGGAGTAGTGAGTAGTGTGCACAACCCACTTTTTTTTCTTCTTTTTTAGGTGGTGCCTCTGGAATTCCTTGTTTTTTGTTTGTCTTAAGGTGGGAGGGGGGGGGGTCATAAATGGCATGCCCCCACCCCCCCATATTTATACCTGAGAATCTACGTACTTTATTTTGTTATTAAGCCGGATAACAGTTTACCCATAATAAAATTGTGTTGTTGTTGTTGTTAAGAACATGCACATTTTGGGGGCAGGTGAAATATAACCCAACTTTAGATAAATATAATATGTTAATATGTTAGCCAATAAACTTGTATTACTCACGTATATTGTACCCTACATAAATGTTACTAATAACTTTTTTAGAGTGTACGCTCATGAATGATTTGTTATTTTCTCCCATTATATTTCCACAGGATTCCAACGTACTCATCGTGCATTTGATTGGTGCATTTCTCCTGTTTGTGATGGGAACAGCCTATTGCGTCACACATACCATCATCTCATACAAACTATACCCACAATACAACACGATGTTGCTCTGCCGGTTGCGATTGGTCATCACCACGACAACGGCGTTATCGATGATAATCAGTATCCTTTTTTGATAATATGGTACCTGAGATAACTTAGGAAAAGTTGAGAGAAAGGATGAACGGGGTAAGCACTCTTAGAACAGGGTTATTGCATGAAGACTTTGAAGAGAGAGGCTCTTTCATATGCTCTCACTCTCACCCCCCATTCTCACGGTTTGTCTCGCAGTCAAACATGATTAGGTGTTACTGTAACACCACGTATATGACTGACGACCATTTCAGATACTACACATTGTTTTCTTCTGAGAATCTCTCTGTCTCTCTCTATCTCTCTCTCTCTCTCTGTCTCTCTCTCTCACACTCACTGTCTCCCCTAATAATCATCACTTCGTCACGTAACGGTAACATCACGGATTTGATCACCGCAAACCATCTAAAACTCGGACACATCTATAAGCCTACCATTCCGTACAGCCCCCATTCCCCCTTCTCTCCCTTCTCTCTCTCCCCCTCTCTCCTCACTCTCTCTCTCTCTCTCTTTCTCACTCTCTCTCTCTCTCTCTATATATATATATCTCTCTCTCACACACACACTCACTATCAGTCTGTCTTTCTGTCTCTCTGTCTCTCTCTCACTCTCACCCTCTCTCAACACTTCTCCCACAACTTCTCCGTCACGCTGACTGAGTGCAACGATGACACAATGTAACGGACCATTGCAAACCATCTTAGACCCAGACACATCCATCCCATAGTTACATTGTCATCACCTGACATATCATATATATCCTCTCCACCTGACACCTGTCTGCTCGTGTAGCCTCCCCAGAGATCCGGGGAGACGTACCCTTGGTCTGCCGATCGGATACTATTTCAGTTTAATTATTAAAGACCCCTTCACATATGACGATGTAAATCCATTCAAGAAGAATGAATAAACGAATAATTGAATGATTGAATAAATGAATAAATGAATAATTGAATGAATGAATAAGTGAATAAATGAATAATTGAATAAATGACTAAATAAATAAACAAATAAATGAATAAGGGATCGTATCGATAATTGAAGAAAATTTATAAATAAGTATATGATTAAATGAATACATAAATGAATAAAAAGCGATAAATAGAAAAAGAAAGAAAGAAAAATATAAATGAATGAATGAATGAATGAAAAATGAATGATTTAGTAAATGAGTAAGTACATAGATAAATTTATAAACTTCATACCTAAAAGCCATTACACCTAAGATGTGTCATTAATGAATGACAAGGGACAACATAGTTTCTTTTTTTGTTATAATTACTTTTAAAAGTATTTTATATTTATTTCTCATTATGATGGATTTTATTCTTCACTTCACTTCATCAATTTTAAATTAGTCTGTTTGCAGTATTATAAAAATCTGTCTGTCCTGTGTTTTTTTTAGACTGCTCAGCAAAATTAAAAATATATCTAGGGGAGACACCACAATCGATATTGAGATTGAATACAAACTCTTCTGATGGTTATAGTACCTGAATATAGAACTTGAGCCTTACATAACAGCATAAGGTAAACAAATTCCGTCTACTTCTGAAATTTCATGACATACATATAATACCTCTACTGACATTCAATCCTGGAAATCCCGCCTTTCTTCGGAAAAGTTCTAAGTTTCAAATCCGTGGTATTTGTAGCGTCTGATCCCTGATTTGAATAAATCTTTTAAAATCATTTTCAATCATTATGACCTATAAACTTTGATCCACATTATCTGATCTTTTAATGACGAATTGGTACGTGATCATCGACTTCCTTGATAACATCTAGTTTGTATCCCTGATATACCTTTCTTCGCATACATTTGTTGGCTGAAAATATTACATGGATAAAATTATGTTAGAAACTTTAATATAAAGTTTTAAATATCCATATATTTTCATGAAATAATAAAATATAGCTTAAGATCAAAAGAGACAGAAGACGGACGAATAACCATCGGCTTAATGTCCGCCTAATTGATACCCAAACAGTAGGTACAGCATGTGCAATCTTGGGGTCAATAAGAGGTTTAAAGCACTGGGGCTGCTTAAAGTGACTCGGTAGCATTGTCTCAGATTCTGAAACAAAATCCTGGATTTAGCTCATGCTGCAATGATAATTTTCAACCTTTAGGTCAGTCAGGAACCCCATGACTTTTAAAAGCCGATCGCCTGTCCGATTATCAAGATATTTGTGATTGGAAATCGAAATTTCATTTTGTGTTTTCCTAACGGTTTTGATAACACTATAGTCTATTGGGGGAAATGAGTATGGTAAAACCGGTCACTCAAAGATTCATACTTTTTGAGGCACTTCTTGATCATTTTGAAGCGCAATTTTTGTAGGGCTTCAATATCAAACCATATCACAGACACTGATAACACGTAAGGCCATACATCTCAGATTTAACATTGTTAAACGATGCCTTTAGGAGAAGCGAACACCGACGGAGCTTTTCATGGTGTTGAAGGACACTGTCACAACCACTACAGAAGCAGTGATGGTGACGATGGTTGATAGTTTTTCTCGTCACGTTTGTTTCATTCGTACCCAAAAAAAATATCAAGATGTATTTATAGATTTTTATTCTTACTTCCATGAATTCGGAACTCGTCTTTCCTCTTAGGAAGATAGTCAGGTACTGAGCCCAAACTGAATGATAGATGTGCGCTTCCGATTATAGATGAAAGGTGACCGCCTTATATACTGTTATACAGTCGTAGCTTGACCGTGCTACCCTAATCTTTTGCCACTTTTCTTTCTCTTTTTACCTTTCCTCTTTAGGTTTATTTTTTCTTTCATATTATCCTCCTCTATTCTCTTGTTTTCTCCAATTCAACTCCATCCTTAATTCATTTATAATCTACTCCTGTCCTTTTCGTTGTTTATCCCTCTTTTTATTCAATTTATTGTCCCTCCATCGTCTTCTTTCATCTTGTATCGCATCCGTTCACTTGCCGTATGCATATCGCGTTCTAGTTTCTAGTGTTACAGTAGTGGTTTATTAACCGGGAGATCCGGGTTCGAAACCAAGCTAATGCGCTAGTGCCCTTTGGAAAGGCTGCAGTCCTCATTACCAAGTCCCTCGGACAGGATTTACAGCCGTCGGTCACTTGGTCGCTTAATTACAAGCCATACTCGTGCTTTCCCAGGAGTCAAACACAAAGTAAAAATCATCCAAAGATCACGCGATGTGATTCTGACATACTTAGTACAAAACAAACTTTGGTCGTTCTTCAGTGACGTCATCAAGAAAGACATAAGAGATCACGTGTGCAGCTTCACAGTCACATGCTTCATCTTATGAACAAATATCGTAAAATACAACATGACGTCATGTCCAAGGATTGGCTTCAGGTTATTTCGCCAAATATGCGTCTAAGTTTATCCTATTCCTCAGCGTTAAAGTTCATTTAATAATTGCATTGTGACATGATGGGAAATTCCTTGGCTTTGAAACACAGTGCCAAGTTTTAACCGCTCTTCATGATTGGGCTGCTCTAAAATAACATAGCTTCCCTTTGGTTAATGATTTATATCATTATTTTTTGTCCACAGTGGCCCGAATTCACAAAGGAGGTTTGTCGACAAACCGAGGTTTATGTACGTCATATGACGCGTTTTTTTTTACAAACCTGGTTTGTTAAAACGCGTCGAAACGCGTCACATGACGCACAAAAACCTAGGTTTGTCGACAAACCTCCTTTGTGAATTCGGGCCAATGAGTTTCTTCGGGTTTGATGGGGTGATAATGGCGCAAAATGGGATGAATGTGGTATTCCATTTTTGAATACTTTTTGGCTAGACGGATAGTTTTGTTGTTGTTGCAAAAATCAAGGGATTAAAGGTAAACTTTAATTTATGACTGCAGGTTCTAACATAAACGAATGAAACAATTAAATAATAGCCTATTTATTACACAAAATTAAACAATATGTCAAAAGATGGTACCTAGAAGCTGTATTAAAGCAGAATAATGAGCATGGAAACGTTTTATGGAAACTGAACCAACAAAACCAACATTTCCTATATAAATATTGACATTAATTGTCTTCCTGTTGATATTATTATGTAAAAATAAGGTCGCAACAATATCAACTCATAGGAATGAACCCGGCTACAGTATTCGGTACTGTATATATTGAGTACTACAGTATCTATAGAAATCACTTTCGGTTTGAATATGTCAATGTCAAAGGGATCAACAGAACGATGGAAACTGCTCAATGATGATTAAAAATAAATAAATAATGAAAGCCTTTACTATCGCATTTAAAATACATTGTTGTCCTTATGATGTGTTTATACTGCATGATCAACATTAAATCAAAAATTAATTCAAGCCACTTTCCTTAAAGATGAAGTTGAGTTCTGGTCATGCGATTGCATTGTGAAAGAAACGGTGTGGAATCGACCAGAAAAGGTTGATTATCTAGCATATAAGAATTTGTGTGTATTGCAAGGTTCTGGAATCATCAAAATGATAAGAAATTTGGCCAAGTCTTGGTAAAGTTAAAACACTGTACACAGAAAGATGTATATGGGACTACACGAACATGTGGCGTAAAAATCCTACCCCAGAGTTTTACGATGTTACATGATATATTTGGAATATGAAGGCATTTGAAGAGCCATGCTTTTCAGGGAACATGCCTTATCTGACGCTCTTCCATACTTGCATAATAAGAATGATAACGCTCACAAATTATTTTTCACCTCTTCCAAGAACTCAACCTTCTCTTTAAAGTCCTTATAGACAAATATATATACCTTACCTTTAACATAATGTTGGCACTATGAACGTAGTTATGGTTGATAAAATAATCTATTAATAACATCGACTATAGTGATTTAATACAAAAGCTTGGCACAAATAGCTTGTTGAAAAAAAAACTCCGCGATGTTCTTTTTGCAATTCTTTGCTCCCTCCCTTTCCCTTTCTCTCTTTCTCTCTCTCTCCCTCTCTCTCTCTCTCTCTCTCTCTCTCTCTCTCCCAGACGCACACTCTACCTCTCTCCTTCTCTGTCTCTGTATGTCTCCCTTTGTCTATCCATCTATATGAACATCTATCTATCTCTTCCTCCTTTGTTTCCACTCTCAGCCGCCGAATGTATGTCAATGACTACTCGGAGGAAACTGTCAATTTTAATTCTTAACAAACACTGATACAAACTACTTAAAACCAACCAGAATAAACAGTTTTAGTTTCGAAACCATGTTAAGTGTAACAATCTTGAAATATCACTCGCAAACTTTCAGAAACTAATCAACTTAGTCGACTAACCACATTTTAAAATCCTTTTAGCTCAAAAAACGGATGAAAGGAAACATCAATACAAACTGTTCCTCTGCTTCCTCCCAATCGTTCTGCCTCTTTGGAAATGATATACATGTGCTAACGCACTAGTTTTGCTATCCATAACGTCATAATGACGTATGCCCTAAATCCGCGGATACACTTGATAAAGGGAAACATGAGAAGCCTTGCTTTACAGAGTAGAGGAAAACACCAATCAAAATGTAAGTGAGCTGGGTAAAAGTAAAACACCCTGAATTCTTTTCGGTGAAGGTGTGCTGACAAGTTCAGGTAAATAGTTACCGGGCAATAAACGAAGAAAGGAAAGGGCCTCGGGTTAGTGACAACGACCTGGGGTCTTGGCCTAAGTTAACTTAGGTTTGATTCTTGCTAGCATCAAAGGGGAGGTCCACCCTGATATTGAGTATGTTTTTGATACATGCAAAAAATGTGAGAAACAGGTCAGTGAAAGTTGTATTTTATTTTATTTTATTCTATTTTATTTATTGGTTTCTGCATCTTTTTTCTTTTTTTCATCTTACATTGTCATGAACATAATACGGCTTGATACAATATTTCAAGTGTATATAATTTTATACAGATAATAAACAAAATTAAACACATATATTGAATTTAAACAAATATATTTCGATGTTCATTCTAGTTACCTTGTTCTTTTTTCCTTGTTTTTAACAGTAAATATTACAATATTAGCCTTTGGACTTCTGCCATGTCATTTTTCTATCGTTTACAATAAAACCGAAATTGAATTGAATTAAAGGAAACCAAAACCTTCATACTAAGTTACTTTTATTGTAAAGTTTAAAAGATTTGAATAAAATCAGTGAAAATTTGAACAAAATCGGGCAAGGAATAAGAAAGTTAGAGCCTTTTGAAATGACTAGTCACTAGAGGGCGGTATTCAATTTGATGACATCATCTGTGAACAACTCTCCATGCCTTTTGTACATAAAATTTCACAATTTTTTTGTTTTCTTCGTATTTATTTGTGTTCTTGATCCGACTTCATAACATGTGAAGTAGAATATCATTTTGCATTCTATATATTGCTTTCAGGGGAGTACATTATCTCAATCACAAGAAAGAAGGAAAAACATGAAATTTGATGTACGAAAGGCATGGAGAGTTGTTCACAGATGATGTCATCAAATTGAATACCGCCCTCTAGTGACTAGTCATTTAAAAAAGCTCTTACTTCCTTATTTCTTGCCCGATTTTGTTCAAATTTTCACTGATATTTTTCAAATATCTTAAACTTTACAATAGAAGTAACTTAGTATGAAGGTTTTGGTTTCCTTTAAATGACCTTAACCCATTGGAAACTAGGTATCATAACTGGAGTGATAGCTGAGATGTTATGGTTTCATACTCATGGTGAACATACCAGGACTCGCTCACAGGTTCATTGGGCTCCTCAAGATGGGGTGAGTAGCTTCCACTGATGCGTATCCATGGTAACGAATCAGTATTGATCGGTTGCTTTTATTCATGTTCATTACCGTTTGCATATTTCACCTATACATGTACTCTATTCAAATTGCCTTAGATTGATTTCCGAAAGTCTTTGCGATCGTATTCTGATTGTATTGTGACTATCGGGTGATGATTACCTTTGCCAAGTAATCTTCGAATTACAGCATCTCGCATTCCTGCATGAGTATCGTTTGAGCACTTTGAGGTACATGTATAGTATACATCATTAAAATGGTGGTGTTGGAGTACAATAGGAAAGCACAAAATGTGTTGTAATACATTCTAAGCCCATCCTTATTTTATTTTAAGCAATCAATATTTTTATGTTATCGAAATTAAACGATGAAACTGATGCCAGATAATTATTCATTAATTACCTTACTTACCAAAAGCGGTATCCAAATCACATTTTTCACCGTTCAGATAGTGTCTTGAACCTCGTTTTTAGTATGTTTTGATTTTAAAATGTAATATCTGGGCAAAAAAGAAGCATAAGACATTTTACAAAACATTGACATTTCTTGAGATAAAACATGTTTGGAAATATGAAAGTATACACTTGCTTCGTTTCTCTATGAGGCATTCGTAGGACAACTACTAATACCAAATCACCTCATATCATGCTAAATATAATATAAATCACGACTTGAATGAACTATACGGATGGATATCCCTGCACAACTTTGACATTATACAGCTGCTCTACCGAGGTTCCAAATGACGAGACAACAAGCCTCGTATTAACCATTAAACCTTTAAAGCCCGTTTGCACTAGTTTGGCCAGGAGGGATTATACCACCCTGCTGGTCACTGACAGGTGGTTATCTCATCAACTCAGCTCTCAATTAACATAAGAAAATAGGATCATGGGGACCAACGGGCACCGCTCAGGCATTGTTTTCTATATAGAGGGAGCAAGTAGCTACAAGTTGTACAGTAGGGATTTAATATATAAATATAATAACATGCAAACCCACCCAAACGCTGACAGGATTTTTTTTTTTTTAAAAAGAACAATGCCTGACAAAATATCTACCCCTAAAAATTAATGTTTATTTAACTAGATATAAGAAAATAAATAATTGTAAGTGTGTTTGTTCCTATACAAATTGGTCTTTACCGAGAGGATTTTGCTAATGAACTCCGATGATGAAAACAACGCCTGAACTAAAACTTTGATATTCCTTTTGCGTTTAAGACGTTCCTCCCCCCTCCCCTTTCTTTATTATACGTGCTAAAGGAACCATGTAAATTATTGGTTATCATAACCTGACAAGATGCGTTATTTATGACGGTATTTTCTGTTATCCTTCTATTACTAATGATAATAGCGTTGAAGTGAGCCATAACTTAAGCTTTTCGACTTGCACTCATCAGAGTAAAACGCAAGAATGAAACAGAAAGCCGAAATCGATCAATATAAACGGAAACTAAAAGGAACAAGGCGCGAATATAACGCCTTGTTCCTTTTAGTTTCCATTTATATTGATCGATTTCGGCTTTCTGTTTCATTCTTGCGTTTTACTCTGATGAGTGCAAGTCGAAAAGCTTAAGTTATGGCTCACTTCAACGCTATTCTCCGATTTTGTAGTACCAATCATCTTTTTATTACTAATGAGATTTATCTTTCGTCCATCTCCTCTTCTAGGGCTACATTCCTCATCTAATCAGCGCCTTCTCTGAATGGGTGATGAGCATCGCCCTCATGGTCTTCTATCTCACCTACACCAAAGAATTCTGCAACCTTCAGCTTCATGTCATGGTTTCTCAATGTGACCTTCCAGATGCTCTTTGGATCACCTGCCGTGAGGTGCTCTCTCCCCCCATCCGCACCCCTTCTCAGCGCCCTACTCGGATCCGTGAAGGTGGTGGAGGGGATGATGATGAGGTCCTGGACGCGGAAATGGCGGAGGAGGGCGTGGTCCCGCGTCCCTGTTGTCATAGAAACAGCCAGGAGTCGACGGGGTCTCAGTCGACCATCACGCTTCATTCAGAACACTCGCCCCTATGTAAGACGCATTCTGAGAAAGGAAAGTTGTTTGTTTGATCCAGAGATAGTTCTTCCAATACGCTATATAATATCCCACCGCTGTCGCGCTTTTTGTTCTCACGTGTCAACATGGAGATGCATAGGCTTGCTTTGTTTGGAACATGAATTTAGCAGTGAAAACAAAAATCAACTTTATGTGACTCATGCTCTATTGACTCTACAGAAAGAGCAATATGACATTCAGTGTGCAACGGTTTTTTCTTCTGATGGACGCAAATTTGAAACACCTGAATGCATGGGCTTTCTTTGGTTGCAGCATGATTTTGTTCAGAAAGGGGACATCTAGAACGCAAATTAAACTGACTCTTAGTCCTACTATGTTGTGTTGGCCGTAGAGAAAGAGCAATAGGACTACATCGTTCACGTTTACTAGATGATTGGATTTCTTTGGTGGCAGGCTCTTTGTATTTACTTTTGAACGAGTGTACAGCGAGAAAGAAATCTGACTCTCTCTCTCTTTAAGTTTAACACTAGAGAAAGAGTGATAATTATAATGCAATCTTAACTTTGACTAGATGATACATTATCTCCATTGCTGGTGGACGCTATTTTGTAATGGGTATGGGTAACTATGTTGGCAACGCCCTCTCCGTTCCGATTAACAGACAACATGGAAGTGAAAACCACATCATATTTTGCATGTAATATACAAATTTCTAAGCGATGTGCTATACGTGATAGCCTTGCACGAACCAAAGCAGTATACACCGAGAGACAAGAGGACAATGGTGATCATAACTGATATTTTTTAACCAAAACAAATTACGGAGGATTTGTTACCATCGAGGAAAAATGGAAGCGCATCTCTTTTAAAAAATGCTGGAAATATGGAAAGGAAAAAAAGACGCTGAAAATTTATGGAATATTCTCGTTGATGATCTTGGTAGAAGGATATGCATTAGAATGGATAATGTTGGATTTCGTCGTGTATTAGAAGCTGATTATGCGGCTAAGTTATAATCTTATGAGACAGATGTGGACGAGCTTCTTTATTTTTCATCCTACGTGACTAAACCTTGAAAAGTTACGCATCGACTTACTTCGAGATTTGATCGAGACAACTGATGATTTAAATACAAAAGAAATTGCCGTGATTTGGACATCTGGGATTTACAAACAGAACGTTTATCAATCATTCGTTTAACGTGGGACTCTGTTGTTACCTTCCAATATAATATGATTTAAGTTCAGCTAGTTCAGGTTATGACGGAAGACAGTTTCGTCACTGAGTTCAAGATTCGGACAAGCATGTGCAAATTATGTCACCGTAATTAACCAAAATTATAAGTGCGCTTTCATGAAGTAGTGAAAACGAAATTGTTTCGCCTTGCAATGTTAAGCTTTTTTATACACATTTTTATTTTGTTTTCACCCCTGTCCACGCATTTTCAATGCATAATGATATAATAGTATCACATGATCGTCTAAATTTATCTTTTATTTGCACAACATAAGAGCCAATCAACAAACAAAAACAGGTACATGTAAATAATATTATCACCATGGCAGCCTAAATCTTGAAACAAACAATATTTTTCGTTGTTTAAAATATACTCGGCTGATTATTAATAGTTCTATAGTATCATGAAAATGAATGTTTAAGGCAACTCTTGAATGCAGTATTAGAGATTATGATTATGTGCCTTTTTTTGTAAAAATCGAAGTGCATATTTATATCTGTGTAATTTACCATATTTACCAATGCAGTATCATTATGCAATGTTCATGAATTATATTTTGTAATATATGTGTTTGTAAATATGAATAATCTGTAGAGTGTATATCTTTATGAGAATATAATATTTGTAGAAAAGTTACTTGAATTGAATTATGAAAGAAAAACGCTATTTAAGGCTCTTTCAGATAAGATGCGGTGAACTGTTACGAGATTTTCACAAGTGTAAATGAACGGTGTCTGCAAGCAACTAAAGTCATATGCCTCTTTACTAAGCTCTGTGTTTTCAAGCGGATTACACCTTACGTCATCGTTTACAAAAAAACGCGGTTGACCGCTTCATATTTTAACGAGGCTTGACTAAGAATTATATATACGTGTGACCTGTATCGTGACAAAAAAAGTAGAGTATACATAATTAAGCGCTATTTACAACGGCAAATATATCTTGTGGTCAATATTTATGATTACGTCATTCTAAACGGGCACCCCAAAAGGCCAAAACACAAGCATTTTGTAACTCTGCTCAGTGGCTATCCCTCCTTCAATTGTATCTGAACGTATTTTTTTATAAATAATTTGAATGCCCCAAAAATATATATAATATTATATTCTTAGTTCTACAGAATTAATGGATTGCTTATAACATCCATTGGCATAATTAGGGTAGACCTGTGGAATTGTATTTTATAAGGTCGACTTGTGAGGTGTGTAATGGCTTAAGGCTTGACATTTTTCTTCATTTTTTAGGTTAATTGACGAAAAATGGTCCAGATGTATGATTGCACCCAGCGGCTGTGCCTTAGATTGTCTCATGTACTTGGTTTAATAGACCTCCTGATCAAGATTGAGATCTTATCTTATAACAATATAACAGACATGTTTAAAGAAAGGAGAAAAGGTATATAATATTTTGTATGTGTTTTAAGAGAGACATTTTACAGTTGCAATCCCGTCTGTTCTCACTTTTATTGAAAGATCTGCCATGAGTCTATTCTCTAGTAATCTTATAACATCAAAATTGTTCAAAACGATGTCATAATAGTTTTTGATATGTCTTTTAATGTATTCGTTAAAGCTAGTTTAGTACATTGTGGTAAGAGCTCCCATTCCACCTCTTTACATCAAATTAAGAGGATATGTTTACATTACTTTTTAAAGCTGTATTTCTTAACTGAGATCGGTATCTCTGGCAAAGTCTAACAAAGCACATCCTTTAGATGAACATGAGTTATTTTTCTATCGAATTTCAAGTTTAAATTTTAGTTTCGCTTCCCCTCTCGAATCATTTGGATGATATAACATAATTTAAAGAAATATCCATATTGATGTTCTTTCGTGATGTTCACGTAATTTCAACATATTCTGATATCCAATGAAAAGGCGATATTTTTGTTTCATCCAACTACCTCAGTTGTATAATATTCTAGGAGGTGATTTAAGCGTTTGCTACCAAACTCTCTTGTTGATAGTTTTAATCACTATACACTTTTAAAGTGGTTGATTGAAATGTTTAGTACGCTGGATTCAACCCTTATAGGTTTGATTCCAGCATATTAAAAGCGTAGAAACTCTACCATTTTGAAAAAAGCTGTCAATCCTCGGCCCTTTTAAATGTTGATTCATCATTCAAGCTTTTTGGTGCATAAACGTGTTATAACCGTTATACTGAGATAAAGTTCATAAAAATATCTAAGAATGCTGAATAGTTTATATTGGATGTAGTTATCCCTTTAGTAACTCACTCATGGAACTATACTCAGATGGAGTATTTATCCATTAGCCCTACGAGAAACATTTTGTTTTAAAGCCATTTATCATGCACAAGTTCATGGACAAGTTAATGCACTATTTATCGGGGAATCACTTGCCCCTAGAAGAAAATAGTTTAGATCAAAATTCTAATTAGATTTTTATAAGGTTGATGATCTGCCAATAAATAAGTATCTTTGTGTTGAGGATATTCTTAGATTAGCATCATTCCGACGAGATTGGTTGACATCTCTTGACTTCTCTACCGTTCACTTTTTGGAGGTGTCATTGCATAGTGGTTTGTTTATTATCTTAAATGTTAAATGTCAAATTTTGATCTAGTTTGTTTATATTTTTTTATATTTATTTTTTATTCATTTGATATAATTGTTCTCAATCTCTTATGGTAAGTTGTTTATATAATGTCCTTGTTTTCTACAATGTATTCTCTTTTTTGTAAATCTTTGTATGTACAGGGCTCTTTTGTAAAGCAAGCCTTTGGCACTGAAAAGACTACCCTGTTTTTAAATAAAACTGAATAATAATAACTCACTTGACTTTCAATCCAAGGAGTTCAGGGTTCGAATCCCATCCCTTTGGCGAGATGTTAATCCGTGTTTGCCACTCTCTACCCAGGTGTATATCCTGGCGGCAAATGCTTGGGTAACAAGAAAACTGCAACTGGGACACACAGGTAGATCAGAACATCAGCATTAATACTGATGAAGCTACCCTGGGTGAATCAGACCCAATGAGTATTATTGTAACTATTATTATTATCATTAATATTCGGTTTCGTAAAAGTTCGGTAAATGTTTCCAGAAATAAATTGAAAAGAACAACCCATTCCCACTTCCCCCAGGAAAAACTATTGGAATGCAATGACCCAATAATGGCGTATAATAATGCCATGACCTGTCATGAAAATTAAGTGACCACTTGCGACAGTATTCTACTCTCAAAAAATGATTTATTTGTTTAAATTTGTTTTTGTTTTTTGGGGGGGATATAGTCTTCAAAAAGCATTATTGTGATTAAGGCAGAACTTACTTTGTTTCCGAGAATATAGATATTTCCTTTTGTTTATGCAATTAAACATTTATTCTCCAGGTATTTTGTAACTTGCGCCTTGCAGTAGAAATAAATTATGATTTTAATTCAATGTGAATATTTGTATTTGATAAATATGTATATTTTATTAAAGTATTCACTCCAAAGTGCCCACTTTAACAACAGATAAGAGTGATTTCGTTCTTATTACACCTGTGCTTTGAAAAGTTGTTCACTTGTTCGAAAGGACAAGATTATACTAATTTATTAAATGATCATATATTCCCGAAATAGTTTACTTCTCCATATAATTCTAGATATATATTAGTATATCCAGCTATGAGTAGGCCTACGTGTATTTCATATATTTTATTTTGATTGTTGTTATTTTATCATTCATTACTGCAGGGTCATGGGGTCTAGTTACACTATATTTAAAGATATTCTTGAACTCTTCCGGTTTTGCTTTCCATGCGCCAGGAGCGTCACACCGTGACGGACATGTGCGCTATATAAGAAGCCACCATTATTATTATATATATCAAAATATACAAATTCATATACAAATACATATACAAATAAATATATAAATATATAAAAAGATATGTATAAGTATAGGCGTGAGACGGAAGGACGACACGAGGAAGGACATAATGTACTACTATTTATTAGACAATTCAGCTTTCAGCTTTTTGGCCTTCTTCAGGTTGTGAAGCATGAACATAAATATGACATATATAAATATATTTCTGTAATCACATCGATGTGAACATAAAGATAATTATATTGGAGGCGCGATGGCTCAGTGGTAGAGCAGTGGTCTCGTAACCGGGAGCTCCCGGATTCGAAGCCAAGTCGATGCTCTATTGCCTTTTGGTAAGGCATATTCCTCATAACCAAGTCCCTCTGAGAGGAGTTAAAGCCATCGGTCCCCTGGGGCCCGTTTTTCGAAACCAACGACAAGACAGTCATAACTTCATCCGCCAACTACGGAGATGTCTCTGATCTTCCTAAACCGTTTCACGAAGAGCTTACAAGCTAGACATATCGTGAATTCGATACTATCTGCAAGAAGAGGAGCCAAGACATAGCCTTAGTCATAATTCCACTCGATCAAAACAAATTGAAGGGAAAACTGCAACTATTTAAATGAATTGGGAATTGTAAAGATACCAGGAATTTAATATAAAAAATACTTCAACATCTGTGTAGATTATACAATCAAATTACTTGTTTAATACAATCGTGAGTATTTCATTTCATGACCGTTGAATCAGAATTGTTTTTTGGATTGGTACCTCCGAATAATTGCATTTTATACTTAATACAAATAAAAACTTATATTATCCTTACTAAAAATACGATGCTATGAAAGTTTTGTCCCATGTTTTAGGCTTTACACAAATATCAAAATGACAAAACTGCAACATTCAAAACTTTAAAACACATGTTTTTAACTATTCAGTTTAAACATGTGGAGATATATTTTAGCTCGAATTTAATATGTGTCTGAAAATTAGAGAATATACTTCTGACTATGGCTTGCCTGCCGTGGCAGATTACCCATCCCTTCGAAGATTTTACAACGTGGAAATATGCGTATATAATCAATTTAGTTAAGTTGGAAAAGCCTTAGATATAAACACGGTATATTTTCATAAGATTGTTTAAATATAAAAAAGGATAACTCCCTGTTTAAGTAAATGTGTAAAAAAAAAAATCATAACTGGAGGATAAATGACATGTGATGGCGCTGCCCATCGACTAAAATATGAAAAATATAAAAACAAATCGTTTAATTTTTTTTGTTACGAGTCATTTACGGATTCTTGCGAGAAGTTTACGGATGGCTACATGTTGTTGCGAGCTGTTTACAATACTTAAGGAGTGTTAAAAGCTACTTACGAGTTATTTACGGAAAAATCAAACCGTGGACAATCGTAAGCAGATTTTCGACATTTAAAAAAATTTGGCTCTCCTTTCACGGATCCTTAAGAGTGTCTGCGAGTTATTGCGATTTGTGACAAGTTATTTACAGATACCAGAGAGTTATTTACGGATGCTTGCGATTGACTACGAGTTGGCGATCCGTAAGGACTCGTAAGAAAAATCCTTGTATGTGAAGGGGGGTATAAGCAATCTAACATTTGAACGAGTTACAGAACAGGGTGTCCCTGAAAATGGAAAATTAAGTTTATGTTTGTAAATTACTCAATAATCCTAAATTATTTTTATCATTAATGTATACATCACTGACATTGCTATTCTTCCTTTCTATCATATGACAAGAAGAATATTATCATTAAATCACATATGACTGATTTGAAACGAGTCGATGATTATTGTTTAGTTTCGAATGACAAATGATTTGGGAATATTAATTATCGAAACTCATCATTTGAAGCCTGATATTCACATCTTCCATTTCCATGATTTTAAAGCTAGCGTAAATACCAACCTTTCAAACAGTTAATTAAAAAGTTATTTCTCAAGTTAATCATGTATTGGGCTTACAGACAATAAACCTTGAGCGCTGTATGAATATAAATTATTCGTATATTTATTAGCTTTTATGTTATGTGCACATTAACCAAAAGTAATTCAGGATTATTGAGTAATTTAACGAAAAACTTGAATCTCCTTTTTTCATGGACAGCATGAACAGTGAAGTTTATGCTTTAAGAAACACACGGTAAAGAATACAACAAAAATAATCCACAATAAAGTACGGTTTTCTTCAAAAATGGAAAGACCTCTTCTCTGAGTAATACACCACAAAGTATCATATAAACAAAATATTCTGATCATGAATACTTCGATAAGGTATATATAAATTGTACATATGTCATTTCGTCATTGAAATGTAACAATAAATCGAACCAACTAATAATATTTTTTTTAATCATGTTACCATCATCATCATCATTATACGTTTGTCTTCAAAAATGGAAAGACCTCTTCTCTGAGTAAATCACCACAAAGTTTCATATAAACAAAATATTCAGATCATGAATACTTCGATAAGGTACATATACATTGAACACAATGTCATTTCGTCATTGAAATGTAATAACAAATCGAACCAATTAATAATTTATTTTTCAATCATGTTACCATCATCATCATCATTATACGTTTTTCTTCAAATTAAAATGGAAAAACCTCTTCTCTAAGTATCATATACAGAAAATGTTCTGCTAATTAAATACTTTAATAAGATTCATATAAATTGTACAGATATAATAAAGATGATAACAAATATCAATCACCTAGTTAGCCGTAATATATGACTAAATAATGGTAATTGCAAAATGCTCGGGGAAGGGGGGGGGGGGGCGGGGGGGGGGGGTGGGCTCTGCGTGGTTTAGAGGTTAAGGCATTAGCGTTCTCAGCAAGTGACCTGGCTCGATTCCCGGCGGAGACAATGTTGTTCAACCTTTGCAAAGCGGACAGCAATGGGAAACTTTGCTTTAAGCTACACTACCGTGACTGTCTAATTTCCTTTTCCATTATATATATATCATGTCTTAAATATACTATGTTCCTTTTGCAGCCAATATAAAATTCTGTAGAACTTTGCAGGAATTATGAATATGTCATATATGATCTATAAATATATGATTTAAAAAATGCCAACAAAATGAACAGTTTTACTTTCCTATATATATATAAATTATATGATTAACTGAAATGACCTAATTTGCATATTTGATGAATATTCATAATTTTTCTGCAAAAAAAAAAAAATGTCCATACCTGTCTGATTTACATAGGTTTCACTGATGTATCATGTTCGGTTTTGATTTGATTTCATATGCGCATATTAATTAGGTGGACTTAGTTATTTTCACAACTTTTTCATATCTGCAGATTCGCAAAAATGGCAAAAATGACTTATTTTGTTTGCTTCTGTTTTGAAAACGGTAATAAATATATGAATTTTCTTTTTTGTATTTTTTACCACAAAGATGATATTTTAAAGCGATATCAAAAAAATGGTATAAAATCACAACGCATTGACCGATTTCAATTCTTTTTTTTTTTTGGAAGCTTTCATGAAGCTTGATCATTTGCAATCATCAAATAACATGTGTTTGTTGTACTTATTTTTGGTGTGCTTTACCTAATGGTAGAAAGCAACATCATCGTTAACCCTAAGTATTTTTGCTGGCATCAGTTGAATCCATAGTAACACTGGCGGTGTCAGCATCCGTGGTGGAGGAAATACCATCACCTCTCTCAGTGACATTTGTGACAGATGCATCAAGAAGGAGACTGACCGTCACGACATCGGTGCTTGTTGCATCACGATCTGTGTCCTTCTTCTCTTCCCCGGTGGAACTCTGGATATCTTTGTTCATTGGTGGTGTGACTTCTTCTTCAACCTGGCTAACATCAAAGGCCGGATTGAACCTATACATAGGATCGGGATTGTCGTCTTTGGTAGGCAACAAATAACTATCCCTGGCTCCTGAGCGCAATTTGCTTATCATGCCAGATGACGAGGATAGCGCCGTCGAGCTCACCCCACCGCTGGAAGTGCTTGCTTCATTCTTTAGGAACTTGTCGAAACAAGTAAGCCCCCATTTCTTACGGATGAAAGGCTTCCGGACGCAGTAGAGTAGAAAGATGAACAATCCTTGGAAGGAGTTCAGGACGACGAAGATTGGTTGAGCCACCTGTTAAACGCAATTTTTTTAGAAATAATAATTAGATATATGGCATTCTCTCTCATGTTCTTCAAATACTTAACATCTACACAGGTATTGCTGGTGTATCTAATCATTATAACTGATTTCTCAAGATACTTTGTAGAAGAGATATATACCACGCAGTTGCCTTTACCTGACTGAATAACGGGATTAAAAGAAGATATCCGGTGATCCAGGTCAGCCCGAGCAGGATCAAGATGCAGATCGCGTTCTGGACGCGTTCGATAGTCTCTCGACGTTCTGCCTTAGCCTCTCTTTTCACCCGACCGGCGATGTTGGCTGACCGGAGCAACTGTCGAACCACAAGGACGAAGATGACAATGTTGATGAGGAGGATGATGGCCATGGGAATCAGGAGACCACCGATTTGAGCCCAGAATTGTAGAAAGCATCTTTTGATAGTAAATATGCATTTTGTAAATAGACTGAATTAAGTCAATCGATACTGACTATGTTAGCGATATATTTTTTTCAATTTCCATGGTCCTTGAAACATTTTAACTGAGAAAATTTAATTGTAAATGATTTACGATTATCTATTTAGTGGAACGTCGAAGCTTTCCTATTCCATACTTTACCAACACTATATACGATGTTAGTATGTGTGGTGAGTGTATTCGCTTGGTGGCCTTCCTAAAGCTTGGATCACACGCCACATACCCGCGAAAGTGATACTTAAATACCAATTCCAGAACATAATTGCATACTTGCTAACTTATGAGATACCAAAACACCAAATGCCTAAAAAACAGATTAAATAACAATGATAATAATAAAAAAAAGGTTCTTATATAGCGCTGAAAAGTCTCTAAGCGCTGAAGGCAAGCCTTGCCCTGGGGTTGTATCCTTCTTGATCAATGTAACCCATGCGTCAGGTTCGTTCGTTCGTGTCTCCTTAGATCAAAATAGTTATGTAAAGTTCCTTAATTAAAATTAAATTAACTTAAATTAAGTTCTTCCATCACCCGATCGTTGCAATGCCCGTTTCATTAACAAGAACCACGATAATGTACAGAAACGTGATTGTGCTGAACCCAAAATTTGAAGATCATTAAATATACCTAATGCTAACTGCAACCCAATATTCCAACTAAACTTTCAAACGTTACCACTTACAGATCATCATGAGCATAAGAGTCTCTAGCAATAGCTCCAGTAAGAACCACGATAAGTGCAGGAATTCCTGTAATGACATACGTGTATAAGGAAATGTATACATAAATGACAACAATTACGAATTCATGTGCACTGTTGGACTATAATCCGTTATAATGTGATCTTTCCATAATTATTCTCCAATTAGTTAGCATGGCTAAATGAATATTATATATCCTGCCAGCGCTTTTGAATGATTTTGTTCGTAAAAATCAGAGAAAATTAACAATTACCTTTTTATATGAATATTAAAAGAATTACATTTGTTTGCCCATTCATCGTTTTTTTGTATTGCTGAAGGTTGATCGCAGCACACTAGGTTGTCGCACTTTGCCAACTCATTGTTTATGGATAATTTCAGTCCCTAAGTGTATGAGTATAAAGAAGTTGGTCGGAGGATTCTGATCTACAGACATTCCCTCTGTTTGTAAAAACATGCAGACACTTCATGTTAATAGTAATCACTATTCCCAGTAAAAAAGATATAAGGAAACAAATACCGTACCCCATGCAGCTAAGAAAGCCTTGATCATGAAATTCTGGATGTAGGTGTTAAAGATCTTCACAATAATGAGATAGGTATTGTACCCTTCCACACCCATCCATGCAATAGAGGACAAAACGAAGTAGTGAACTAGGGCCGTCAGGAACCCGCAGGGTCCAGCTTGGACCTCACGATAATCTCTGGTAGAATCCAGAGAGATCATGATGACAAATGTTGTGTAGAGACAGAGCAATGTCAGGCACAGACAGATGAAGATCTTGTTCGTCTGTTTGGTCCTCAAATCCCTATCAAGATTGCAACATTAAAATAAGATTAGGAAAGCGTCGAAGCAATATTGTACCAAGCATGTACAGGTTTACCATCACCTGATTGGCAACACAGAAGGAAAAAAACGTCAAACAACAAGAAAAACGAAGTGAAATCGAGGGGAAATGTTTGTAAAACGAAGGAGATTACGTGATTGTGCTTTACTTTTATACATGTATCTCTTTTGTTACTGGGCACAACCCTCAGAATGGCCACGCATATTGAATACAAAATAATCTGAGTCGAACTATTCAGGACGATGCAAAATTGGAAAATAGTAAGCCAAAGATGTTCGAAATGAATATGCCTTTTATACCATGCAAACTGCACACCAAGAGGTAAATGATTTGATCTACGAAGTTATTAGAGTATCAATGCAGAATATATATGAACAAATTAATATTAATGGTAACCTATTTATGACCCTCTTTACTCCACCCCTACATCACCAAGCAACCAATGATATTATGGAAGTTTCTCTTCTTTTTTCTTCCATTTCTTCTTCTTCTTCTCTTCCCCCTCTTCCCCTGTCTATCATGACTTGTACATTACTCTAAACAGAAGTGATACCAAACAAAACTGTGCTGCATGATTATACGTATTTCACCTCATTTGATCAAGAGATACTTTTATTAAAAAGGTGGTTATTTGAATTTGCGTGATTATTTAATAAATTCTAAAAATGCATCTCTACCATAGTTTATATACCTATTCCACGGTCCAAACCTTCCAAATAAAATTGAAGATAAAACGACCAGAGACTAATTACACATTCTGTCTCCTTTGTGTTACATTAATGATTGCATTATTTCTTCTTAATGGGCTCACTTGTTCCACAGGTAGGTTGCCAATGTGACAAGAAGACTGAATATAGAAATACTGCATCCAATGTAAGTCAGGATGTTGTATGCCTCGATTAATGAATCCTCTTGTCCATGGATATCCTGTAACATGAGAGAAAATTGAGCCCAAACTGAAACATCAACTTCGAATGCTCAAATATTATTTTACCATTAGCTCTCATATAGTCTATGTGTCGTTAATTGAAAACTGAGGAATGTGGGTTTTATTATTATTAGTGGTGGAACCTCGTATTAAATATACTATCACTTTACTGCCTTTCACTCGAGACACCACACCTTCATACTTAATTTGATCTCAAGAGTGAAAATATTATTCATACCCAATTGAAGACCAGCTCTATACTCCATCGTTCTTCGGAAGTAAAAGGGGAATTGTAAAAGGATAAGAAGTCAAATAATGATCGCTTGTTCACAAACACCTGGTAGTATTGTTTCACCTGTCTGAAAAGAAACAAGCTAGTAGCCGTTTCCATTCACACAACCGCAGGCGTGATATATACTGCCTCCCACTATATAGTACATAGACCATACTATTTAATATGTAGGACCAACTATACCCATAGGTCATCCAGAGGATTATCACGCTATAGCTCTAGGTAACCTACTGCGTTTAGTTAGTCGGGTTATAGTTGTCGGGTTATAGTTTTCACTGACCATTATAACAGCGAAGTTGGTAAGATGATCACATGCACAGCGCACGATCTCCTCATCAGAGCGATCATCGGATGATGTGATTCCAGAAGCAAGAACACACCCATCTTGGGACCAATCTTCCTGCTCCTCATCCCAGAACGAACACATGGGATTCACGTATCCAGGCTAAACAACAATAACAACAAAATAGCAAGAAATGCATATAGACCCATAATAAAATTTGTTAAATAAGGCATAAAAGTATAATGAATGATAATTTTGATTGGTTTACTTTAAAGCCCATTTTTCATTAGGGGAATCAAACACAGGAGTGAAAAACGAAAGAAACTAGATTGAAATACATATAATGTTAACATTTTCCCCCATATATGTATGTATACTATTTATGTAATTATCTATAAATACTGCTAAAGGCAGATTCCAAAATAATACGTATATTATGTTAAAAAACGTTACTATGACATTTATTGTAATAAGTCTTACCATTATTGTAGTGAAGGTAAAGTTGATGAATTCGGTCAAGGCTGCTACTTTCCCTTGACCAATACTGAGAGAAATCACGGGAGAGTTAGCCGATCGATTGAAGCCTTCATTATCTGCACTGATGGTGCGCAATGACTTAGAAATAAACAGGGCTGGAGTTGAAAATACATTGAAGTTGACCCGGATGTATTCACCACTGTCATTCGACGCCGATCCTGAGAGTGGGGCCGTGGACGAAATGACGGATGAAACCGAAGGTGGAATGTTGACCTGAGCGATGATGCCTGGTCTTGTAGCAATGACGTCATCGCGGTCATCTTGGGTCGGAGCATTGATGGTAATATTGGCCTTGGTCAGGTCTGAAAGACTGGATCCAGCTAGCGAAAGCACAAGACCACGCATTACGTCGTCAACAGGTACACTCTGGACCTGTTATGTAAATGAGGACGTCAATTATTATCGCTAGTGATATTCGTTTGTCTCGCAATGTATGGTCAACAAGGGATCTAAAAGATCACGACGTTTCGTGCGCCGCTGCAACACTTCGTCAGGTGATAAAATCTAATGTAAGCAATTATTATTACTAGTATTATTATTGTTTTTATTATTACATTAATCATCATCATCATTGTTTCTTATATTACTATCATTATTATTGTATTATAATTTTGTTGTATTTACAAAAATATCAATATTATTAATTTATCATTGTTATTATTATTATCATTATCATCTGAAAATAGGGAACTGGGAGAGGACACATTTGTCCATGCAGAGCCTTCGCTTTGAAATATTCTCCCTTGACAAATTCGTAAAAGCAGATCAGTTGAGGTGTTCAAAAATAATCTAAAATCGTTTCTATTTGGATTGGAATATAGTTAGTAATTCCCTTTATTTCATTTTTCTGTAGTTTGTATGAAGTTTAAATGCTTTTATGTGATATCTCGTTCGCAATAGTGCAACTTGAGTATTTAATTTCAAGTGGCTTTGGCGTTTTACACATCGAATATTATTATCATCATAATCATCATCATCATAAATATTATTTGTATTATTGTCAATACTACCATAAATAATCTATTTTATTATTAATTTCATTAATATTATGATAATTCTTTTTCTATTAGATTAATTGTTATCATTATTGTTATCATAATTGTTGTAATCATTATTATTATCATTCTCGTTGATGATGATTGAAAATGAAGCGATTAGCACCATGCACATTAAGCTCAAGTAAGGCATCCCACAAATTCAAAATATGAAGAATGCTGCACAGATAACTGCACAAATAATGATATTAATGCTAAATATATTACTCATTGCGGATATAGTATCGAAAATAATATCGCTAGTGATATTCGTTTGTCTCGCAATGTGGTCAATAAGGAATCTAAAAGATCACGACGTTTCGTATGCTACTGCAATACTTCGTCAGGTGATAAAAACTGTTGTAAGCAAGGGTCTTTTATACCTTGCTTACAACAGTTTTTATCACCTGACGAAGTATTGCAGTAGCATACGAAACGTCGTGATCTTTTAGATTCCTTATTGACCACATTGCGAGACAAACGAATATCACTAGCGATATTATTTTCAATAATGATATTGTTTGGCAGATCTTTTTTAAACTACACAACTGCATATAGACAAATGGTGAAAGTGTCGCGCCTTGTTGGACACCAGATTGAATGGGACCACAGTGGATGAATGGCAGTGTCAAATTTTGTTTAATTCTTTATTTGTTATATCCATGCAAACAATTATATAACTTGGAAGTGAAATTCTATATTTTAGTATACTGGTGGATATCAAATAATTTTGTCGTAGCCTATGATATAAATGTAAAATCACCTGTACGGCTACATTTGGCTGCTGAATGTTGAGCATCCCACCATCGGCAACCTCAACACGACTAATTTGTTCCTCAAAAGCCTGGATAAATTTACTTATTGCCCCACTTTCTTCCTCTGCGGCTTCAAGTTCCTCAGTTTCTACCTGAGCTATGTTGCTCACAATACTAGTTATAGACTTTGTTACCTGTCAATTCAAACACAAAGGATGACGGTGATTTTAACTATAGTAGGAGAAAGTTGCCAAATCTCGGAAATAAAACTGAATGACGATAGGGTATTAAATAACATGACAGTCTTAGCACAGCTCTTCTTTTAAAGCTGTTACACAACTTCTGGATGAAGCAACTGCCAAGGGGTCAACAAGATTATGAAAGGACAATGAGAGACTTAAATCTGTCATATAATAAGTAAAATATTATACAAAATTAAAAGAAAAATAGCCTGTACGGGGTAAGGCTCTGGTAAATACTTCATTCATCGTAGTTCAGCTTTAAGGCGTCCAATATTTATAAAAACCGGTTATAGGATTTACCTCTTTCACATCTTTAACAATGTTGTACATGTATCGGAGGGAAGGCTCCAATTTTGTACCATTCGATGATTATCAGAACCTAATAAAATTCTTCAACCATCGAAAATTCATGTTTAATAGGATGGTCTGGCATCTTATAAAATACCTCTTCACTAGTAATATTTTGCTGCACAATGTTTGATGTTATCTCTGCCACAAACGTGATGTCATCTGATGTGATATCTTCGATGTTGGAAGTAACAGATGATACTTGCTGACTCACTTCACCTGCATTTTCTTCACCTACGATTACCTAAGATTTGAGTAAAAAAGTTCTACTATTTAATACTATTTTATGGTTTTAATTGCCGTATTAAGAGCTAACGAATGAAGATAAGTAAGCATGTTGCAAGTGCCATTTTAGTATTGTCAATGAATATGAATAAAAATCGTCCAATGCATTTGTGAATAAAATTACATTAAAATAATCAGTAGAATTGATTGACCATTGGCTATTTATTAACTGTTAGGCATGATTTCACAGTTTTCAAATGAAATGTAAGGATACACTTTGAAATAAAAAGGTGAGTGAGAAAGAAACATTAATGTTTATTGTGTAAAGTTGTACTTGGTAAACAAATAACGTACCAAATCGGGTGAAATATACGCAATGATAGGTCATCTTACACTTATATTTTATTTGTATAAATATATTTATGCCATTTGGTTTAGGTTGTAATGATCAGAGGTATCTACAATATACTAAAAACAATGGCATTACATATGAAGGTTATTATGAGAGCCTCTTTTCAATGATCGAATTTTGAAAAGAAAATTCCAAAAACCTGTGCAATTTCTGTGAGAATATCTGTGACATTTCTAAACGGTCCGCAATTATCCACAGGTTGCCACTGGCTCTGGGTAATACCATCGCCGATACACAGAGCCCGTCCAATCGGTTCACTGACTGTTCGGTATAAAAACAAAATACAAATATATTTTTATTTATAAAAAGAACACTGGCAAACAGTTATTACCAGAACCGAAAAAGGAAGGGGACATAAATGAAGAAAAGATCACGAAGTTTTGTGCGCCGCTGCAACACTTCGTCAGGTGATAAAATCTAATGTAAGTAAGCCTGTTTTATACTCTACAGGTGGTCAATTGATTCAATCGATAACAACATTGGCTGAACATCCTGATATCAAGGCTATTTTGGAAATGATATTGTGAGTAAATGAGTCATTCTCGATCGCGCAGTTGCCATTCATTAACACGTTACAAAAAGAAAGTATTTTCTTGCTGCGGATCACCGCGCCATATCTAAACAAGTTTATAGAGAAATTATCATATTGATCGTGTTATTCAACCTAATCCCCCGTACACTTCCCCAAATCAAAAATGAATGAAAGGCCATCAAAACCAACCTTGAGTAGTGTTGAATGGACACGCTCCTGTTGAATTCGCCCATGTTCCATTGTCACCCACCGGAAATTCGACTTTTCCAAATCGAGAAGATATCCATGAGATATTCTGGCAAATAGCTACACAAAAAAGAGTGAACAAAAAGTATTTAAACAAATTCCCTAACAAATTTCAATTCCATGTTTGTTTATTTGATTCAGGGTGAATTGCTGCAAATCGTGCAGGTATTCTCTTTCCCCTTAAAGTGGGCAATGCTAGGGAAGTTTAAACATGCAGCAAAAAGGCGACTTGTTTAACTGGCCAATGCGTGATAATTAAGACGGATATGTCAAAAGCCGAATTGTCAAAATTCGTCAAGGCCCAAAATATTTAAGTAGAGAAACCGAGAAGGAGTGTATAACAACTCGCCAAGGTGCCTTCTCATCTGAAAGAAGGCACCTAAGCTTTGTTTAGCAACTCGTCTTTTTGTCTTCTGGGTCTTTAACAAGGCGCCTTCGTGAGTTTTATCTAATAGTTTTCAACTATTTTCGTCTTAAATATGATTGGGACCCTGGCGACTTTAACAACTCGCTTTCTCGCCTTCTATATGCGCTAACAAGGCGCCTAGGCGAGTTAAACAAGTCGCTGTCTCTCTGCACGTTGAACCTTCCGTTAAATGCAGAGAAATTTGATCGCTATAAACAAGAATGAATTTAAAAAGTACTTCATTAAAAAAGGGCGAACAGGCCGCAGAAACAGACAAGACCCGCGCACAAAGGAATACACACACACACACGTACACGTGACACACACACACACAAACACACACATACACATGTGTGTGTGCATATATATATATAGTTACATCTATATCTACATATATATATATTTACATTTTCTCCCACTGTTGAGCACTGTCAGAAATTGCAGTTTTACTAAACTTGCTGATATATATATATATATATATATGTGTGTGTGTGTGTGTGTGTGTGCGTGCGTGTGTATTATGTACATTATGTGTATTAAAGGGATTACATTTGGAAAATCTGAAATTAGGCAAGTGTTATATGCAGATGATATGACAATATTTTTGAAGGATATTGATTCGGTTAGAAGGTTGCAATATATTTTTGAATCATTTGAACAAATTAGTGGTCTTAAAGTGAATAAAACAAAGACACATTTTATGTGGATGGGTGAGGATGAGAACAAACCTGATGGGCCTTTATTTGGAAATTTGGTTAAGGAAATACATATTTTAGGGGTTAGTTATTCATTAGATCGAAGATTAAAAGATGATTTGAATTATAAAGAAATTCTAAGTAAAATAAAAAAATTGCTTGTATGGTGGAAACAAAGAGATTTAACTATTATGGGTAAAATACATTTGCTAAAAACTTATGCGCTTTCAAAATTAAATTATATTTCATCTCTCGTTATTGTCCCTCATTGGGTATACAAAGAAGTTGCAAAAATTTCATTTGAATTCATATGGAGGGGGAAAGATAGAATTAAACGGGCAATAATGTATCAGGATTATGACTTTGGAGGATTAAGAATGATTAATTTTGAAATGTCCGTTAAAATACAGCGCATAATGTGGATAAAACGTCTTTTATATGGAGAGAAAAGTTTGGGATGGAAATTGTTTTTTGATCATTGCTTACAGTTTGTGGGTGGTAGATTTATTTTTTTATGTGATTATGATTTAAAAAAGATTAAACTCGTTTTTAGATATTCCACCATACTATATGGAAATGTTGCAAGCATGGCAAGAGACAAGTAATTTAAGATATTTGGAGGGTTATATTAATCCAATTATTTTTAATAATCAGAATATATGTATAAATGGAAAAAGTATATTTGATAGATACTTGTTTGAAAGAGGGATTGTTCAACTGAATCATTTGGTTGAGAAAGGTCATGTTAAGTCTGTTAAATATTTTATGAACCTCGGTATGAAAGGTAATAATTTGCTTATGATTATTGATATTTATGATGCGATACCCAGGTTATGGAAGGATGATTCAGGGTTAATAGAATTCCTCGAGGTTGATTTGATAAGCTTTAATACTTATTTCCATATTTCTAGTAAAAAAATACAGTTTGTGGATGTGGGTTCAAGAACAATCTATGATTATTTTATCAAAGCACTGCAACAAACGTATGATTTGCAGGTAAGGGATGGGCAAAATGATTATGATTTTATAGATAAAGAATTAAAAGAAATATTTGTTAGACCAAGAATTACTATACTCATTAGAAAACAACGTGAATTTCAATTTAAATTATTGCATGGAGCCATATACACTAATGAGCATCTTCATAGATTTGGTTTTGTTGGTGATAATTTATGTTCGTTTTGTAAGCAGGAAATAGAAACATACAAACATTTATTTTTATCTTGTGGGAGCGTTCAAAGGATATGGCAGGCTTTAATACAACTTTTTGAGTTAGATGAAATTAAAGATTTAGAATGGAGAGATATATTTGTTGGGTTGGTAGGTAGTTCATATAGAATAAAAATGTGTAATACTATCATTTTCATGGTGAAGTATGTTACATTTATGTCAAGATCGGGGGGGCGAGTACTAACTTTAGAAAAGATGAAAAAAAGCATTTTTAAGTATAGGGATGAGGAAAAGAAAATAGCAATTAAAATGGGTAAGCTGGGATCACATTTCTTAAAGTGGGAGCAGCTTAAGATTAATTAAGATTTGTTTTCTTCTCCACCGTGAGCCTGTTAAAAGCGTAACTCTATTTTGCGGCCTGGATAACTTATTTAGTATATTTTTCTTGAGTTGAGAATGTTGGCAGACATCCACTGAGTGAGTAGTGTGTGTGTGGGGGGGGGGGGGGGGGTGGGTGGGTGGGTGAGTATGTGTGTGGGTGGGTGAGTATGTTTGTGTGATAGAGGGTGAGTATGTTTGTGTGATGGAGGGGGCAGGGAGGGGGCAGGGAGGGGGCAGGATTGTTTCAGTAAAATTACCTCCAGATTTGTATAAGTTTTTTTTTTTGTAATATATAAGTGAATAACATTTACAATTGACTTATTATGTTTAGGTACTTATACGTTTACTTTGTTGCTAAGTTATATTATACTGCAAATAAGTTTGTGTTTAATTATGTTTATGTAAAAGCATCAATATTGAACACGTTTATTTTATTCAATTGTATGTCATGGTTTGTATTACACATCTGGAGAAATAAAACAAAATTGTTTAAAAAAAAAAATTATGTAGATACGTAAGCTGTGAGTGTTTGTGTGTGTAACACTTCTTGCCTTTCAAATTACCTAACGTACCAATGCGTACATCTCCCGTCCAGTGGCGTGTCCGCCATAGCCCTAACACCCTCCCCTTTCGAAGCCAATGTTTTAAAAAATGCTTGCAATGAGCAGTATCACAAAGGTTGGACAAAATAAGTAATGACCCCTGGTTTTCGCGTCACCTACCTGCCATCAATCTTTGGATACCCCACGTCATTAGACACAATGCTTGATATATAAATTGACTTTCAGAACTACATGTATATCAGTGAACGAAATTATTACCGCTATCTTGAACTGAAATGGTGTTTGAATCGAGAAAACCTTTCGATTCATTGGCTAGACTATCAAGAGATAGACCAATAAGATCTTGTGTCTCCGTTGCCGTCATATTGGTCCGCTCGATGTAGATATTCATGTCAGCTTCGACGCTTCCTGGTCTTAGGGCTCTGATTACTACTGATAGACTCTTCAACCCAGTACTGGTTCGGAGGCCTTGCTCCACCTTTGCACAGATACAAAACAACAAACAGAAAAGATAAAACCTTTAATATATATTTTCCCTTCCATTAAAGACTGATACTCTTTTGTAACTTCTTAAAGTTTACGTCATAACCGAAAACCATCCGCAGACAATATTGTGTCCATACTATTTTCATAAGAGTATACTTGTCATAGAATTGCCATTCTGTGGAAGAGCTAAGATGACCGTTCGAATGTTTGAACGGCTTTTGCTGGAATATAAGTAAGTATATTTTGAATTTTTTACAATCATAAACAAGAAAGTTGAGTACTAGTAAAGATGAAAAGTAATTTGTGAGCTTAATCGTTCTGTTGTCTCCGTTTGAACACGTTGGAAGAATGTCATAGAAAAAAGTGTCCCCTGAGAATAATGGTGCATCTCTGACCAAATTACATGAAAGTAATAAAAAGCATCACTGACTCAAGCCTGGTCGCACATACAACAAATGTATTAAAATAACTAGTCGTACATGAATCTTGTGATTTTAAACTTAAAGCTTAATCACAAATTATCTGAAACAAGTATGGTCATAATCGATTAAATATTTGCAAAGCTATTTGTCACAAGAGAGCTCACAGAATTCCCTTTGACCTTAAATTGTTACCCTTGACAGCACCATAATGTGAAGGTCTCCCAAATGCATATCTTACTCAAGTTTGTTTACAACAGCATTAATGGTTGCTGATCTATTGTCACAAGAGAAGCCAAGTTTGCAGGTAAACGGAGGGAGAAGGCCTTACGGATCCTTTAGTCTTGTCTCCACCATAAGAAGAAAAAACTGAAAATCAACCTTTACCAAATCTCTGCTAGGCAACTCGTTACACAACGTACTCGCACTTTATAATTAAATTGCATATTTTAGACCCAAAACAATATTAAACCTTGCCTTGCAAAATATCACAAGAACGGGATAGGCCTTTCTGATATGCACCAATTGGGTATTCTTACATATGTGCTGATGTTGAGCGCCGTATCTCTATAGAGTGTCGACGTTTGGTCATAAAGCTCATCGCTGAATGGAATGGCAAATCTAGCATTCAAAACCATTATATTGGTCAGATCTGAAAATAACAAACATACGCATTGGGAATCAGCACAGATTCAGGGGAGGGCACAGGAACCCCCCCCCCCCCGGCCCAGTGAAACTGGTTGTCCGGAAGTCGTTTTAAAAACAATTTTCTTCAAGAGGGCTGATAGCAAACACATACAAGTAACTTAAACATAGCTTTCAGAAAATGTCTTTATATACGAATTTCATATCAAATCAGTACTTGTATGAGAACATTTCTCTCATACGTTACACATAATTTACCAACTATAATCACGTTTGTTTGTAATACGCGCTTGTATGTCTCAATTGCGATGGAAATATTTTTTTTGATTTATTTTCACGCGTAGCATTAAAAATAATAGAAATCCCTTTTCTGTACAGTGCGTCCCAAGAAAAAAAACGAAACCGAGAATTATCGATGTTTAATCATAACTTAATCACAATTATAATTAATAAATGACACATATTTGTAAAGCTTAGATCCTCCTTTTTCAGTTGATGCAACTCATATGATGCATATCTCATTTATGAGTGATTACAAACAATTTGAAGAGAGGGTGCCAAAAGGTCATTTTTAGGGCGGTATCTAAATTTCAAAGAGAAATCACATTTCTAAAATGGTCATTTTTTGCCCTTTCATATGACACCTCAATCAGAAAAATGAGCCAGGAATAACAAAGTTCTGTTTGTTTAAAGTAATGCTTGCATTTCTATAATTTGATTAAACGAATTTGTTTTCACTGGCTGTCGTAGCAACAAACGGAGTCGACAAAAGACTTAACTCCGTTTCGTTGAAGATCATCCATGCACATAGAAGACGGAAGACTGGCTGATCGTCAACGAAACGGAGTTAAGTCTTTTGTCAACACGGAGGAGGGTCTAAGATTAATTAATATGTGTCATTTATTTATCAATTATAATTGTGATTAAGTTATGATAAAACATCGATAATTCTCGGTTTCTTTTTTTTCTGGGACGCACTGTATATACATTTTTACTCATCATTTGCAAAGTTGCCTGACAAAGACAAGGTTTTACAGGCCTGTACTACTGTTTAATACTGAGGATGTATAAGTCTTTAATAACGTATGCCTGCTTGCCCCATGCTCCCTTCATGAAAATTCTCGAAATCACAAAGTTATTCCATGTGTTTCGGGGGCAGAGATGAAATCTGGCAAGAGTGCACAGGTTACCTTGATTAAAGGCTAGACATAACCCTAGATTTTGTTATTTTTCTGTAATTTTCTTCAAGCAAAGTTTTTACCTTTGACATATACAGATGCTCGCGTCGTGTCTAAAGTTTCTTCCTTTCTCCCCGAGCCTCGGCATAAGTAATACCCGATGTCACTGGGCGTGACAGGAAAGATCATCAAAGGATTCTGATTTTCACTGTTAGGCAAAAGGACATCGTCTTTGTACCAGTCATATCGCTTGGCATTGTTGAAACTACATGTCAGCTCCACATAGGCATTGGTGTCGACTATCTGACTTGATGGATGGACAGAAACCTCCAAAGGAACTGTATTCGAGGTAGGAATTAGAACATATGATGGCGAATTAATTTTGTTTTCAATATTGATGATGATAATAATAATGATGATGTTGACAAAAATAATAAAAGTAATAATGCTGATAATTATGAGATGAATGGGAAGAAGAGGAATAAAAAAAGACAATATATATATATTTGTAAAAATACAAAAGAAAAAGAAAATCAAACATAAATAAATAAATCAAATTAAAAAATTAAAAAAAATCAATAAAAAAAAGTTATAACAATAATACACCTACTAATGATAATGATACAAATTGAAATAATACTAATACCCTACTACCACTACTATTCATAAAAGTAATTATAATAAAAGTTACATTTATATATACGTAAACACCAAGAAGATGCTCAAGGCACCTACAACATACTATTATGATTCCTACACTGGCTAGCCTAGCTGCCCTAATGCCCTGTTAGCATTCAAGGAATAAATTCCTAGCATGTTTCAATTTTCTACACCTCGGTAGATAGTGTCAAATGTCTTGTCAAAAGACAGTGGTGCTGTCCTGAATCGCGTACCATGTGATCCCAAGGAGGTGGTAATAGCTCCTTGGTGATTCCCAGTTCAGTGACGAATACACAAGACCATCTTTCCCCAAGAAAGATTACCGAGTCAGAGTCCTTTTCAGGACTCCTCAACCCTCTCTCTCCCACACACACATGGTGCACCCGCAAACCTACTGTACATCTTCAACATGTTAAGGAGGACTGGACATCTTAGATTTAATTCAAAGATTAAGCAAGTAATTGTGTCCAGGCATGATTGAATTTTTTGTATACAATCCTTTAGGGTTAGGGTTTGGGGTTAGAGTTAGGGTTAGGGTAAGGCTTACTATTATGGTTAGGGTTAGGATTAAAGTTAGGGTATGATGGGACGACTTCATACACGTATACGATAGAACGACGAGGATTGCGACACCATATGAATAAAAGCCCCCCCCCCCCCCCCTCCCCAGAGAAGGAAAGTGTTTTGACATTTCCTATCATATCCAGGGATGATTTAAAGACATTTGATTTACTTATTCAGAAATAAAAATGGGGTTGACTTATTTCTGAGGGTAAAACATTGTGTCAAAAAATATAGAGGGGGTTGACTCATTTCATCACAAATATAAAGGGGGTTGACTCATTTCTGAGGGTAAAACATTGTGTCAAAACACTTTCCAAATGTTGGTTCCTATTCACCCGTTTTTCGAAACAATGTAAATCATGGCTCTGCAAGACATAATACCCTTAAGATGTATACAAGTAAATCCAAACATATGACTTACGAGTTGGTTCATCACAATGGATCCCCTCATAATGATCTTGGCATTCACACTCGTACTGCCCTTGTCCAGTGGGACGACAGACACCATTGACGCACGGGTTTTGTTGGGTGCAAGGATCAGCGTTACCTGTAAAAAGTAAGTTTAAGTAAAACTGTAGTAGCATAGAACTTACGAATGAATGTTTGCAGTTTGTATCCTTAGTTTCCTTGGCACCAGCGTGTACACACAGTGTAAATATGATGTGGTTACTTTTAAGATATGAAGGGGTATTCTCAAAGATGAAAAACATGTGAAGATTCAACCCCTGACAACGAAAGTCACGGGCGACGGAAAAACCCCGAGATAACTATATTTTCCCCATGGTTCATTTTTGTTAAAGGCTCATAATTTCGAAACGAAAATTACCCATACCTGAAGGCTCATGATTCTGAAAATTATATAGGGTTTATTCAATTCAGAAGATTCGTAATTCCGAAAATGAAATTGGGTTCAATATTCAGAACGTTCGCAATACCATACACGAGATCGGGTTCTATTTTATTTTTGAAATTACGAACCTTCGGAAAAATGGACTCTGTTTCATTTTTTGCAATGACGAATCCTATAATAATTTTAGAATGATAAACTTTTTTTCTATTTCCAGAGTCTGAACAATTGGGAAAATGCCATGTTACCAAAATAACAACGCATTTCGCTGGAGTTTATATATGTGAACGTGAATAATATATGTATATTTACATACATACGTACATAATTTTGACATGTCAGTATATGTGTCTTTGTATTGTGAAAATGGCTTCCTAAATTCCCATTCGATTTAGCTGTAACGCTTACCTATTTGACAGTTCGGGCCGATGAATGGATCCATGCAAATACACTGGTAACCGATTTCAGTTTGCTGACAAGTACCACCATTTAGACAGGGTGTTGCGAGACAGGCGTTTTCTGAACACAGAAAAGGGAGCAATGAAATGAGTGGGAGACGAAAATAATCATCACGGGAATAATTCCCGATATCCACGTGGTTGGTCATTTTATTTGAATTTATTGATGAAAATGCGCTTCAATAAAATGTTATATGCATTCAATTATAACTATACACCTATATTGAATATTTCTGCGCTTAATTTACGTTGTGACAAATTTTCAAGGCTGCTTACAGAGGCTAGTACCAGATGACATTCAGAGCACCCAAATCCTTTAAGAAATACAATAGGGTGTCTAGCTTTAAACCCTTAACAAAACTTGACCTAACCTGGTGTTGTTCCTGGTGTTGTACCTGGTGTCGTTCCCGGAGTTGTTCCCGGTGTTGTAGCTGGCGTTGTTACAAGTGTTGTTCCAGGTGTTGGTCCGGTTGTTGTTCCTGGCGTTGTTACCGGTGTTGTACCAGGAGTTGGTCCGGTTGTTGTTCCTGGCGTTGTTACCGGTGTTGTACCAGGAGTTGTTCCGGTTGTTGTTCCTGGCGTTGTTACCGGTGTTGTTCCAGGTGTTGTTCCGGCTGTTGTTCCTGGCGTTGTTACCGGTGTTGTTCCAGGTGTTGTTCCTGGGGTATTTTCAAGTGTTGTGCCAGAGAAAAAACATGAATGTTATAAGCATTAATATAGAACTAAAGACCTATATTCAAGATTTCTGCGATTGATTTTCGTGGTTATAAGTTGCTGTTTGGCATTGAAAATGGCATATAGCAGGTGTGACAAATGCTTAAAGCTGCTGACAGAGGCAACAATCACATGACATTTAGAGAACCCAAATCCTTGAAAGTTAAACAAAACTTGACCTTACCTGGTGTTTTACCTGGTGTCGTTCCCGGAGTTGTTCCCATTGTCGTAGCTGGCGTTGTTCCAGATGTTGTTCCTGGCGTTGTTACCGTTGTTATTCCAGGAGTTGTTCCGGTTGTTGTTCCTGGCGTTGTTACCGATGTTGTTTCAGATGTTGTTCCTGTTGTTGTTCCCGGCGTTGTTACCGTTGTTATTCCAGGAGTTGTTCCGGTTGTTGTTACCGTTGTTATTCCAGGAGTTGTTCCGGTTGTTGTTACCGTTGTTATTCCAGGAGTTGTTCCTGGCGTTGTTACCGTTGTTATTCCAGGAATTGTTCCGGTTGTTGTTACAGTTGTTATTCCAGGAGTTGTTCCGGTTGTTGTTACCGTTGTTATTCCAGGAGTTGTTCCTGGCATTGTTACCGTTGTTATTCCAGGAATTGTTCCGGTTGTTGTTACCGTTGTTATTCCAGGAGTTGTTCCGGTTGTTGTTACCGGTGTTGTTTCAGATGTTGTTCCGGTTGTTGTTCCTGGCGTTGTTACCGTTGTTATTCCAGGAGTTGTTCCTGGCGTTGTTACCGTTGTTATTCCAGGAATTGTTCCGGTTGTTGTTACAGTTGTTATTCCAGGAGTTTTTCCGGTTGTTGTTACCGGTGTTGTTTCAGATGTTGTTCCGGTTGTTGTTCCTGGCGTTGTTACCGTTGTTATTCCAGGAGTTGTTCCGGTTGTTGTTACCGTTGTTATTCCAGGAGTTGTTCCGGTTGTTGTTCCTGGCGTTGTTACCGGTGTTGTTGCAGATGTTGTTCCTGTTGTTGTTCCTGGCGTTGTTACCGGTGTTGTTTCGTATGTTGTTGCGGTTGTTGTTGCTGGCGTTGTTACCGTTGTTATTCCAGGAGTTGTTCCGGTTGTTGTTCCTGGCGTTGTTATCGGTGTTGTTCCAGATGTTGTTCCGGTTGTTGTTCCTGGCGTTGTTACCGGTGTTGTTCCAGGTGTTGTTCCGGTTGTTGTTCCTGGCGGTGTTATCGGTGTTGTTCCAGATGTTGTTCCAGATGTTGTTTCTGGCGTTGTTACCAGTGTTGTTTCAGATGTTGTTCCGGTTGTTGTTCCTGGCGTTGTTACCGTTGTTATTCCAGGAGTTGTTCCGGTTGTTGTTCCTGGCGTTGTTACCGGTGTTGTTTCAGATGTTGTTCCTGTTGTTGTTCCTGGCGTTGTTACCGGTGTTGTTTCGTATGTTGTTGCGGTTGTTGTTGCTGGCGTTGTTACCGTTGTTATTCCAGGAGTTGTTCCGGTTGTTGTTCCTGGCGTTGTTATCGGTGTTGTTCCAGATGTTGTTCCGGTTGTTGTTCCTGGCGTTGTTACCGGTGTTGTTCCAGGTGTTGTTCCGGTTGTTGTTCCTGGCGTTGTTATCGGTGTTGTTCCAGATGTTGTTCCTGTTGTTGTTTCTGGCGTTGTTACCTGTGTTGTTCCAGTTGTTGTTCCTGTTGTTGTTCCTGGCGTTGTTACCGGTGTTGTTCCAGGTGTTGTTCCTGTTGTTGATCCTGGCGTTGTTACCGGTGTTTTTCCAGGTGTTGTTCCAGATGTTGTTCCTGTTGTTGCTCCTGGCGTTGTTACCGGTGTTGTTCCGGCTGTTGTTCCTGGCGTTGTTACCGGTGTTGTTCCAGGGGTTGTTCCGGTCGATGTTCCTGGCATTGTTACTGGTGTTGTTCCAGGTGTTGTTCCGGTCGTTGTTCCTGGCGTTGTTACCGATGTTGTTCCAGGTGTTGTTCCTGTTGTTGATCCTGACGTTGTTACCGTTGTGGTTCCAGGTGTTGTTCCTGGGGTTGTTTCAAGTGTTGTGCCTGAGGGAAAACATAAATGTTATAAGCATTAATATAGAAATAAAGACCTATATTCAAGATTTCTGCGCTTAAATTTACATGGTTATCAAAGGTTGTTTGGCATTGGGCATTACATATATGAGGTGTGACGAATGTTCAAAGCTGCTGACAGAGGCAATTAACCACATGAAATTTAGAGAACCCAAATCCTTGAAAGTACAATAGTTTGTCTAGCTTGATACCTCAAACAAAACGTGACCTAACCTGGTGTTGTGCCTGGTGTTGTACCTGGTGTCGTTACCGGAGTTGTTCCCGGTGTCGTAGCTGGCGTTGTTACAAGTGTTGTTCCAGGAGTTGTTCCGGCTGTTGTTCCTGGCGTTGTTACCGGTGTTGTTCCAGGTGTTGTTCCTGGGGTTGTTTCAAGTGTTGTTCCTGAGGGGGAAAAAATCAAATGTTACACACATTACTAAAGAACTATATACCTATATTCAAGATTTCTGCGCTTTAATTTACATGGTTATCAAAGGTTGTTTGGCATTGGGCATTACATATATGCAGGGGCGTCGCCAAAGGGGGGGTGTGGGGGGGTGCGACACCCCCCCACCTGTCAGGATTTTGTCGGTAAAATTGCGCTGCCGTCGGGAAAAAAGAGAAAAGGGGGAGGGGAAAAAGAGAGGGAAAGGGAAAGAAAGGAAAAAAGAAAAGGAAAAGAAAAGAAAGAAAGGAAAAGAAAGGAAAGAAAGGAAAAGAAAGGAAAGAAAAGAGAAGAAAGAGAGAGAGAGAAAAGAAAAAGAGGGAGGAGAGGAAAGAAAGGAAAAGAAAGAAAAGAAAGAAAAGGAAAAAAAAGAAGAAAAAAGAGTAAAAGGGAAACAAAAGAAACGGGGGATGAACGAGAGGAGAGGTAAGAGCCTGAGAGAAGAGGAGTGGGAGTAAAAGAGAGAAGGGGGTTGTTGGGTGGAGTCGTCTCGTCGAGGGAGTAAGAAAGACACGGTCATTTATGTTGCTGTGTCGGGTCATGCTGTGTCGGTATTCTTGCTCGATCCTCGTGTACTAATATCAATGCAGAAGTTTGAAGTCGGTGAGATGTATATTGTCGGTCGGCCGACAAGTTTTTTTCCCTACGAACTGTGACTTTTTATCCGCTGTGACGACTTCGAGAGTGACTACAACTACAATACTTGTATTTTCTCGAAGTTTCACTTTCCTATAATATCAGCTAAAGAAATCAGAGGTTTAAAATTTTCGGGGAAACTAAAATTCAAACAAGGTTTAAGAGTCAACAACGGTACGACGAATCGTTTTCCTTTCTCTATATTGTAATGAAACGCCAAAGATTCCGCGCTTCGCTCGGAAGGGGAAAACTTAATTTAGACGAGTCGAGAATGGTACAACGAATCGTCTACTCTCTCTAATAATTTAATGAAACGTCGAAACTTCTGCGCTTCGCGCGGGAGGGGGAAGCTTCATTCAGACAAATATGGCTTATTAAGATTCGAAAACGGTACGACAGATCGTCTTCTTTATCTAATAATTTAAAGAATCGTCAAAGCTTCTGCGCTTCGCGCGAGAGGGGGAAACTGAATTCAGACAAATATGGCTTATTGAGAGTCGAAAACGGTACGACAAATTGTCTTCCTTTCTCTATATTGTGATGAAACGCCAAAAATTCCGCGCTTCGCGCGGAAGGGGAAAACTTAATTTAGACGAGTGGAGAACGGTACAACGAATCGTCTTATTTCTCTAATAACTTAAGGAAACGTCAAAACTTCCGCGCTTCGCGCGGGAGGGGGGAAGCTTCATTCAGAAAAGGATTAAGAGTCGAGCACGGTTCAACGAATCGTCTTCTTTCTCTAATAATTTAAGGAAACGTCAAAGCTTCCGCGCTTCGCGCGGGAGGGGGAAGCTTCATACAGACAAATATGGCTTATTAAGAGTCGAAAACGGTACGACAAATCGTCTTCTTTCTCTAATAATTTAAGGAAACGTCAAAGCTGCCGCGCTTCGCGCGGGAGGGGGATACTGAATTTAGCCAAATATGGCTTAATAAGAGTCGAAAACGGTACGACAAATTGTCTTCCTTTCTCTATATTGAGATGAAATGCCAAAAATTCCGCGCTTCACGCGAAAGGGGAAAACTTCACTTAGAAGAGTGGAGAACGGTACAACGAATCGTCTTATTTCTCTAATAATTTAAGGAAACGTCAAAACTTCCGCGCCTCGCGCGGGAGGGGGGAAGCTTCATTCAGAAAAGGATTAAGAGTCGGGCACGGTTCAACGAATCGTCTTCTTTCTCTAATAATTTAAGGAAACGTCAAATCTTCCGCGCTTCGCGCGGGAGGGGGAAGCTTCATACAGACAAATATGGCTTATTAAGAGTCGAAAACGGTACGACAAATCGTCTTCTTTCTCTAATAATTTAAGGAAACGTCAAAGCTTCCGCGCTTCGCGCGTGAGGGGGAAACTGAATTCAGACAAATATGGCTTAATAAGAGTCGAAAACGGTACGACAAATTGTCTTTCTTTCTCTATATTGTGATGAAATGCCGAAAATTCCGCGCTTCACGCGGAAGGGGAAAAACTTCATTTAGACGAGTGGAGAACGGTACAACGAATCGTCTTATTTCTCTAATAATTTAAGGAAACGTCAAAACTTCCGCGCTTCGCGCGGGAGGGGGGAAGCTTCATTCAGAAAAGGATTAAGAGTCGAGCAAGGTTCAACGAATCGTCTTCTTTCTCTAATAATTTAATTTAAGGAAACGTCAAATCTTCCGCGCTTCGCGCGGGAGGGGGAAGCTTCATACAGACAAATATGGCTTATTAAGAGTCGAAAACGGTACGACAAATCGTCTTCTTTCTCTAATAACTTAAGGAAACGTCAAAGCTTCCGCGCTTCGCGCGTGAGGGGGAAACTGAATTCAGACAAATATGGCTTAATAAGAGTCGAAAACGGTACGACAAATTGTCTTTCTTTCTCTATATTGTGATGAAATGCCGAAAATTCCGCGCTTCACGCGGAAGGGGAAAACTTCATTTAGACGAGTGGAGAACGGTACAACGAATCGTCTTATTTCTCTAATAATTTAAGGAAACGTCAAAACTTCCGCGCTTCGCGCGGGAGGGGGGAAGCTTCATTCAGAAAAGGATTAAGAGTCGAGCAAGGTTCAACGAATCGTCTACTTTCCCCTTATAATTTAATGAAACGCCAAAACTTCCGCGCTTCGCGCGGGATGGGAAGAACTGGATTCAGATAAGGATTAAGAGTCGAAAACAGTACACCGAATCGTCTGCTTTTTTCTCATAATTTAATGAAACGTCAAAGGATTAAGAGTCGAGCACAGTTCAACGAATCGTCTACTCTCTCTAATAATTTAATGAAACGCCAAAACTTCCGCGCTTCGCGCGGGAGGGGGAGAACTGAATACAGATAAGGATTCAGAGTCGAGAACAGTACACCGAATCGTCTGCATTTTTCTCATAATTTAATGAAACGTCAAAGCTTTCGCGCTTCGCGCGGTAGAGGGGAAAACCGAATTCAGATAAGGATTCAGAGTCGAGAACAGTACACCGAATCGTCTGCATTTTTCTCATAATTTAATGAAACGTCAAAGCTTTCGCGCTTCGCGCGGTAGAGGGGAAAACCGAATTCAGATAAGGATTAAGAGTCGAGAACAGTACACCGAATTGTCTGCTTTTCTCAGAATTTAATGAAACGTCAAAGCTTCCGCGCTGTGCGGGAGGGGGAGAAACTGAATTCAGACAAGGATTAACAGTCGAGAACGGTACAGCAAATCGTCTTCTTTTTATAATAATTTAATGAAACGTCAAAGCTTTCGCGCTTCGCGCGGGAGGGGGGGGGGGGAACTTCATTCAGACAAGGATTAAATGTCGAGAACGGTACAATAAATCGTCTTTTTTTCCTAATAATTATTGAAGGTAACGTTTAAGCTTCCGCGCTTCGCGCGGGAGGCCTATCGCCCCACCCCCCTAATGAGCGCGTTTCGCGCGCTCTTTAAGTGAATCGCTTGCTTTCTACCGCCCCTCCCTAAAATAAGATCCTAGCTCCGTGCCTGCATTAAAATATAGCTATGATTCTGACTAAGTTGACGAAATAATTCATATATTTATGTCGTCGAGGAAAATGACCATTTGCGCTTACGCAAGTACTATAGATAGTCCATAGGAAAAATAATTTAGCCTTCGGCCCTGGGTTTATAGGGTTAAATTTGTAGATATTGGACATTTAATTTTTGTCGGTAATTTGGTGGCTAGTAGTTTGTCGGTAAAAATTGGCCTCTACACCCCCCCACTGAAAAAGGTCTAGCGACGCCCCTGCATATATGAGGTGTGACGAGCTTTATATCCGAAAAAACTTGACCCTACCTGGTGTTGTGCCTGGTGTAGTACCCGGTGTAGTTCCCGGAGTGGTTCCCAGTGTTGTTATAGGTGTTGTAGCTGGGGTTGTTACAGGTGTTGTTCCAGGGGTTGATCCTGGCGTTGTTCCCGGTGTTGTAGCTGGCGTCGTTACAGGTGTTGTTCCAGTTGTTGTTCCAGGTGTTGCTGCTGGTGTCGTTACAGGTGTTGTTCCAGGTGTTGTTCCAGGTGTTGTTCCAGGTGTTGTTACAGGTGTTGTTCCAGGGGTTGATCCTGACGTTGTTCCTGGTGTTGTAGCTAGCGTTGTTAGAGGTGTTGAAGCTGGCATTGTTCCCGGTGTTGTTCCAGGTGTTGTTCCGGCTGTTGTTCCTTGCGTTGTTACCGGTGTTGTTCCTGGCGATGTTCCTGGGGTTGTTCCCAGTGTCGTTCCCGGAGTGGTTCCCAGTGTTGTTCTAGGTGTTGTAGCGTGCGTTGTTACAGGTGTTGTTCCAGGGGTTGATCCTGGCGTTGTTCCTGGTGTTGTTCCTGGTGTTGTAGCTAGCGTTGTTAGAGGTGTTGAAGCTGGCATTGTTCCAGGTGTTGTTCCAGGTGTTGTTCCAGGTGTTGTTCCTGGCGTCGTTCCTGAGGCGAAAAGTAAAATGTTTTACACAATACTAAAGAACTATACACCAATCTTCAAGATTGCTGCTCTTAATTTCAAGTTGTTTTCAGTTGCTTTTTGGAATCGGAAATTACATATAACAGGTGTGACAAATGCTCGTTACTGCTCACAGAGGCAATTACCACATGACATTCAGAGAACCCAAATCCTTAAAAGTACAATAGTGTGTCTAGCTTTATATCCCAAACAAACTTGACCTGACCTGGTGTTGTGCCTGGTGTAGTACCCGGTGTAGTTCCCCATATTGTAGCTGGCGTTGTCACTGGTGTTGTTCCAGGGCTTGTTCCTGGACTTATTCCTTGGGTCGTTCCCAGTGTTGTTCCTAAGGGAAAGATTAAATGTTACACGCATTACTAAAGAACTTTACACCTCTATTCAAGGTTTCTGCTCTTAATTTCAAGTGGTTATCAGTTGCTCTTAGTCCGGTCTGTTAACAAAATTTTGGGGACAAACCTGACCATTAGGGCTTCAATACTACACCCTATCACAGACACTGATAACAAGTATGGCCATGCATCTTAGATTTAACATTATTAAACGACGCTTTTAAATATAATGTTATTAATGTATCTGTATAATGTAGGGCTTTCTTGTCTTTTAGCGCTTTACAGATATAGAGAATCTCTATATTTCTTTCATTTCAAGCAAACGAAATTCTTTTACAAGAGTAACGAAATTATATTAGTATTGACTATGTTGATACATAAGCTTACTCCTACGTACTGTAAATCAATATCGTATTCATGCACCAAATGTCGATCTAAGTCTCTGATTACATTCAGTGTAAACATTGTGCCTTTACCCTATATAGGCCTGCCTACACGACCAATTACAAGGATAATGAACAAAAATACAAAAAACATAACCTGCTTAGAAAAAATGCAAGCCTTTCTTTTCCTCTTTAACTTCAATGTATCGTTTTTTCACATATAATCTATGTGTACTTGAAATACTTAGTAGATAGTGGAAAATGAACAATTAAATTTCCCCCAAAACCTAGGTCTATAAACATTGATAAACAGATATATTCTTAACCGGTATACTTTTATTCAATGTTACTTACCCCTAACTGCAATTTGGATGAGGGGTGTCATCCAAAGAATGAGGAGAAGCTTGACGACTGAGACAGAGTGAGTTTTTCGGAAACATTTCTTCATTTTCATTCCGTTCATGCCACTGGGATTGAAATAAAAAACTGAAGATATAATATTATAACAATAAAAATGATAATAGTAAGTGGATTTATATAGCACATTTTCCAGAAGTTTCAAGGCGCTGTTCCTTAGTCAATCAACAAAATAACACAGAAGATTTGTTGATGTTGGGAACCGGGGTAAAATGCAATAAATAATTGAAAATTTATTGCTTTTTCTTTGTTTTTTTTTCTATTTATGGAAACTGCCCCCTACCCTAGCCCCCGCTGCGTATAGACATTTTTTTGGTGGTAATAACATAAATAAAATGAGCTGTAACAGGTACATGAGCATTTGTCTACACTTAATAACCCACTACTTGCATTGGCCAAAATTAGACTGATTGAATCTGTTGCAGCACAAAACGTACGACCATTCGATAAAAGGGTCTGAAAAGGGTCTGAGACTCTTACTTAGGTGATTGCAATCACTTAAGTCGATGCGACAACTAATGGTCGTTATTTTCCCACTAATTCCATTTTCAAGCCCTTTCATTTTGAGGGAAATTCTAAGTTAGTATTGTCTTTCAAATGGCGCTGGACTTTAACCTTTTCTGTTCTTGGCCTGCAAATGGGACATAGTACCTTTAATTCACTATTCACTACTGATGAATGTTTTGTTTCGTTTTCTTCACTTTTTCAACAATTTTCTGGCTGGACGCCCCTGCTTGCAGTATTTGACATGCCCTCCCTTATCTTTAATTGTTTGAGCCTATGGTAAAAGGGGCTGGTAGGAGTATGAAAAGAGCTCCCATCCTCTCGTAGGAAAATCGTGATTAGACAAATATGTATTCTACCTAAGAAAGATAAATATACAGAATTTAAGTTACTGAAAAAAATCAGCCATTTAGACGCTTTAATAGACAATCTCCTTTAGTAAGGAAAATGGAAACAAGAATTATGGTACATTTTCTGGTGGAATAAAGTTATGCTTTATCTTCTATCCTCTTTTTTCTTCTTCCTTCTTTGGGGTCTTTCCCCTCCTTCTTTTTTTCTGTTGTTGTTGACATGGATTTGTTTTATGGGCAGCATCTCCGAAGGTCCCCCCTCTCCCCTGCAGAACGCTGATGAAAAAGAAATAAACGATTGTTACAGAACGCATATTGAAAAATAAGAATATCATACTATTAATGCTGCTCTCAATACTTTATCCTTTTACTCATTGTCAGCAGCCAATAAAAAAAATCAATATGACAGCAAAGTTCACACGAGAGTCTGTAAAAATTAAAGTTTAGCTCATGGTTTTAAACTTCTTTGTTTTGGTAGTTAAAGTTAATCCTGAGCTCCAGTATGGGAATCGTATTTTGAGAGAAATTGCTACGATTTATTCTGGATTCTTTATTGTGCAGTAGATTGGTTGTTTGAACCAGTGAAAAAAATGCACAACAACTTACTGGGCATCATCTTCGACACTCCAATTTGTGCACAGTGACCTGTGTTTTAATCAGCACATGGTGTCAGGTCAGCTTTATAATACCTCGATTTCCTTGTCTTTCTATATGCTCATTACTCAGCCACTGTACATTTTCTACCAAAATTGTTTGATACGTGTCATTTATTTGGAATGTTGAACATTTAGTGTAATTTTCGCTGGATTCTGTGATAATTTATTTTCTATATTTACCAGAACTCAGGTTTATCTTTCAGGGGCGTGCAAAGGCTCTCATGATTGCCAAGCTTTAAGTTTACTCGAAGTTTTTAAACACGGTCGATCTTATGATTTCACTTCCAAACATTCAATTTATTTCATTTCCAAACATGAAATACAAATCATAAAAAATCATGACATGCACAAGGCATGGTTGATCAATTTAAGCAAACTTACAGTAAAGAGATGTACAACGTGACATTAGATTAATACGATAGCCACGAGCAGTCATGGGTCCTCAATTGCGTGCCTTGAGGACGCAATAATAACTTCAAGTTTTCGCTACCTTGTCCTTACAAGATTGCTTGCTTAGCTCGTAGGTTAACACTTTGAACACTTGCTTTTTTATCCCATGTTAGCCCGTGTATTTGGTATTAGTTCGTTGTTTTAAAGATAAAGGTAAGTTCTGGTTAAAAAAAATAGAATTCTCACAGAATCAAACGAAATTTACACTGAATGTTCAAGATTACAAATAAACGTCATTTTCCAAACATTTTTGGTAGAAAATGAATATTGGCTGAGTAATGAGCATAAAAAGATTAGGAAATCAAAGTTGGTAGCCCCGACACCATTTGTGTAGTCCCATATACATCTGTCTGTGTACAGTGCTTGTTACTTTACCAAGACTGGGTCAAATTCATTATGATTTTGATGACTCCAGAAATTTGCAGTACACTGACACCAATACTTACATGCTACATGATCAACTTTTTCTGATCCATTCCACACCTTTTTTTTACAATGCAATCGGATGACCAGAACTCACCTTTATCCTTAAACTTCAATGTTCTAGAAGACTGAATACTTAGAAACTTAGAAGTTTAAAACTACGACGGTTTCGTGTGAACATAATCATATCGGAGCTTGAAATGAAGCGCGCACACACAATGGAAGCAACCATACATGTCAAATACAATTAAAAGACTCTTCGTCTAAACTGTTTACTGTATATATACGACCTTTGGAGAATATTAGACTTCTAAGCACATTGACCTAAAAGAATATTATTAAAATACCACTAAACCGATTTTTTTTTTTTTTTTTAAAGTTGTATTGTAATGTATATTTCGTTAACACTTCATGCCATGACAAACAAATAATATGGGACCTCGTTTTTTTTCTTTCTTCTTGTTACCACTAACAGGTCGCAGAAATAGGTGGAAAATTATTTGGCTGTAATGGATGATTGCATAAACAATGATTTGAATAAACAAGCAGTTAACTTGATCAATCATAATATTTATCCAGCACATTGGGAGTCATGTCATCTTTTGAAATCGAGTGAATTTTGTGTACAGGAAGTTAAAATAATAATGCAATAAACCGGACGGACTAAGCAAACAGTGATAACTGTATTTTTCTTTCGGACTTTTAATCTAACCGGGAAACATAGAGGGAAACACCGAAACTTAATTATTATTCAGATTGAGTCACAAAAATCATTTGGAAAACAGTTTCCTGTCCTTAAAAGGAATATAGGTAAAAATGGGCGATGTTTTTCAGTTGACGTCTAATTCCTCTTCTATAAATGTTTGATTGATTGATTTTATTTGTGCTTGAATAGCACTAGACGTTAATTTTTTACAGTTCATTGTCACGACCGAGGTCAGAGGAACTATGAAACGTCGAGGATAATATGAAGCTCATAGAGACAATCACAGGTTCAATGAAAATACAGATGCTCGTAAATAAACACCTTTGTGAACATCGCATTCGGAACTCGTTTCTCTATTCGATATGTATTAAGATCAATTACATAGTTCCTCTTTAAATTCACTGCATTTGACCTCGTTTGGGCAGTGAACTGTGAAAAATTAACGTCTAGTGCTATCCAAGCACAAATCAATCAATCAATCAAACAAACAAACAAACAAACATTCGTAGAAGAGGAAGAGGGCGAGGGCAATTGAAAAACATCGCTCATTTTCACCTCTTTTCCTTTTAAGGACAGGAAACTGTTTTCCAAATGATATTTGTGACTCAATCCAAATAATACATTAAGTTTCAGTGTTTCCCTCTATGTTTCGCGGTTAGGTTAAAATTACGAAAGAAAAATAATTTTGATTAACATTTGTATTTTTTTCTTTTACAGCATGTTACATCCGTATTTTAGAATCTTAGAATCTAGTCACCAATATCTTTTTTTTGAAAAATGTGTGATGTCGCCAGTGGCGGACCCACGGCTGGTGGGGGGGGGGGGGGGGGGGTGTGTTTTGGTGATTTTTTGTGTGGTTATAATGAAGAAAAAAAAGACTATGTAGAAGGGAGTCACACACAATTAAATTAGGTAAGCTATTTTATCTGCCATGGGTAGTTATAGCTCAGACAATGAGCAATTTGATCTACATGTAATCGTGTTGAGGCGATGAGCATTAATTTTCTTAAACTAAGTATGTATATATTCCTCCAGTGGTCATATTCTAACTCGATGAGTTACTCTGAGGACATTGTGCTACTTTTGATCAAATTGTATTTTACCCTGCATTTCAAAGGATGCATTACCTGATATGCATGTCTTGAGATTTTCCTAATCCTAAACTTTATACATTTGATGGAAATTTAGATAAAGACGATTGAGAGCATTTCGTTTTAATTAATAGCAATGTTTTCAATGCAGCAAACACACAAAACACACGCACACAAACAAACGCACACGCACACACACCCCTTCGCCGCCACACACTTTAAGCTTTCACCCTCTTATTAGCTTTTTAAAATCCTTTCCTTATATGAAACAGGCCAACCCACATCTCATCCAACACAAATGCACGACTATATAACTCGTGTTTATAAAGCTCATAGAAACAATCACAGACTCAATGTCAATACAGATGCTCGTACATAAACACCTTTGTGAACATCGCATTCGGAACTCGTTTTCTCTATTCGATATGTATACTCTCGACGTTTCATAGTTCCTCTTTATATTCACTGCATTTGACCTCGTTCTTGACAATGAACTGTGACAAATTAACGTCTAGTGTTATTCAAGCACAAATAAAATCAATCAATCAAACAAACAAACAAAACATTTGTAGAAGAGGAAGAGGGCAATTGAAAAACATCGCTCATTTTCACCTCTATTCCTTTTAAGGACAGGAAACTGTTTTCCAAATGATATTTGTGACTCAATCCGAATAAAAATTAAGTGTCGGTGTTTCCCTTTATGTTTCGCGGTTAGATAACATTCCGAAAGAAAAATAATTTTGATCAACATTTGTATTTTTTTTCTTTTACAGCATGTTACATCCGTATTTTAGAATCTTAAAATCTAGTCACCAATATCTTATTTTTGAAAAATGTGTGATGTCGCCAGTGGCGGACCCAATAATGAAATAAGCCCCCCCCCCCCCCCCCCCCCCTATCGAGCGAAATATCTGTCGTCGCGATTTTAAAGTTTCAAAAACCCTCCTTTAAAAAAAATTTGCGTACGCCACTGGGCGGGGGTAAAAGGTAATAGGTACAAGCACGTTAATTTGACCTTTTGTTTTAAAAAGAAGGCGGGCCCTTTCTCCTGGTGCTCAAAGGGGGGGGGGGGGGGGGGGTGCGGTTTTTAAATTGTCGGGGCAAAAAAGCAAAATTAGTGATCACTTCAAATACAAAACGTAAATAAAAGAAAGGGGATTTAACTGGTGGTTAAGCACATATTTGTCTTTCGAGAAATAGCTTGCAAAGAGTTCAAGTTCAAGTTCAAGTATTTTCCATTTTCAACGAGAAAAACACATATTATGTAAAGTAAATAATAATTATACAAGTGTACATGTTATTTTGCATAGCAAAAGACATAGTTTATATAATTCATAATTTAGTTACAAGGAATTATACGATAATCATATCATACAATCTAAATCAAGAAGACAAATTTGTTTTAAATTTATATGTCAAGTAAAAATGGAGGGATCTACTAAAAAAGCATAGCTTGTAGAATGTGGACCCCTCAACAAATATAACAAATTAACATAATTATACAGAAATTGTTTAAAAAACAAACAAGTGTTGTGTCTACGTAGACTACCGAAGAGAACATGTATCAACATAATTAGACGCAGTGTGGAAGCACAAGGGTAGAATCATGAACTAGATGGACAAGATTATACCCCCCCCCCCAAAAAAAAAGGGGTGAGTGGATGTGGACCGCATAAATGAAGGACAGTGTTTATGAAAAATTGGGAAGTACCGGTACGTAGGAATTAAGAGCATGATAAGAGAGGCTGAGAGCGCAGAGAGTAACTTCTGCAGGATGGATAATAGAGTTTGCCAACAGGTATTACCCAATAGGGTAAGCTACAATGAAGGGGTGTGATCTCACGAGGATGTTAATTCCGGAACATTCACTGACTGTAAACAAATTCAATTCATCAGTTTTTTTCTCCAAACAGTGTAATTATAGATGTACATTTGGCACATCAAGCAAAATATCGTCGAATGTTCTTGGAATTCGTCTGCTATTCGTCCATTTTTTTTAAAACTTTACTTAAGTTTTTCGCCTGATGTTCTTCAAAATACCTCTACTAAACGTGACACTAATGCCTAAGGCACATTTGCTCTACAACTAGGATACGGCGGCCGCATGCCCCGAAATCGAGAGATACCTGCGGCGGCCGCAACGTCTGAGGTGGCCTCAAGGTCACCCTTGGACGTGTCCCTATTTTCACAGGCCGTTCTGGAGCGCGGACTTATAACTTTTTTAATTTCTAGGTTCGGCGTAGACTTTAGACAATTAGTCACATCGTAGCCATGTCGTAGAGCGGTTCCACGGCGATCAAACGTCGGACGTACAATGGCCTTGCGGCTACCTTGCGTCTGCAATGGTATTTGTCAAACACCTACGGCCGCCGCAGGGATGACCTAAGGCGACCGTGCGTCGTCACTTCAAAGCCCGTACGGCAGCCGCATGTTTTCTGTCTCAACAAATTCAAAATACGCCGTGCGACTACCATAACATGTGTGACTGCTACCGTATGTGACCGTAAGAATTCTGCGGCGGCCCTATATTTGATATTGGCCGTAAATACTTTAGACCTCCACCGCGGCAAATGTGACCTAGGCATAAGTATTCTTCAATTCTTTAGATTTGGACTCTGACCGACTTGCAAATTCTTTGCGGATAGTGTAGGGTCGCCAAAAAATCGTCAGTATGTGTGACGCATCGCCGCCAATCCCGCTATCGCCAAACTTTCGTCGCTCAGTGACATTCAATCTGAAGTATCTTCATCCTTTAAAATGGATTAATTGCCTGAATATAGTTTTATTCGGTTAGCAAAATGCCTGCATCCTGTCTAGTTTATCTTGATGAAGAAATAGCATTTTTACCATTACCATAGAACAAATATATTTTTACTCGCTCCCTTCGCGAAACAAAAGGTATAAACAGGATGATGAGAGGCCTCAGTCCCCTTGCGGAAAAATGCGCACGGATTCCTATTGGATGAACCAAAAGTTTGCATATGCATGAGATTAGCATTGTGGTGAGTTAGAAAATGGATGAAAAGTTCCCAAAATCCCTTCTATGTTGTGATATCTTACCTTTACTCTGTGAAGGACTTGCAGCTTTTCAATGATGGAAACTAAGCTTCCACGCAGCTATCCAGCGTGAGTTTATATGGCAGATAGTAACCTATACCGCGAGCATAGTTCTGCAAACACGACTGATCCGTTCTTGAACCAGGCTGCAAGGAGAGTGATGTCTAGGTGGCAATGCTTTGCATAAATATGATTTGCATGCATAATGCACAAGATCAAAACAATTTTAGCACATGTACTACCGTGTTCAAAAAGAGGAAACTTATCGAATAAGCTCACGAAGAGGAAGAATTTGAAGGAAAAAAATTAAAGCAAATGCAAAAATAGTTTATCTTCCTTTTCTTTTGTTTAAAAGAAACCTCAAAGTAGCAGCCCATGATAAGGAATTAATTGAATTTACAATCCAAGAGTAAAAAATAAACTTCCGTTAAAAATACTATACATTAAAATTTGATTGACTGAAATACAATAATAGACAAACAGGAATAACATTGGATAATCACATCAACAGTAGCCTTTAAATCAAGGCAGGTTTTCTGCTCCAACATCGGTCTCATATGCATGGTCAATCAAGCTGTAGGCGTGTGTAAACCTTCCACGATCAAAGGACAACTCCGCGCGTTTCGAGGACTATGGGATCGACAGAGCAGCAAGGCGACATCAAAAGGGGAATGAAGAGGAAAACCCACAAGAAAATGAAAAGGACAGATTAGACAAAATAAGTATAGGAGGGAAAAGAAGGGGAGTAAGAAGGAGAAATGTAAATTAGTGTAGAACAATTGCATAAAACCATGAGGATTAAACTAAGAACTACAGTCAGGTATTTAAAGTCAGTTATCATGACAGTTTGTATATGACAGTATATCTTTTTAAAAGGAACAAATCATTGTTCATTATTTACTTTAAAAAAATGGGAAATTAAATTCAACATCACTTAGGCATTATTTTCATTTTGAAAAAGAACAGAATGAATTCACTACCTTTTTTCATTTTATCAAAGCTTATGTTTATATCATTTCAGCTATTTGTTTCTTCTCTTAAGTTAAACAAATTCCCTCACTCGGGCAGGTTTTCTTTATCTTTACCATTGTAATACCTGGAAAGGCAAGACAATAGTCACTCAATGGAACGCGATATATCACATTGCTTCATATATATAGTTTAAGATAGTATTATCTTTGTCAAAAGTTATAATTATAATACTTATTATTCTTATAAAAATTATCATCAAATTTACTATCATTATCAATATCAGAATTGCGGTAGTGTATGATTATCATTTAATAGTATATTCATTTAGACTTTGAAAAGATATCAAATATGAAACGTAAAAAATATCCGAAATCTGGCCGTATAGGCATATTAGTAAAAGCACGAACGATCAGAAATCTAATACTATTACTTAAATGAATAATGATCTATGGGTAACGGCCAGAAGACGGAAATATGAACACTGAATGGTAAATGATACATGATTACAATATATTATTTATACCAGTGGTGAAGATTTTTTTTTTTTTTTAAATTAGGTAAGATATGAGATGCAATTGTGATTACCGGTAAGGAAATAACTATTGCAATCGCTCAGCATTAAATTCATCTAGCATTTAAATTCATCTAGCATTTAAATTCATCTAGCATTTGAATTCATCTAACATTTAAAAAATACCGAATTTCAGGTCGTCTAACAGGAGCAACATCACGCAAACACAGAGAAATAACTCCATAACCCGTACAAAAGCGCAGTAATAGGTTTCTACGGCCAGCGGGACAATAGCTCCTAGGAAAATTATCCCCCAGAAAACTATACACTGGACAATCACTACCTAGGACAATTACCCCCTAGGACAATGAACCCCTGGATAATCACCCCTAGGAAAAGAACCCACCCCCCTGGCCAATCACCCCTAGGACCAGAACCCCCTTAGAAATAATTACCGCTGAATACAGTTACCACCTGGGACAATTTCACCCTGAGGATAATAACCACCTAGCATAATTGCCCTCGGACGCATATCATCTAGAAAATCACCCTCGGACCAATAGTACCTTCTCCAGATTATCTCCCGGATAGATGACTACCAATCGTCACAATTACCTTGAACTTTGGTGATAACTGTTGACTGATAATCATTAAGATAATTGCATTTAAAAGTGTATGATTGTCATCCAACCGACTTGCACTGTTCTGTATATGAATGTATATACATGATATATGATCGACATTATGTTCTTCTATGACATACTACCTGTCTCTTGTTGCAGCCCCTTTACGATTTTACCTACACTGTAAAAAAGAATTTGTTCATTGGTAATTTTTACGTATTTTTTCCATGTAGAATTTACTTGAAAACATTAGTTTTGCCACTTACGCACTAAATTTAAGTCTTGCTAACTCAAACTTTCAATTTAGTAGAACATACGTGGAATATTTAAGTAAAATCAAATACATAAGAACTTTAAGTAATTTCAGCTTGTATTAATTTAGTAATTTTAACTCAAAATCAGAAATTATACGTATTACTCAAACAATTTATGTTGATTATTCTTATCTTTTTAAAGTAAGGACCGATGCAGTGCGTAATAGAAATATTTACATAATTTATGAATATTCATTAAGACCAAATTAAACTCTTTTTTAAATAAAACAATTCTTTTTTGTGGTTGAATGAAAATTTAAGGACTTTAAAACATTTACTAATTCATTTAACATGGCTAAGCAAAGACAAGACAATTTTTAATTGTTACCCAGTTCAAAACAAATCAAAACTTGATATTTCAGGAAATTGTCAAACAATTTTCCTTTTAAGATGCTACGATCAAGTATATATAAAATTTGGAGCCTTTCAATATGTGTCGAATTGAAGCGTATGTAATAGTTTGTGATGGTGGTAGATATATATATACGGTTAAATCTTAAGTAGAAGTAGTGTTAGTGATTAGTGATTAATCTTAAATAGAAGTAGTGAATGATTAGTGGATGTTACTTGTTAGATTAGATGGGTACCAAATCGTGCAATATGTAATCCTATCATAGCTTTTTTTTAATTATCTAAAATGATTACAATACTTAAATTATTTACGTAACTCGATTTAACTGAGTAAAAATTTATTCAGCAAAATAAGTAAATTCTACTTAAGATGCCGTAGGTAATATTTACTTAATAAAAATAAGGCAATTCTTTTCCTCAATTTTATTGAGTTATTTCGACTATTATTTTTTTACAGTGTACTCTCACTATTCTAATCACATGTGAAAATAACTTCTTCCATCACTATTATTGCTTTAAATAGGACAATAACCCCGACCCCCCTCCCTCCCCCAGGAGAATCACCTCCGTAAAAAATTACCCCCTAAGACAATTAACCCTAGGCAATCACCCCCTAGCACATTAGTTTTCTGACGCCCTGGCTTTCCACATAGCCAAAGAAGAAAAAGCTCAGCAAATTAATTTTCTACCTTTAACAGAATTCAAATTTCTTACAAGCCAGAAAATAATAGTGCATGACTTTATACATTCCTTGCACAGAAAAGGAACTAAAGAAAGAAAAATAAAAGAGTCGAAACAATAAAGGGGAAATCCACATTTTTCTACTGCTCTCGGTTGAGAGACTTTGCATGTGAAAAACAAATATATCAAACGACCCTCAAGTTCAATAGGCAGTCATTCGAACATTTTAGTTAACTTCAGTTCAATACGGTTTATTTCATTTTTATATTTCATTTGTCAATTTCTTTACAAGAAATATAATTGTTATAGCAATACAGAGGTTCATTGAATAAACATAACATACATACAGATGTTTCTGCATTTATTGATAAATCGAATATGAAACATTCAAATAACAATATTAGTAATATATATATATATAAATTGAAGGTTTGAAAGTATGGAGGTAAGTAAATAATCAAGATAAATGCAAGCGCCAACTATCATAAGCATGAATGCTTGAGTCGATAGCAGCCGGGAAGGGGGGACGGGTACATGGCGCTGTTATAGGAGTATACAGGAGAATAGAGTGTCACGTATAAAGATTTTGTTCAGAAAGTATCCAAATAAAAGTGGAAAGAAATTAAAGAAAGAAAAAAAAGTGTGTGCAAGTGGGTGTGTGCAGGTGAAGAAAGTGATTGATTCGTATTGTTAATGAACAAATCACTTTGGCTTGTTTGTAGTTACTTGTAAATCAACATAAACGAGATGTCTACCATGGTATTTAGTTGGTTTTAATAAGAACAGAAAATGAGAGACACAAATAAGTGAGAGTTAGAGCAATATACGATACAAAATAGGAAAGATGTAAATTTGTGAAGTTGTCATAAAAAAACCCAAATTGGCAAGACTGTGACGTATCTTGCGAGCTCCTCTTCATTTTGCTGTGTACAGACAATCGCGTTGTTGGTGGCTTCCAACATAGCCAACAAAAAATGACTCTAACAAAGCTGTGGGTACGAGCTGAAGCACAAGGAAACTTTTTTGGGGGCGAATAAATATGGTTAAATCTTCCATCACATATTAATGGTTAGTCCTTATTCAACGTAGAGTACATCAATAAACCAGTTCGTAGCTGCAGTCTAAGCATGAGCAGAAAAAGGTAATTGCAGACCGCAAATTGTGAAATACACGGAGACGAAATACTCGATACGTGCTCATGAAAGTTATGTAATCATTATTCACTTATACACAAGCATTGCACTTCGAAAAGGGGAAACAAAGGCTATTTGTGTAGCACCTCCATCGCTGTAGGAGTTATTATTTTAAAATGTACAAATTGGGACCTGTTCATATTTTGAAGATATGTGAGATTAGGGGTCATTTGAGACATGTACTAACCGTGAACTGGTCTATTACCAATACTTTATAGTGAGTGATAAATTGCACATAGATTGTAAAGCAGTTGTCAATCGGTTGCCAAATATAGTACACAAATTGTCCGAACATCGAATATTTTCGTAAACTAATTTGTTTGTAAATTTTTGACATTTATTCGGCTATTGATCGGCACTGATAAACAACTGGTTGTAAATCAATGGCCGATGCAGGAGTTATTATTTTAAAATGTACAAATTGGGACCTGTTCATATTTTGAAGATATGTGAGATTCGGGGTCATTTGAGACATGTACTAACCGTGAACTGGTCTATTACCAATACTTTATAGTGAGTGATAAATTGCACATAGATTGTAAAGCAGTTGTCGATCGGTTGCCAAATATAGTACACAAATTGTCCGAACATCGAATATTTTCGTAAACTAATTTGTTTGTAAATTTTTGACATTTATTCGGCTATTGATCGGCACTGATAAACAACTGGTTGTAAATCAATGGCCGATGCAATCATTATTCATTTTGCACCCGCGGTAGGCCTACAGTCTATGATACACAAGTTTAAGTATCCCTTTCAAGACGGCTAACAACATTTATTTGTCAGCAGCTCCGTCACTTTTGTGATTATACTATATTGCACTAAAGGCCCGGTCACACACAGCCGACGCATGGGGGACGACGGCCGGCGCATTGAAAATTTGCAATTTTGGCCAGTGCGTTGTCGTTCGCTTGGCGTACGTCATCATTCGTTACTCGTTCGTCGAGCAAGCTGGACCCACGCTATGCATTCGTCGTCACTCGCTGTGTGCGTCGGGATTTTTTGAGCATGCTCAAAAGTGTGCGCGGCAAAGGCACGCCATACATGCGTGGAGCGCGCTAGACCAGCGCCAGGCATACGCGGAGCACACGCCCTGTATACGCACAGCGCGCTAGCTACACGCTGTGCATTTTGTGTCAGCTCGCTGTAGCTTCGACAAAAGTTGGGCGCACGACAACGCCAAAATTGCAAATTTCCAATGCGCTGGCCGTGCGTTCCCCATGCGTCCCCTCTGTGTGACCGGGCCTTTAGTAGGACGTCCCCATTGTGTAAATCTGTGTTGTGTTTCGTTGACAATCAGCCATGCATGAAGTCTTTTGTCAATTCCGTTTGTTGCTACAACAGGCAGCCAGTGAAAACGAATTCGTTTAATCAAATTATAGAAATGCAAGCTCCTCTTTAAACAAACAGAACTTGTATAGACCGCCACCGATACGCACACGCGCACACACCCACGCACCCCTCACGCAAGGAAAGCGTGAGTGTCTGAGGGAATGACAGAGAAAAAATGCCTTTAAAACACCACAAATATAAAGAAAGGCCGATAGCACGAAGCAAAAGGCGAATTGTTAAAGAACAAGTTTGTGAGAGAGTGGTGTGTGTGTGTGTGTGTGTGTGTGTGTGTTGTGTGTGTGTGTGTGTGTGTGTGTGTGTGATGGGGGACACAGAGAGAGTGCGAGAGAATGAGAAAGAGAGTGAGACATATTGGGACAATGTTTGGGAGAGCCGGAATAAGAGAGGAAGGGAAATATACAGAGAGAAGGGGCGATAAGGGCGTGGAAGAGACAGGGGTAAAAAATATAAAGAGTGTGAGAGAGAGAGAGAGCGAGAGAGAAATCGAAAACGAAAACTGATGATACAGTTGACTCGCGAACGTGATTGTTTTTGTTTTTGTAATCAAATCAACGCTTTGAAATATAATGAAATTTCGGAAGAGCAAAATTACAATCAGCTCCCGAACCCGTCGATCAGGAAAATGATGTATGTCACTTTCAATAAATTAACGCCATCAACGTGAAATGAAAAAAAGAGCCATATAAGCCTAGAGCTTTATTCAAATCCTATCTACCGCAGCGGTAGATATCAATGATATCACTATTACATATTGAAATTTTAGTTCATATCCCACTACTCAAATTGATTGGTTTTTGCATGAAATTCATTCAATCTATTCATTCGTGGAATTAGAACGAGGTCATGTGTCTGAAGCTGGCACGATCAATTTAAATGAATACTTGTTGAATAGCTAGCGTGTGTCCACCCAATGAAGGTGAGACTTGAATGATGGGGGAGGGGGAAGGGGCACCGGACTTTCTCTGAAAATAAAATGCGGACTTACATTTATGTTTCTCGTCTCTATCTCCTTCTCTGTTTTGTTTTCTCTCTTTCCTTTTATCTCTTTTCTAGCTATTTCTATTTTCACCATTCGATTGTAGGAGCACATTCCCCGCTTTTGCTCCTGAATCTACGCCACGGCAATCAATAAAGCACTTCAGTGGTGAGTTCAGTACACAATGCAATCCAGGAACTGATTGGTGAGTAAAACCATATCTAGAAAAACCGTTTTTAAACTAATCTTCAAGCAGGAATAAAACTATTATAGATGTTCATTTAACTGAGGTAAGTTCGGCTTTTTTTTGGCGCGTTGGCTAATTAGATGTTAGTTGTACCATGATTATTGTGATGAATTTTACAGAACATATTTGTATTGCTACGCCATAACGAGATACTGTATTCTAGCTAGGAAGCAGCTCAACACAGAGGAAGGTTTTGATAGATTCAAAGTTATTGATTGCTGTGATCAATTCTAAACCACAAGCAGCTATGAGCGCAATGCAACATTTTAGCAATACGATTGACATATTCGTTAATAATTGTACTTATCTGTTTTATAACCGCTTAATATTTAAAATTAAAATGCCTGGTGAATCTGGCGGTGAAAATGTAATCTTTCAAAAAAAGACCTTCCGCCTCTCGTCGCTTTCATTATATTAAGTTTTACACGGCTTTTAAAGAAGAAAACAGGATCCATAAGATAGTTAAAAATAAAGTTGACCATATGACTGGCTTTCAACCAACCATTTGATGAAGAGCTTGTTATACAATGGTTTATCTTTTGTTTACACGTTTCTCTTTCATCATTAATTAACTTTTAAGCTCAACATCCGCCCATTATTATCAGAAAATAATCAAAGATTATAAAAAAATATATTTATTATTTTATTTACTTATCTGTTCACGTATCTATTTATTTGTGTATGTATTTATTTATTTATTTACTTACTTATTTACGGATCAATATTCTTTCATTCACTCATCCTTTCATATTTTTATTACTTCAATTATCCCTTTATTTCCTAAAAATGAGAGCAGCCTTAAAAAACGAGCAATGTTATATGATTTCCCTTTTTTTCTTTTTCATTTTAGTCCGTCGAAGTACATTTGAATTCTAAGGCCGTTTCACTAAATGGGCTAGAACAAGTCTTCCTCTGTGCATCCTCCATCATTGATTTTCAGCGAGTATCCGATATTCTATTCTCCCTTGATTTTGGTTTATGGTCAGATGGAGCTGTCAATCTGTATTCTCTGTGTTCTTCTCTTCGTCAGCCAAGTTTCATGCAGCGCAGTAAGTACAACATGCCAAGGTAAGCAAACGTATATCTTTAGTACATAGACCTGCTACTGAAACTGATTTTTTAAATATTTTTAGATTCAATATTCGCCACATTACAATTGCCATCTTGCTCTTCTCGCTCATTAAATTTCTCTTGCCCGAATATCAGCTTTCTAGATTCTTAAAACGACGATTCACTGTCAGTCGTTTTAATAAAGAAAAGTTATTTTGTAATTAACATGCACTCTAATGAGCATTAAAGGGAATCTTACTGCCCATTCACAATGTTATTTGTGCATCTCGCTGTGCGAATATGAGGTAACGGCTGCCCGATTATTAGTATTTTCATAATTATCTGTGATTGAGCCCACGAGAATAAAAACGCACAAGACCGACAGTCAACGAAACCGACAGCTCATAAGACTGAGAGCCCACAAGAATAACAGCCAACTCGTGAGATGGACAACCCACAAAACCAACAGTCCACATAAACAACAGGTCTAATTCTTATATTTTTCGTCTGACCCCGACAATGCCTATCAACCTTACTGAAAGTTCAATGGACCGACAGTAGCAATATCACGGGCCTTCTAGCCTCATTAGAGAGGATCCACTTGACTGACAGGACTGACGGCACACGGGACCGCCAAACTACGATCAAAGCCGACATGTTCTATTTTATATGTGTTTTTCTTTGTTTTGTCAATGACTCTATCGTTGATCGTCGTTCTCGTTGACTTTTTCGATCTTTCTTCTCTCTATTTCATTTTGTCCTTGGTTGTATTATCAGTCTCGTGGGCTATGAGTGTACATGTATGATTCCGGGGTTGCAGCCCCAATCCCTCCCACCACACCCTTTCCCCATATTTATTTGCCTCTACTCCTTACTATTCGTTGATTTCTTGTTTTCTTCTGAATTTATAGCTTGTGATCTGGCCAATGGGAAAAGCAACGTGTCTTGCTATCACTTCTTTGAAAATAGGACCAACTTTTTCATCTCTAAGTCATTATGTGAGAGCCTTGGAATGCACCTTGTGTACATAGGATCTCATCATGAACAAATCTTCTTGGAGGAAAACTTACCCCACCACTTTTACTGGATAGGCCTATATGGACACGACTTACTGGTAAAAAATTATTAACGGAGAGTATTTTTTAAACGGCTTACTTTGTGCCATCGGATCTTCGCGTCGGGTCGGGTTGTCGGGTTACATGAGCTTTACGAAAGGCCGTGTATATTGTAGGCAAATAAGCATATTTTTCCAAAGATTGTCCTTGAGATCGGGCTAATCTGTATACTGCATGTACATTAATTTTTGAAAACATACATATAATGAATGACAAAGTATGAAACGCTAGACTTCTTATATGAACTCTTGTGATTATTAATCTCGTGTTAAAAAGTATCGGGCCCAGACGCGAGTTTTGCCATTGGTATTTCAGAAAGTGTCGATAAACTAGACCCAAATTTGGCGATGAGATGGGTGTATTCTGTTTTGGAATTAGGGCTTGATTATTCATGAAAGTTCGTGTTACCCCCCCCCCCCCACACACACACACACACAACCCGACCCGACGCGAAGACCCGATGGAACGAACTAAACCTGATGATTGCTATATCCCAGAGAAAGAGAACGAAGCTTAGAGATATCAATATCAATTAACATAATCTACATAATCTGCATTTGCCATACGATAATAAATAGGAACCTGGTAAGATTTATTCTTTGAATGCACTAAGCGCTACGGTCGTCGAAGCTAACAATAATGATATTTGTATCAGGAAAGTTGTATCATAAACTGACGAGCGCTTTACAAGAATGAAATATCATTGATATCATGAGTATTAGTATTGTTATTATTATTGTTATTATTGTTATTATTATTATTATTATTATTACTATTATTACTATTATTATTATTACTATTATTATTATGATTATTATTATAATTATTATCATTACTGTCATCATCATCATCATTATTCTTAATAAAATCATCATACTTCTACTGCTACGAATACTGCTACCACCACTCCTACTATTACTACCTGGCTAGTACTACTACTACTGCTACTATTACGTACTACTACTATTACCACTACGTACTACTACTTATAATACTACTACTACTTCTTCTACTTCTACTACTACTACTACTAATAATAATACTACTAATACTATTACTACTACTTCTACTTCTAGTACTACTTCGACTACTACTAATATAATCATCAATATCAAGAAAATTTGTATCCACGCAGCTAATGTGTTATTCTTAAAATGAAAACAAATATTCAAAGAAATGTCATGTTTATTCTTTTTATTTCAACCAGATGTCAAGCTCCTCTCTGATTAAAGGGGCCTGGCTAGATGGCTCAAACCTTACTTACGCCAATTTTAGGAATTCGAACAGGTCAAGTGATGTCTTGTTTTGCTTTGGAATGGCATCGTGGACGGGATACCAATGGGCGCCTAGGAATTGCGACCGCACACGCAGATACATTTGTGAACAAGAAATTAGTAAGTATGGATTGTTGAATGTAGGCCTACAGTCTATGAACATGGTAGTGATTTTTTGTCTTCAACAAAACAAAGCGAAACAAGACAGAAAGGGATAGGGAGAAGCGAGAATAGAAGACTACAGGGTCATTTTCGCCCCTTCACCTAATCAGTAGACTCGTAGATTCGCATTTCATTTTGCGTGTAAGACCGGTGCCCCCCCCCCACACACACCCCCCACCACCACAATCGTTCAAGTCTGTACATAGGAGAGGAGGTTTGTGTTGTAGCTCTTGACATTAAATGAGCATTTGACAAAGTCTAGAACGATGGTTCACTTGCTAAGTAACTGGCAAAGGGTGTGTCTGGGAAACTTCTCATCTGGCTTTAGAGCTATACCCGAATACCCCTCTAGAAAATCATTCAATATTGTTCCTCCTGGGCAGGCATCATATATTGCATGAATAAATCTATCTGTACCTCAAGGGTAAGTTTTTGGCCCACTCTTCTTCTCAGTTTTCAGTGATGATCTTATTGATATATGCGAGATTGCAAAAACATATTGTACTTGTACGCTAAATGACTCGACTTTTGATCTAAGCTTCAATAAGATGGTATGCAGATGACAATATTACTCTCTTCAATCTTTAATTAAATTAATGTAAATTACTCACGATACTGAGCCTAGCAAAAAATAAACAAGAAAATTGCTTTTTATTCTGGGCCAAAAATTACTTTTGTTTTTTAGAGCAAACTCTGATATCTCATATGCTGTCATAAAGGGGAAACTGATTTCTGATAAATCACATTAACAATATACCTTTCATTTTATGAGTAGGCCTACATTTATTTTATTTTCATATTGTTATTGTTATTATTGTATCATTCATTACTGTAAGTTCATGGGGTCTATAGTTACACTAGATTTGGGATATAATGTACTGTTAAACTGTACTGGTTTTGCTTTCCACTCAATGTTTCGTTCTTAATTAATCATTAATTTACTGCTTTTTGGAAAAACATATGCACTATTTATGTATATATATACATATATTATAGTATTAATGACTGCTTTGAGAGAAATAGTTGTTTTATTACGCTCAAGGGAAGGTTAGAATTGTGCTATTCCCCGAGGCTTGCCGAGGGGAATAGCCCAATTGTAACCTTCCCGAGAGCGTATGAAAACAACTATTTCTCGAATATTAAAGCAGTCATTAATACTTTTATATGCCGAAAAAAATAGACTAAAAAATAAAAAATAAAAAATATTTTTCAATTTTGTCGAAGACGGGATTCGAACTCTTGCGTACAACAAGAGGTGTATCGAAAACCAACGCTTAGACCACTAGGCTATCGCGCGTCGTTAACATGCTCGGCAGTTTTCTCCAATATATACATTAAAATGGATTGAAAACGGCTCTGCGTGAGGGATGCAAGTTCGCAAAAGCTCCATGAAACGGGCCCTTCTTTTACTTTTGCAATGCATATTGGCACGAACTTAGATCAAGATCTATCGGCAGATGTTGTTTTTTTGTTTTTGAGAGTTTATTTTCGTCTTCATGTCAACAATGCAAGATAAAATTGTCGGTAAGATCGATCGAGATTCAATTGTATTGAAATTACCGACCAATCCTTCGCACACATTACGGTATCCTCCATCGCTCAAACCATTTTTTAACATGTAAACCTATGGGGTAACCATGGAGTAACCATGGTTATTAAAAATATTGAAATGTTTTATGCATGGTTACCGAGAATTTTACAGGAACAGTTGAAGTTTATGAATGCAATTCGACCAATCAGATGGCTGGATTTCTTAAGTGAGGTATATAATTATATAATTATATTTATATACCTCACTTAAGAAATCCAGCCATCTGATTGGTCGAATTGCATTCATAAACTTCAACTGTTCCTGTAAAATTCTCGGTAACCATGCATAAAACATTTCAATATTTTTAATAACCATGGTTACTCCATGGTTACCCCATAGGTTTACATGTTAAAAAATGGTTTGAGCGATGGAGGATACCAATCAAGTAAATGTTAAAAAGATAGAGTAATGGGAAAATTGAAAAATATTTTTTATTTTTTATTTTTTAGTCTATTTTTTTTCGTTTTTTTAGTCTATTTTTTTTCGGCATATAAAAGTATTAATGACTGCTTTAATATTCGAGAAATAGTTGTTTTCATACGCTCTCGGGAAGGTTACAATTGGGCTATTCCCCTCGGCAAGCCTCGGGGAATAGCACAATTCTAACCTTCCCTTGAGCGTAATAAAACAACTATTTCTCTCAAAGCAGTCATTAATACTATAATATAAGAGAAAGAAATTGGTTTACAAAATTTCGCCCTTAGGGTTTTGTCAAGTAATGATTTTATCAACTGAATTATGTGCATCCTATCCCCATAAAACGCGCCAAGGTGCAAGCAGAGGGGACAATTATTATTCTTTTCAAACTTTTCTTTTTTCCTGTTATTTTTCAACTATCTTCCAGCATGCGAACACCTGCATTCAACAGTACCGAATACTAAAATATCATTGAAAGGTACATCTACCCCCTTCCAAAATTTGACAACAGACCTAGTTAATGATGCAACAACGAAAATCAAGGCATCAACATCACCACCAACCTCCCCGACCCTACAAGCAACATCCGCTAGAACAACTACAGGACAAGAGATATCAGATGTAGCTTCAGAGGCTCCTGAGGCTCATGGTTCGACAGCCACAGGCTCAGCTACTATTGCAACGTCAACCACACAAACAATGGTGAAGTCGAGTGGTGGGTCCTCTTTTCGTTTTGATCAAGGCACTTTTACAGTCCTCGAAATTAGCCTGACACCCCCCCCCCCTCCCGAAAAATACGATGGGATTTGGCGTTGCTTCTTTAATCTCTCGAGCAAAAAATCAAAGGAGAAATGATAAGTAATCAACAATAAATAAATGAATAGGCCTAATCAACCTTGGGGGCAATATCAACAACCAATTGTAATGCCAATACATATCATGGCAAAACTACGTAATAAGTCATTGTCATATTCACACATTTCATTGAGTGATGAGAAGGCTACCGAAATTGCCCTAGGGTGATTTTTCAAAAGCCTTTACGATCGTGTTTTTATATTGTTAGTATACCCTGCTCTTTCATGATATTCATGACCGTCTGCGAATCAATCCTAGATCCCTTTTCCCACAGTGCTACATTTCAAGTGATCATTTGTTACAATGGAAGAATAATACAATTATGTTATCAAAATGGAATATCATTCTTAAGTGTAGATAGCTACTAGAGGTTGAAATCATCTTTATCAATATTTTCTTTTCTTTTATTCCTATATCAGTGTACACCTAAAATTGATATTGTAAATTATCCGAAGATTAAATCAGATGGTGATCCATGACTCCTTGCGTTGTAGCCCCTTCTTTAATATCTTTATTGACTTATACCTTCCTTCTTATTTGCCTTTTTTGTATGTATACATCCATTTTCATATTCATACGTGCATTTGTTTATTCAATCATGAATTTATTTATTTATTTATTCATTCATTCATAATAATAATAATAATACATAACATTTATTAGGCGCTTAATACTGATGTTTCTGAGCGCACAGTGTTCTGATTAAGAGAAGACTATAACCCGTAGAATTAAATTAGAAGAAAAAGCAAAAATACAAAAGTAACATAGATCTAGATAAGGTAAGAAAAACAGTGGCAATCAACTAAATAAAGACAAATATGGTGCGCACCATATTCATATTCATTCATAATATATCTACCCATCCATATCATTATATACTTATCTATCCATCTATATTTTAATGTTAAATCTAATAATATATTCATTTATATTTCAAATTATACGACAGGTCACAAGCGATCAAGAACATTTAGACTTGTGGCACGCGATACCACGCTCATTAGTTCCTTGGTACTCTCATCATCCACGGTGCGTTCAGTGATCGGGTGTGGACAGCGATGCTTCGATGCTCACTGCAGGGCTTTCACCTTCATCGCTGCAGAGAAGGCTTGCTTGGTGGGAGATGCTAGCAAGTCACAATCAGTGTCTGACGGATCCAGCTCGGTAGTAGTACGTCCCGGAGCGAACACGTATTTCACAGACTAGTTTTCAGAGTGCATTGTCTGGTTAGTTCGTTTGTCTTACCCGACTGCTAAGAAGGCATGTGTATATTATTTTGTACGTAAGCAACCAGGGGACCGACGTATTTACGTCCTCTCAGAGGGACTTGGTAATAATCGAGGGCATTGTAACGCATCAAATTGGCTTCGAATCTGGGACCTTCCGGTTTCGAGACCATCCCAGGTCGAATATCCCATAGAGACCAATAGAGACCATAAGAAAAATTATATTGGTCTCTAATGGTTTCTGTTGGAGTCTATTGGTTTCTGTTGGACCCATAGAATTGAATCCAATAGAGACCATTCAAACCATCAGAAACCAATAGAAACCAATAGAAATAGAAACCAACAGGACCAATAGAAACCAATAGGACCAATAGAAACCAATACGACCAATAGAAACCAATAGGACCAATAGGTCCAATAGATTATTTGTCTGACCATGTTACAATCACATTCACGTTCTAGCAATAGATATATTGATTATAATGATTACTAACCAAGACAAATTACGTATGTTTATTATATAGAATAGTACAAGCCTTTAGTTCAGCTAAGGATATTCTTATCTCACTTCAAGTGATCTTTGTGATGGAGTTAATGCAATTGAGACTTGAATATACCTTTTTGGTGGACAGTTGCTAAATTTTTGATTTATCATTATTGATTTACCAATGGAAGCCAATGGACTATTGAGAATATGGGACCATTAGAAACCCATAGAAAGATCTCTAATGGACCAACAGGAACCCATATAAAAAATGTAATGGACCAACAGAAACCCATATAGAAGAAAATATCTAATGGACCAACAGAAACCCATAGAAGGTGTGGGTGTATGTTGGTCCAATAGAAGCTTTCTGTTGGTCCATTAGCATTTTTTTCTGTGGATTTGTGTTGGTCCAATAGATATTTTCTATTGGTTTCTGTGGGTCCATCATTTCACTTTCCCTATTGAAACCAATAGACACCAATAGCTCTAATGGTTTCTGATGGTCCAATAGGCTATCGGATCCTATTGGAATTTCGACCTGGGTATATGCCACTGCTCTACCACTGAGCTATCGAGCCCCACTCTCTCGAATGTCCGGAAGTGAAAGTAGGCCTACACTTGAGGGTGGGGGTGGGGGGGGGGGGATATATATTACTTTTTTTGGAGTGGAGACCCATATTCAGAATAGTGGAATGCACTCTCTAAAGAGTTATCAAACACTATACTTTGGAGTGGATTTATCTGCAACAGAGGCGATCCCGTAATATTCGTTTTATTTCACTGGCAACAACAACAAAAAACAGGAGAATTTTAAAAATGCATACAAGAAAACAACATCAAATAATACATACAGATAGATTGATAGATAGATGGTGGATACATGCTGTTGTAGGTAGCAGCCAAAAGGAAAAAGGCCCTGGTATATAATTGCTTCATAGCATACTGACTAATACAAGAGTGCATTCCACTCCACTGCTTAAAAAGTGTGCGTATGTGCGTGTGTGTGTTGCGTGTGTATGTGTGTACTATATGTGTATATACAGTGTATTATTAAGGTAACACTACAACTAATTTATATGTTTTATTGTTACCCATCATTTCCTAAAACTGGGACTCTGCCCACAATTAGCAACTTGCTTATGAGCTGTATCCCGACCATTTTACATTGTGATTTCATTGCTGTAGTTTGCTCTCGTGTTCACACTGTGTTGAAATAGGAAATAAATGAATTGTATAATTAATCAAATCAACTAATTAAAATTAATTTGAAATAATAGACATGAACATACCTTTTAGTGTTTTAAGTGTTTTATTAGAAATCGAAAAGACCTTCCCGAAAAATCATGAAAACTCCAAGCTCTTAATCATACTTATATAATATTGTAGTACAAAGTTATCTATTAACATCCATCATCCATAACATATTTTATTAATTGCATTACACATGTACACATACAATATTCAATATCATTTTGACATGATTTTGACATTATTACACAGAGAGTTCAACCAAGTTCCATCTAGTGTGAATAAAGTGTGAATATGAAAGATTGGCTATAAAACATTTGCTCCTGTGACAATTGCTCCAGGCGCTATATCCTACTTGAACCGGATTCCAAACTTCGGCCCATACACAATACACAGCCCTTACCCTAGCCCTAAACCTAACCTTCATTTCAAACCTAACCCTAACCCTAACCCTAATCTGAAACCAGATTTTCGATAAAATCAATGTACAGTAACAAGAAAACTAATCAAACAAACAAAAACAACAAGCAAAGCATTACATTTGAGCTATACTCAGTTTCATAAGCCTACATTAGAAGGAAAGCAAGAAAGTGGCAGAGATCTACTATAAAGACTACCAAATAAAAAAGTAAGGCTTACATATATATTTCACTTTCAATACATACATATGAAGTCATATGCAAAAAAAGAAAAGGCATACATATTACCCTTATACATATTCCACTAATTGTCTATTTAGAGCCAGAAGGGCGATAATGTAATGGAATAGTATATGACTTAATAGCTTTCTGAAACCCATCAGAAAAAATGCTGAATAAAAAGTATTATAATAAAAAGTATATATTTCTTAGAAATGACATGATACATGCATATATCCAAACAAAACATTCTTTTATAAACCGCATTTAATATTGCAAATACAAAAAAAAATCAATTATAACATGGTGGATCGATATTCGTCTTTTTCCATGTGTTAGTCGATGAACTTGAAAGACAGAGTTATCGATGCATACATATTTTGTTCCAAGCATTTCAATCATGCTACTTGTTACGCTAAACACTCTCGTAAATAAGAACAACATTTTCCATTGACAGTTTACGAAAAGCAAATTCAAAGCAATTCTCGCTACCCTAAATAGGTACGAAAATCTCGAAATTCGCGAGACGAGGTAATTTTCACTCTCTCGGGTCGTCACTACAACTTCCGGTATAGAGTCCCATCCCGCTGGCGCTAGCGCCTGTGTTCGCTGTGCAGAGTTTTCACGCACGCTAAAATCGATGCTAATCAGTGTAATTGGTACAGATTATAATATGCAATGGAAAGCTTCGGGCAGAATTAGTGACTTTAGCACAAAAGGCCGTTAAACTCTACCGTGAAAGAGAGGGTTGTGATCACGAACGCCTGCACAGGAAGCTGTAATGTCGAAAAGCTATCCCATAATGCAATGCGGATTTCAGGATTTTCCCCGGATCTCGGCAGAATCGCTATTTGGGGTAGCGAGAATTACAATAGACTGTTGACAGACACCTGTCCATAAAGACCACCTGTCTATAAAGACCATACTTTTGTTTCCCTTGAAACGACGTTTATCATTGCAACCTGTGTATAAAGACCAAATGCCTGTATCAAAGAATGATTTTTGTGTCTCCCAAGAGTGGTCTTTTGAGGTGGGCTTTACTGTAATTACAGCTAACCTAATTAAGCAATCAATATCAAATAATGCATTGTAATTATAATTTCAAGATTAACCAATTCGTAGATATATATAACGTGCACGTGAACTAACGAAGTCTTTTGTAGCAATTTGTAAAACCTAGAGAAATGAATACTGGATAGGTGCTCATGAAAATTTTGCAATCAGTTTTAGTTTATATACCAACAGTACATTCCTTGAAACACAAGTGGATGTATACCTTTCAAAAGGGACAAATAAAAAGTATTCATGAGGCATCTCCACCCCTTCGGTTGTGATTTTTCTCAAAGTGGAACTTCTCCAATTTTTTAAAAACCTGTGAATATTTGTGGTCATAACCACGAACTGGTCTATTACCAACATATATACCTCTTCACATATTTCGTAGCATATCAAACATGATTTGCTTCCACTGCTTAAGATATGTAATTACTATTTCTAAAGTATAAAAAATGAATGCACAATATGAAACCCTTGTTAGTACTGAAGATTATTGAAATCATTTTTCGTAATCACTCACATTTAATAATCAAAACCCAAAGAAGGAATACCTTGTCAGACATGGAAATATTCAAGTGTAATTCAAATATCTTTTGTTATTAATAAGTACAACTGCACTCTTGTTTAGCCTAAAGAATTACTTTAAATGCTGATTAATAGTAAACATACATTATAAATATAAATGATATTAATATCATTCAGACATCAACCGTTGTTGTTAACCTTTAATTTGCCTTCAATAAGGGATCCAGGTGGTCCCAGCATTATTAGACTAGTATGGGAATAATTTAGTAGTCATCCGGGCAGCGAAAGACTGTGAGGGCAATGTCGTCAACATGTCAGATGTAGAGATGTTGTAAGAGATAGGATGTTAGTGAACTTGTACTAATGACGGTTTTGTGAAACGATGCCTATGTTTCTACTGGAAACATTTGAAGGGTTCGGTAACATTGTTTAGATGAGAGAAAATGGTGATAAGGTAGTGGCTTCAATGGTAGATGTACAATTAAAGATAATCTGAAAGTTTGAGTGAAAACAGATCATTATTAATGATAAAAATTGGAGAAAAAAAAAATCTCATCGATTCCTTTATTCTCCCAACTATATTATTACAATTTAATTACATTTTAGATGAATTTAAATCGTCACAAAGCAATGAATTTGCTCTTTAAGTGTGAACATTTTTTAAAAGCCTGTCTTATGTCTTATTTTCATGGAAAAACAGTTGGGAAAATTCAATAATGGTTGGGAGAATTTACTGTTAGAGGGTGTTGCACAGTGACACCTTCAAAGAAAACCATTAATATCTTTGTGGTTTGAGAATTTGTTCAGGAATTTTTACATGTTAGAGGGTTAGTATAGTAGAATGAATATAATAAGTAACATTTCATACACAAATTATGCATTTTTTTCATCACCCTTCAACAATTACTGAGTCACTTTAAAGAATATGCAAGTTTCTAGTACAACCATCACATGATAAATGCCATGTGCCACAAGGAGCTCATTCTCATGGCACATAAAGAGGTAAAGAAAATTATCACAATAGGCTGAAAAAGTTTAAATATGTCCATATAAAGGCTGTGATATGACATTATGCCTGTATATAAAAGTAACAAAAAATGTCATCACAAGTCTTCCAATTAAAAAAGGCTACAAAATATTTCAAGTTTTAGAATATCATCAAAAAATTATGAGACTTGGAAAAACATCCATACTGTTGTACAGTATAACTTAGATGGAATACAGAGTAGATCAGCACACAAAAAGGCTCTTCTTTAGAAGATAGTACATTTAGAATAATGAGTACATAATGAATATTCATTTCTTGTAATTATTTCATGAATATGCAGGTTCATGAATATTCATATAAATATACTTTTTACTAACCAAGTTGAATATTCATGATAGGTAGTCATCTGAATGATTTTATATGACCTAATGAAATAATAATGAATGTGAATTGGAGATTCAGTACAAGTACATGTAGGTGTGTAGGTTATTGGTATATGGAATAAATGTTCATTTCAATATAAACTATCAAAATATTGCAACTTGCAGATTGCAACTTATTTATATTTCAAGAGATCAATGTACTGATAAGAAAAGGAAACACATCTTTACCACTTATATAGATCATCAAAGAGGATGCATTGCTTATAAAAGTTAAACATACAACAAAGTAATTGATCTTACAAAATTGATCAGAAATAACTACATGTACCTATATGATATGCAATTAAATTGCAAATTGTAGTACTTTTCAGCAGGCAAGTGTATGAATTAAAAAATATTGTTTCCACTCTGCAGAACAAACTTTAGTTACAAACCTATACAGCCTCTTTCTATTTCTAAAAGCAAAGTAAATTTCAATTTTTCATTAAGCTATAAATAACAACTACCTGTCCATAAATTTTGTTTCTTTTATACTGATGGGATAAGGATTGTATGACATATGCTCATTCTGGACATACACGTACACGTATAGGAGATACGAGTGCTGTCTATAGATAAATAGAGCCCTGTTCTCTTAATGATTTGGTTTAACCCTGCACATGAGATATAGAATACCACTACCGTTGATATTTACAAATGTTTGGACCGTTTCCACCGTCAGCAGCAGAACCCATGGTCTAGATGCTGAACAGCCCTTGACAAGTAGCTGAATAGAAGTAGAAGTGGAAAAGAGGGACTGAAAATAAGAGAACTCTTTTAATAGCTTCCCCTTAATTTTAATGATAGCTGGGAACCCTGACTATATGAGATACTACATGTAGCTTGGTCTAAACGTATCAAACTTCCCTAGCAACCCCCTTCTCTATATGGTTGGGTCTAACTCTGCACATTAGATATATAATACCAGACCTGTGCTGTCTGTGGTTTCAAACATCTGGACTGGAGAAAAACCGATCTGGAAATAAGATAAAACTCATTTTCATATTCCATGTTCTCCCAGATCATAGCTGGATACCCTGACTATACAAGATACAGTCAAACCTGCTTTGGCGATCACCTGCATAGAAAGACCACATTTTTGTTTCCCTTGAAAGTGGATTCTCATTGGAACATGTACAGGGATGCCAGTTAGAATTGATCAGAGGGCCTGAAAACCACCTACAATGAGCTAGTTTGTACACAAAAAAGCCTAAACTATGGTATGAAAATAACTCGCCAGGGCCTGAATTCAGACTATTGCCTGAAAACTGGCATCCCTGCATGCACTAAAGGAAACTATACGTAGAGGCCACATGTCTATTAAGACCACTTTTCATGTTTCCCTTGGGCTGTCTTTATATACAGGTTTCACTGTACTAGCTCGGCCTAGACGTATAGTACTTCTCTACCGTCCCTGTTCTCTTTATGATTTTGTTTGACCCTGCACATCAGATAGAGGATGCTGCGCTTATCTGTGGTTTCAAATGTCTGAACTAGAAAAACAGGACTGGAAATAAGGGAATACTCATTTTCAAATTCCATGGTCTCCCAGGTTTAAGGGATAGCCCTGACAATACGAGATACCACCTCTGTCTGTCTAGACGTATATTATTTGTCTACTATCCCCATTCTCTTTTTGATTTTGTTTGACCCTGCACATCAGATAGAGGATGCCAGCGCTGTCGATGGTCACAAACGTCTGGAAGGATGGACTGGCTTGAACCTGTCTGATGAATGTCCCTCGTACATGGAAGGTCTGCAGGGGCGTACCGTCTAGCAGCCACCACTGTTAACAAACACAAATCACAAGATTATAATAATATTAATAATAATATGTCTTGTTTATCCAGGGTAGCCTCATCAGTATTCATACTGTTCTCCCTGAGGGCCCTGCAATCATATTATTACCCCGGTCATCGGATTCAGGCTTACCCGCACACAATGCATGCACATTCTCCACTCCCTGGGGAGCATTCCAGCCAGGCATCATTTTTACATGCGCACACTTCCTAATCAAAGCACATTACATTTTCAAACATCCGAAATCAGAAAAGTTGTAGACCTCAACTATAACTATGAAATGACACTTACATCTATTAACTGGCCATGTCACCATGGCAAGATTTGTGATTTAAATAAAGACATTTAAGAATGCTAAGCATACTGTGAGAGATATTTTCATTAGTATACAAATAATACACAGCAGTGAGGGCATTAGTAAGAATTACCCACACAAGGTACCTTTGGGACAGTCTAACACGCCGGAGGCGGTAGTCGAGGGTGTTTAGACCGTTTCAAAGGTACAAGGTGTGGGTAATTTTACTAATGCCCAAACAAAATGATGTGTATTATTTGTTTTATAAAATGATGTTTTATAACATGATTTTACTAATGACCGGTCATTAGAATTGGATAATGACCGGTCATTATCCAAATTACGCGTTAGGCAAAATAAATGCCTGGTCACGTGTACGCTTTCAACCAATCGATTGATTAGGATCCACGTCATCATCTTATAATCTAAGCTCATATATAAGGTTGTACAGGTAGATGACTGTAACTTTGTAATGATATTTATAATGTCATTTTACCAAGGTAACATGTTACTTACCTTGACATTCTCTCCTGCAGTCATCACAATCTTAGCATCAGGAGAGAACTTGATGTCCGTCACCCATGATTTGTGCTTATGACATTCCCCGACCTCATCACCACTTGATATGCTCCAGATCTACAGAAAATGAGAAGATGCTGACAATTATATCTACCAGACAAGTTCCAAGTCCCCTACGCCAGAACCAAAACGTATCAAAAGACATTCTTTCCTGATGCGATCAGACCATGGAACTCCCTCCCACCGAGTATAGTCGACAGCACCTCCTTAGTCATCTTCAAGCAGGGGGTGCAACAAATGAGGCTTCGTTATTAAAAGCTTTTCTGTTTTTTAGCCGCACATAGTATCAACTTGTAGTGAGATTTTTACTTGCACTATTCATCCGGGCACGCGACAAGCACAAGTACAAAAAAAGGCAAACGGCGGTCTGTACTTAATAGGAAGAAGAATACATTTATTATACAACTCACTCCTAGATCCTAATCAAACGATTGATTTACTGAGACTATCCCACGTTTTTCATGAAAAAGCATGCAATAGTTGCCAGTACTATCCAACGATTTATTAGTGTGCAGCCCGCATATGAGGCATGCACATAGAGATCCTATATAATGTAGGATCTCTAAGGGCATGCACGTTTGAGGTTCATGCATGCCCATACGCAGGCTGCGCGGATGCGGGCTCTGTTGCTTAGAACCAGTAACCAGGACGACAAGCGTATTTGTCAGCCATACTGTCACAAAACAATTTCGAACGAATGCTTTTTACTTCAAATAACAAGGATCTAGGGGTTTTGTAGTATAAACAAATGATGCATGTTTTCATTCGTTCATTATACAATCCACCCGCCCTCGTTGAGGCTGTGTGCATCTATCGTATAATGAACTCATGCGCATGCTTTATTTGTATACTATGGTAGAAGGGCCTATGTGTGGGACTGAGAGAAACCTTACCCTTACAATCCCACTGTCATCTCCCGTAGCCAGCAAAGTAGAGTCTGGTGAGAAGCGACATGTCCGCACAGTATCGATGTGATTATCCAACACCTTCCTGAGCTTGTGGGACTGAAGATCCCAAACCTGAGCCATGATTGAAAGAAAATAATTTCAGAAATTACTTCATAAAATTGTGTGACATTCCCCCGGCACCACTTTCATGCAATTTCTATAACTAGCTTGTAATAAAATTAATCTTGAATCCAAAAGAATAATGATATTTGAAATTTATCAGCCCTACATGTAGTTCAGGTACATGTATATTTATAAAGGAACTGCAATAAAATGCCATGCAGATATGAAAGATTTGGAATGTGCTATCACCATGATCGAGGTCCCACATGCTATTATGAACTATTAAAAAATAAATTAAAAAGAAATAAATTATATATGATAAGAGATAATGAGAGAGAGGGGGAGAGAAGGGGTGAGAGCAATAGCAAGAGAGAGGGATAGAGAGAGAGAGAGAGAGAGAGAGGGAGAGAAAGAGAAAGAGAAAGTGAAAAAGAAAGCAAGAGAGGTTCCACATGCTAATATGAATCATTACAAAATAAATTAAAAGGAAAGAAATGCAAAGAGAGATAATGAGACAGAGAGAGATAAAGAAAGAGAGGAAGAGAGAGAGAGAGAAAGAGAAAAAAGAGGGAGAGAGAGAGAGTTATGGGGGGAGAGAAAGGGAGAGAGAGGGGGAGACTTAAGCATACATGTAACTTTGCTGTTTAATGACCCAAAACAATGAAAGAAATGAGTTAGACAGAGACACGGGGATACAGAAAGGAAGACAAAGTGAGAGATGAAAAGAGAAAGTGAATGGAGAGAGGGAAAGAGAGGAGAAAGAGCGTGGAGAGTGAGAGAGACTGCATCATACCTTCGCTGTTTTATCCACTGACACGGATGCAACCATTGAGTGATCAGGAGATATAGCACACATGAAAATCCAATCGGAATGAGCCTCGATGGTTGCTAAGCAATTACCAGTACTCAACTCCCAGATCTGTAAAAATAAAAAATAAAACAAGAGCATTTTTCTAACCATAAACAGATAATCAGTATATAAGATACGTGTTATGTATGTCTGCAAATGAAACAGAAAATCTTGGTTTTCATGGAGGAGAGATGAGATCCATATAGATAATTTTATCAAGAAAATACTTTTATTTCTATGCAATAAAACTTTGACTGTACCTGGGATTAGCCTCGAAAGTTTACAAGAGGAAAGTGACCAAAAATGCAGAAGAAAGAGAATGAAAGAGAGAATGGAGGGAGGGAGATAGCGAGAGAGCTAGAGGAGAAACACAATAAGTACAGAGAGATAGAGAAACGTGAAGAGAGAGACAGACAAAGAGAGAAAATGAGATGGAGAAAAACAGATAATCTTACATTTACTGTGCTATAAGAGAAAGAGAAGATAGAGAAAGATACTGTCCATGTACAGAAGGATAGAGAAAGGGAGGGACTGGAAAAGAAAAGGATAGAGAGAGAGAAAAAGGGAGAGAGAGAAAAAGGGAGAAAGAGAGAGAAATTAAGATGGAGAATGACAGAAGACCTTGCATTCAATGTGCTATCAGAGAAAGACAGTGTCAGAGATAGGGTGCGTTTATCATGTTTTGATAGGCATACTTGTACAACAACATGACACAGCACATGGCGCGCGCTATTCTACGAACCAGAAATTAGCCTGGGCAGATCCATTATGTATGTGTGTTTCAAAACAGCTTTGCATTTATCATCTCTCAGAAACGTGATTCTGGCTCTATGTCACATCCAAAACACACTTTTTTTTTTGGCATTTCAATATACCCATATCTAAAGAAGTTTGAAAACAGGCTTGCGTTTATCATCATGAAAATTTGCCTGAAACACGTTTCAAAACGCTGATTCTAGGCGAAAAAGGGTATCATAAACGCAACTATAGATACTGTCCATGTGCAGAAGGATAGAGATAGAGAAAGAGAAAGAGAGAGAGAGAGAGGGATAGAGAAAGAGAGAGAGAGAGGGGAAGAAAAAGAGAGAGGGGGATACCAAGAGATATTGATAATCATACCTTTAATGTGGCGTCATGCGATGATGAGAGTATTCTAGTATCATTCTGATATAACTGACACTGTGTCACATCTTTTGTATGACCTTTGCACTCAATCATCTCTCCTCCTTCTGGCCAAATCTACATACAAACATGGGGGAGAAAGAAGATGGACATCCGTACTCAAATGGGTCATTCCAACAACTTTTCATTTTTAATGAAATACAAAGAATTTGGTATCATCTTGCACACCATGATGATTAAATCACTCTCATCTTCTCATTATTCAGTGATCATTAATTTCTTCAATCATTTTGTGTTTTATTTACCTATTTCTATTTCATTTATCATTACTATTTATTTTGCCGGTGTGTGAGCAGCTATACATGAGTTGTAGTATGGTTATGAGTACATAAGATATGCTTGCTTTCTAGGTTTAGTCTGTTCCAAACATTGGCGCTCAAGGCTTTTTCCGTCTACTTCTATCTCTGGTTCTTTGTAATTTGCCATTACTTCTGTTACCAATGAACTTGATGAAATTTGATGCGCCGTCTCCCTCTGCTTCTCTTTCCCTCCATGTTACCTCTCATTATCCTGTTTTTACGTGCCTTCTCTGCTCGTAATATGCCCAACAAACTGGAGTTGTCTGTTCCTTTTTGACACTTTTTTTACTCTGATCGTGCATGATAGTAAGTTTTTAGAATGTTCTTTGTTTATTGTTCTGTTCTTTTGTTCTTGTTTTCCTGTATGTGTGTTTTTAGGGGTAGGCTTTTATATAATGAATCCCTCCTTCCTGCCTATCCCAAATGCTCTTATAAATTGCCATTGTAGTTGTTATCACTTTCTTGTTTTTTTATAACTCCATTCTGTATTTGTATGTTTTAAATGTTTTTATGAAGAGTGTTGAATAAACTTTGAACTTTGAACTTCCTTATGATGTTAAAGAGGGATCTTTTGACACATGCCTTATTGAGCATTTCTTAGTTTAATATCCTGTCAGTCCAAGGTATCGTATCATAAGATATAGAGAAGAATAAAATCCACGATGGACATTAAAAGGCATTTTCCTCTCTGGTTTTCACACAGCAATTTTAAGTAAGTATGTATAAAAGTAATGTTGATGTCCCGCTGGATTGTACAGGTGGTCGTACAGGTGGTTATACAGACTTTGTTATTTTACAATGCCATTGATTTCATCAATTTGCTTTTTCTTATTCTTCTTAGAACTGCCTCTTCTTCTTCCACTTCTTTTTCGTCTTCCTCTTTCTTCCCTTCTTCACCTTCTCCTACTTATCACTATTATATTATTCTCTTTACTCTTTATTTCTATTTTTCGTTTCTTCTCAAATTCACTCTCCTTGTACGTCTCTAGAATCTCATACTATACTACTCCGTTTTCGCCTCCTATAATACCTTTTAAATCCAGACCTACTATATTGTGTTACTCAGTACGGGAGCCTATTCACATACAAGCTATGCTTTTTATTTAGGCTCCCCACATTTTACATTTCTACCTAGCCTGTTATATATACATATTTCAAAATTTCATACTTATTTTCCGTACTTTACATTTGATTTGAAATATTTACTTTATTAAAAAGAAATTCTTGTGTGAAATCTATTCTTATAATAATACACGCCTGTATCAAAAGAAAAGAATATAACTTGTTTTTCTATGTAAAATGTGGAATAAATAAAACTTAAAAACTTTAACTTTAAACAGACAGTGTGAAAGCACTTACTTTGATGAGACCATCACTCGAGCAGGTAACGAGTGTGTCGCCCTCTCTGGTGAATAGGCACTGACGGATATCCTTGGTGTGGGCTTCAAGAGAACGTTCTACAGCATGGGTTTCTACATTAGCTACCTGTTGGAAATACGGATGGGTACAGAATGAATTATTGCACACTTAAACGTTTTGTATAGCACATAACACATATGCATAATTGCATATCTAGTCTCTATGTGCTTTACAGAACAGAATACAAAAGGAGTGGAAATGGTGCACTGGGTTTAAAGTTGTGAGATTTTATAAAGTGCTAAATAAGTATGTTTTCAAATTTCTTCTGAACTTTTTGTATGTTTCTATACTTCTAAGGTATTACATTTATGAAAATCGCTTGTAATCAAGCAAATGTTGGATTGCTACACACTGACACTATGTGTTACCTTTACAACACCTCCATCGTTGCCGTAAGCCACCTTGGTGTTATCACTCGTCAACGCAAACGCTCTGATCCTCCGAGATTCCTCACTTACTATGAAGGTCTGATCAACATTCCTACCGTCAGTCACCTGTTAATACAACAATCAAACTGATTATGGTCATCTTGAAATAAAGTAGTGGAGGTGTGGTGTCTCATTGCGCCCTCTATACAACCAACAATGTCTAAGCGGTACCCGTTGATCCCCCATGATGCCCTTTTTCTTATGTTAATTGAGAGCTGATTTGATGAATAACCACCTGCCAGTGACCTCGCAGGGAGGTCTAATCCCTTAATGCCAAACTAGTGCAGAGGGGGTTTAGCCGTTTTATCGACTGACATGGATGGAACCAATGACTGTCATTCTCTTATCTCTCAATCCAAGGGTTGAGGGTTCAAAACTTAGCCCAGCACTAACATCTTTGGGCAAGGCATTAATCCACATTTGCCACTCTTCACACAGGCAATTAATAGCCAGGGTTATAATAATTGCAGGGCACGCATGAAGAACAGCATTGACATTAAGTGCTGGTTATTTTACCTGATTGCTAAGAAAGCATAAATGCTTGTTAGTAAGCAACCAGAGGACCGACAGCTTTACAGCCTCTCCGAGGGACCGGGTAATGAGGATTAATGCCTTATCAAAGGGCAATAGCGAATCGACTTGGTTTCGAACCCGGGTCACCGGATTACGAGACCACTGCTCTACCGACTGAGCTATCATGCCTCCGGGTAAACAACGTTTATTCCCATTATACTAGAAAGTTGGGTTCTGGCCATGGATTTCTAAATAGTTAATCCACAGTGCCTGTTAGTTTGCGTCTATTTATTCATATGTATTCATACACAAATTGTTGTGATGCATGGGTTTGTTCCAATATTTGATTGTGATCCTTAGAATTCATCCTTTTCAGAACTCAACCTTCTCTTTCAATGGCACAAATAATATTTCTTACCAGGCATCTGTTCTTGTTGTCACCGGCAACCACAAACTTGAGTCTTTTATCGCCATCACAGAAGCAAGCCGTGAAATCTCTCTTCCACACACTATTCAAATCAGTGTGACCATACTCGACCTTCCATGTCTGAAAAAGAAAAAAGAAAAATCAATAAGTCTTTACTCTTTCAGTAAATGAGCTACAATCAGATGAGTGCATTTATCACTCATATATTACCAATAATGTTCATTTATCATTAGTTTATCACTAATAATGTACATTTATCATTCATTTATTACTAATAATGTAAATTTATTATTTATTTATTACCAATAATGTAAATTTATTATATATCTATTACCAATAATGTACATTTATTGTTCATTTATTACCAATAATGCACATTTATCCTTAATTTGTTAACAATAATGTACATTTATTACCAATAATGTACATTTATCATTCATTTATTACCAATAATGTTCATTTATCATTCATTTATTACTAATAATGTAAATTTATTATTTATTTATTACCAATAATGTACATTTATTGTTCATTTATTACCACTAGTGTACATGCTGAAGCTCAGCAAAATTAGGTGGCAGGAAGATGGAATAGCTACAGAAAAAAATCATATACTGTGACAAATAGTTAGAACCATATAATTACAACCTGGGACTGGTAAAATAATTCTGATAACAAAAACTACATATACATGTATATAGCGCTCATATCTACCTATGGAATTGCTCAAGGCATCTACAAAGTGACACACAAAGCATTACAACTTCTGCAGCAGGACTTTTAAAGAAGTTTACTACCTCATGATCTAAAAGGGTCATTCCATGTCAAATCACCCAATGATATGTTCACTAAAACATATAAAAGTTTCAGAGATATAATGTTTTTTGTTTAGGAGCAATAAGGATTGAAAGTATCCATACTCACAGATATTCACATTAAACCCTGTTATAATGTATACAATACAATGCACTAGGCGTTGTGGTGTGCGCCTGTAATCCAGCTGAAAGTGGGAGTTACAAATTGATTCAGCCGAGGAAGCAGGTTCAAAACTGAGTCACGTCTTTCGGATGGTGACGTTTAATGGTCGGTCTCCAGACGTAAATAATCACATCTGATTGATACACGTCTGTAAAAACCCAATTATAATACACACACACACACACACACACTTCCATCTTCCACATGCTTTATTGCTCTGGTCATATCCATCCCAAAATTTGAGATTTGGTGCTGTGAGATCACACTCAACAAGTACACTAAGTTCTTCAAAATCAAAAATGGTTGGGTAAAAATTTTCAGATTTTTGGGGTGATTTGACATGGAATGACCCAAAAGGTCTTTTGTGGTAGAGAACCGTCGATTAAGACTTACCCTGACGGTTTCATCATCTGAAGCAGACACCAACCTTTCACCTTTGACATCAAACTTGACACTCATCACCCACGACGTGTGACCTTTGAAGACAGCTACAGGCTTGTAACGTCTCGTCTCCCATAACTGTGTTATAAACGACGGAAAGAATGATAAAAATGTATGAGATTTGATTTACAGTAGGCTTGCGGGTGCACCATGTGAGAGAGAGGATAGATCTTTCTTGGGGGTGTGTAGTCCTGAAAAGGACTGTTTGTGTAGTGTTGAAAAAATATGTTGGTTATCTTTCTTAGCTTATGGTTCTAAGGAGAACTATAGCGCTTGGAAAGGCTGGGTGGCGGGAGTGGCTTGACGTTTTGAACAGGTTGACTATCCGTTGTCAGGATTTGATTGCATTCATGGTCATCTTCTACACATGAGTCATGTCAGATAGAACAAATAGGATGATCTCTTTTTGAAGGCTGTTAATGTTTCGTCTCCAATACTTTTTACCTTCTTCTTCTTCTTATGACATCAATGATCTTCTATTATGTCATATGATCAGTCACCTTCCAAGTCTGACACCATCCCAATTCTTGGTCTGCCTCTTCCCCGTTGAAAATCCATCTTCCTTTCCAAGATGTTCCTCAGCATGGTTCTAGGACACCTACCCCCCCCCCCCTCCCCCCCCCCGGATAACTACCCTCAGTCAACTACCCCCTAGGGCGACCACCCTCTAGGACGACTACCCCCTGGGACAACTACCCCCCAGGCAATCCACCCCCTAGGACAAGTACCCCCAAGGACAACTACCCCCGGACAACTATCCCAGGGGCAGTTGTCGAGGGGGTAGTTGTCCTAGGGTGTGGTTGCCCTAAGGGGTAGATGACTGGAGGTGTCCGGATACGCCTCAGCACGTAAGATGTGCCCTATCAAGTTTATTATCCATCTCCAGAAAGTTTGTCTCAAGCTCCTTTATTCATCCACTCTATCCAGCACTTCTTCATTGGTGGCCCTGTCCGTCCAACTTATTCCTTTCATTAATCTCCACAGCCACATTTCAAAACTTTTCCATCAACCTTTCCTCTGCTCTCCAGATTGTCCAAGTTTAAAGGCATTGTTTATCATTGTTAAATCTGAGAAGCACGGCCTTACGTAATATCAGTGTTCGTGATATGGTGTCATATTGAAGCCCTAAAAAAATTGCGCTTCAAAATTATCATGAAGTGCCTCAAAAAAGTAAATCTTTGAGTGACTGGTTTTACCATATTCATTTTCCTCAATAGACTATAGTGTTATAAAAACTGTGAGGAAAACGAAAAATGAAATTTCGATTTCCAATCATAAATATCTTGATAATCAGACAGGCGATCGGCTTGCAAAAGTCATGGGATTCCTGACTGACCTAAAGGTTTATAATTATGATTGCAGCATGAGCTAAATCCAGAAATTTGTTTCAGAATCTGAGGCAATGTTACCGAGTCACTTTCAGAGCAATTAAAGGATACTATACAAAGAATGATAAACCTTTGAATGTTTGTAGCGTCTCGGCATTGACACTATACTCACCACAATCTCATAGGACGACAGACCCCCTGCGATGATATCACCTTTAGGACAGAACTCACAACACAAGACCATGTTGGCTTCACTCATACACTTCCCAACCAATGCCCCGTCCACGATCGTCCAGACATGGACATTGCTGCCCCCTGTGGTGGCCACGTACTGACCGTCCGGTGAAGGGCTGGCGTTGATGACCGACGTTGTGTGACCAGTGTACAACATGACAGGGTCAGACGTTGCTGACGATGCATCGAAGACCTGCTCGAATGGAGACGGGTAAAATGAGAGAAAAAAATACACAATGGAAAGGGTGATGATGATACTAATAATCATGATGGAAATGACAACGGTAATGAGAAATACTTGCTCTCCTTCTTTGTTTTTCTCAATTTTTATGACACACATGGCTTTGAAAATAATCTCATTCATAATAATGGTTGGTTTCTTATTTTGTAAGAAAGAAAAAAATGTTTGTCCATCGCTCTCTATCTCTCTCTCTCTCCCATGTACGTCCAATTTCTAACATTGGTATGTGTGTATGTTTAAATCTATCTTCCTAATATTTGTGTCTATTTCTCTATACTTTTAATATATGATCGTACGTTTTTACCTCCTTTCCTCTTTTCCTCTATCCCTACCTCATCACTCTTTCAATTCCGTGTCTGTATGTGTGTCGTTTCTATATTTGTATGTACCGTACACTTAACAACTTAAAATTGTTCTTACCCTTAGGCCTAAAATAAAAACATGTTGTGTTGCCCTTTGTGACTGACCCATATCTGAAAATCTATGGTCGGCATTTAAAAAAAAAAAAAATTTAAACCGTTTTTTGTTATTACTTTTTGTTAATAAATAACAAAATATGTATTTTGTTTGTTTAAATGGGATATAAATCATATTAACAAAACTATTCCCAAATTTTCACTTGTCTTCTGCCCTAGTTTCAAAATCCTAAAAAAGATAAGAATGGAATGATAACGCTGAAACACATGTATTAAAGCTTTAAAAACTGGGAAATATTAGCCAAAAGAGGGCAAAAAAAAACAAAAAAAAACAACATTCAAATTGAAAAATATTGGCCAAAAGAGGGCAACAAAAAAAAGTTAAAAAAAAAAAGTTTAAAAAAAAAAAACTCTGACCGACAGACCCATGTTTTGGCACCTAAAGGGCAATAAAACAAGTTTTTATTTTAGGCCTTACCAAGGTTTGTAATTTTTTAAGTATATGAAAAATTGATCCAGAATTATGTTGGTTGAGAATGTGACATTTCAAAACTAATACAACTTAAAGTATTCAACACAGGCCCTAATTCAACCAGTCCACCTTTCACTTTTGAGTTACGAAACACAGACAAACATTTACATGAATATGATGAATCATTTAGTTGTTAATGTACAATGTATCTGTGTCCTTTCTTTTCTTACCTTTACTTTTGTATCGTCAGAGCATGATATAATATATCTATCGTCCAGTGTATAACACAGCGCTCTGATCACAGAGTCACTCGCACGGATCATTTTCCTTCTGTCTTCCTTCAGGTCGAGGATCTGTAAAAAATTATTATGTATAAGAATACATATTACTAACATATTACTTACATATTACTAACATTTTACTAACATATTACTAACATATTACTTATATATTACTTACATATTACTAACATCTTACTTATACATTATTAACATATTACTAACATATTACTTAAATACTACTTACATATTACTAACATATAACTAACATATTACCAACATATTACTACCGATGACATATTACTAACATATTACTAACATATTACTTATATATTACTTACATATTACTAACATCTTCTTACTTATATATTATTAACATATTACTAACATATTACTTAAATACTACTTACATATTACTAACATAATACTAACATATTACTTACATATTACTTACATATTTCTTACATATAACTCACATCTTACTTATATATTATTAACATATTACTAACATATTACTTAAATACTACTTACATATTACTACATTACTAACATATTCTTTACATATTACTTATATAACCTATGTATTACTTACACATTACCAACATATTACTAACATATAACTAACATTTTACAAACATGTTATCAGACCGAAGGATCGCTCTCTCTTTCTCACCTCTATGAGTCCATCTAGAGAGCACATAGCAATCTTTGTGCCATCGTGAGAGAATATCGCCCTCAACCAATCACCGGGGATCTTCCTAATCATAGCCTGATGCAGAGGGTATCCTCCATTTGGTATCCGCCATAGTTTGACGTTTGAGCTTGAACAGGTGACCATGGTCTGACCATCAGGTGATATCTCACACCAGTTGACCCAGTTATTATGAGCTTCAATGCTGAATGCTTGCTTGCCAGACTCACTGCTCCAGAACTGAATCAAAACAAAAAAACAAGTAAAGTTGTAATGTAGGTGATCTGACATTTGCTGTGACAGTTGTTATGAGCTTCAATGATGAATGCTTGCTTGCCAGACTCACTGCTCCAGAACTATAACAAAACAAAAAACAAGAAATTTGTAATGTAGGTGATCTGACATTTACTTACAATGTACAATATGTTATATGTATACTTGTTAGGGGGTCATTTTTAATAAGCCAATTAGTGCTTTTCATGATCCAGCCACTATTATTCCTATGTATTTGTTCTTGATTTGTATTTTTTTTTAAAGTGGAAATAAATTGAATTGAAAAAAATTGAATGCAATTCAATTCCTCCCGTCTTTATTTTGTCAACAGTTTAAACTAGTGGTAATGGGTGAAAAGAGCAGTTCGTAGATACAATCCGCGCATAGGCAGATAAAGGTTGTTTGTTCGGCATATTTTTACTAGATAGATGGCGCAATATAAGTGTTTTATATTACATGTACTATTATTATTATTTGTAAAGTTATCGTAAAACACACCTAGACGAATACTGTATACATGCTCATGAAGGTCATTATGTAATCATTATTCATTTATGCACCAATGGTACCATAAAGGTTCTTCACTATCCTCCTCTTCTCCCCACCCCTCCCGTCCCTCCCCTCTCTGTTCATCTAATATCCACCTCTGTGAACTGGAAAATGAGAATGAACCTTCACATTTGGATTTTGATCAATAGATGGAATTTGAATTTGAATCTAAAAGAAGTCTGGGGGGTATTTCACAAAGACTAAGATCGACTTTAAGTCGGACTTAACTATGGCAGGCCGTTCATGCCACCGTTTGCTCTCACTACTGGTCTATCAATACTGATCTTTAGATAATATTTTTCCCTCCAATAAAGACTTTCAAAAAATGTAAAATCTGTAGATTTGTGACCACGATTTGAACGTCCCTTGAGAAACCAATACCAGCAATGGTTAAAGGAACTAGTGACATGATTGTCCTGCCATAGTTAAGTCCAACTTAAAGTTGATCTTAGTCTTTGTGAAACAGGCCCCTGGTATTTACCTTGACATAGCCATCTTCTCCACAAGATAAGACATGATCTCCAGCTTTGTTGAACTGAGCACACATTGTGACCCCTGAATGTGGTGTGTTAGTCATCAGCAGTGAATCTCGTACTAGGTATTTATTGCTGTGAGAAGGAGAGAAACAAAAGATACATGTGATGATAACAGAACAGGGGGTGTTTCACAAAACTTGTCATCAGTGACAAATGACAATTTTTGTTATAAGCTACTGAAATCCTTGCTTCTGATTGGTTATCAGCAGATTTGTCACTGATTTTTGTCATTTGTCATTGAAAAAAGACTTTGTGAAACGAGTCCCAGAACAGGAGATTTATATAGACAAAAAGAAACAGATATTCTGGGCCCTGTGCCACAATAATGTATGATTAATTGTATGTATCTCGTTTGATGAATTATAACTTTACAATAAATAGCAAAATTGCCTTAAATTTCACGCTACAGAGAAACAAAATGCCTGGTAAAATACAATTGCATCGAACTGCAGCAAGAATGGAGTATGGCTGAAGCAATAAAAAGGAACAAAAAATCTTTGACCTTTGACTTATCCACCATTCAATGTAACAAAACATTCTGCTTGGCTTTGACCAGTCTTCTATTTTTTTTGGACAAACCTCATTGTAATCTGGTTGTAGCAAGGCAAGCTGGATATATATATAGTTTTGACCTTTCACCTTTGATGTTGAACTGTGACCTTTGACCTACCTACCATTTTACGTAGAAGCCACTTTGCTTAGCTTTGATTAATTTTCTAAATTGTTGACAAACCTTTGTGATATCTGGTTGTAGCCTCACAAGCTGGGGATATAAGGGACTGATACAATGTGTGACTTTTGACATACATGTGAGACCTTTGAATTTTTACCTTTGAATTACCACCACTTCATGTAGAAACCTCTCTTCCTAGCTTTAACCAAACTTGTGTTATCTTGTTGTAGCAAAGCAGGCTGGAGACATACAGGACTAAAGAAACTTCTGACCTTTCACCTGTAATGTTGAACTATGACCTTTGACTTACCACCATTATTTGTATAAGCAACTTAGCTTGGATGTGACTAGACTTTTTTAATTGTTTACAAACCTTTGTGGTTATAGTTGTAGCCTAACAAGCGGGGGGCATAAGGGATTGATACAATGTTTTGACTATTCACATATGACCTTTAAACTGTGACCTTTGACTTACCACCACTCAACATAGAAACCATTCTGTTTTGCTTTGACCAGTCTTCTAGATTGCTGACAGACCTCGGTGGTATCCGGTTGTAGGAGGGCAAGTTGTAGGACGTCGGGGAGGGGTGATTGCATGAGGAGATGTGCATTCACACTCACAAAGTACTGGAACTGACTCACAATGTCTTTAGCCTGATGAAACGACAACAAAGTAGCAGTGTGAACAATGCTGATTACACTTGTAATAAGTTGAATGAAGGTTTATAACATGTATAGCAGTTTGTACATGTTTATCTATTTTGTATGCCAAATATCACAGGCTCAAAAGAAACAAAAGTTGGAAATCTTTTACAAGGTTTGAATGAATGTCATAGAATCACTCGAGCAAAAAAAAAAGAGAGAGAGAGAGAGAAATACTAGTTAATGTGAGATCATGGGTTTTCAAAAAAAGTTATGATAGATTTTAACGCACCATTAGTTGAATACAAGTGAAGTGATCATTTCATATTGGTTTATGGCTTCATGTTCTTGCATTAGAATTAAGGGGGCAGACAATGTTTATTCTCGGAACGCCTGAAATGGAGATATTGCGTTTTGCGACGAAAGTCTTCATGTATAAACTCACCTCTGATGATAACAGGTTCTTATAGCTCACATAGTCACTCAAGGTGTTCGCTGGTCCCACCAGGGCAACCTGGTTAGTAATCCATCTAAGGCTTGTGAGTAGCTTTGTGAGCTCAGCGAATTCTTCAGCCTGTGCCATGTGTGCTGCAAGGTACATGTGTATATAACCATCATCGGGTAGCGTGTGGTACTCACTCTTGCAATGGCTATGGAAGCCGTCGACCAGCTTCTTGTTCATATCCTGCATGAAAGAGAATTGGGAGTGACTGACTAATGATTATTGCATTGACTCATGACAAAATAAACGAATCCTTGCCTGCATTACTAAAGCCCAATTGGCCTGGGGGGTGTTTCACAAAGATCATAAGTCGAACTTATCTCTAAGTTGGACATAAAAGTTATGGAGAGCCATTTGTAGCCTTAAAATGAAATATATTCAAAAGCAAAATTCAAGTATTTTAGACTTTTTATAAATTCCACATCAAGAACATGAAATCTCCTTGATAATAGAAAATATGAATGATTTGATTCAACATTTTATGCCTTTTAAAATAACTTTTACAAAATATTTTCATAGATGCTAAAGGCTTTCCATAATGGTTAAGTCCAACTTAGAGTTAAGTTCAACTTAGGATCTTTGTGAAACACCCCCCTGATTGGTTAAGTTTCCAGAATGAACAGCATACGCTTTGCTCATGGAGACTGTTGTTGGAACAAATAGGCAAGGAAGACCAAGGAAGAGATGGAAGGTGATATCCTAATAGGCAGTACCTTCCAGGGGGGTGTTTCACAAAGATCCTGGGTTGAACTTAACTCTAAGTTGGACTTAACAATTATGGAAAGCCATTAGCATCTATGAAAATGTTTTGTAAAAGTTACTTTAAAAGGCATAAAATGTTGATTCAAATCATTCATATTTGCTTATTATCAAGGAGATTTCATGTTCTTGATGTGAAATTTATAAAAAGTCTACAATACTTGAATTTTTTATTTGAAGGCTACAAATGGCTCTCCATAACTTTTTAAGTCCAACTAAGAGTTAAGTTCGACTTAGGATCTTTGTGAAACACCCCCCAGAAGGCATATAGAATTGCCCAAGATAGGAAAAATGGTTTCAATAAGTTTGTGGAGCCAACGTCCTTAGGGACACGGTGACAGCTTAGCTTAGTTTAGCTTTGTGATTATTAAGACAACAATGATAAAGACAGCATGATGGTTATGATGATGCGGAAATACATGTACAGTGGAACCTTGTTATGAAGAGCTCTGATATAAAGAGGGGATTTTGTTGGTCACAGCTCTTTAAATTCTTTTTGTTTTTTATACCTGACATATCAAGGCAATTTTTATGGTTATAACAAGATATCACTGTACCTTTAGTAATAACAGTAATGAATATGATAATTGTAGTAATGATAATAATGATTATAATGATGATAATAATTATAAAAATACACACGTATAGATTTAAACTCCCAAAGACTAATCTACCTACTATTGGTGAAAATTACAATCATGGTTCTAGTGACTCTACAAATACTGATAATGATAACAAGAAAAACAAGAAGTAGAATAGTAATACAAACATGTAGTAATACTAATAATATAAACTGTTATACCCAAATACCCATCCAAGCGACCCTTAAGGTGCCTAAAAGAAAACATTCTTATAAAGAATAAACATTTCACTAGTCTACTTGAATTAAAATAAATATTCATTTCATAACACTGTAAAAAGAAAATGAATATTAACATGTATAAATGTACAATGAAATGATAAGTTCTCTCAAATGTATATATAATCTGTTGTTGTCTTCAAAGTTTGTTGAAGACGCACTTGTTTTTCAGGAGCTTTTGAATAGATTTTTCTTGTCTTTCTGTAAAGTAGCACCATCAGAAGTTTTGCTTTCATCACAGCGCAGCAGCGTATGTTTATATAGTAGCTGTGCTATATAAATTGATCTATTTATGATGCAATTAATTCTAAACCTATACCTACAGCAGGTTTTCCTTCTTTTTAATATTACTCAGTGAAAAATTGACACGTTCACATCAAAGGTGATATGTCGTCTCAAAAGGGAAAGAAGAATTTACGATACATGATGTAAAAGTGTCCCCTCCCCCCCCCCCCCCCCCCCCCCCTCTCTCTCTCTGTCTTTATCCATCTACCCACATATCTATCCATCTACTATCCATCTATCTATCTCTTTTTTTTTCTCTCTCTCTCCCCTTCTATTTCTCTTTATATCACTTTTAACCCCAACATGTTGTATTTTGTTTCATTTCTCTTTATTTGTCTCAGTCTAGTGTATGTGCATTCTGTTTTTAAGTCAGTAGTTTAATTCAGTCAACCTACTTGCAACACGCCTAGATTTTAAGTAAATCTTTTCATTTCCATATTTTAATGATTTAAAGCACATTCTTTCATGTTGTTAGTTGCTATGATTCAGGATTATTTATTTACATATTACTTTAAGAAATGATAATGTCTTGTCAGTATATTTTGCTTTGTTATTTTTGCATGGGATATGAATAAAAGCAACCAATCAATCATATGTTTTTGTTTTGTCCTGTCATGTCTTTTTTTTTGTCTTGTCCTTTCATGTTTTGTTTATCTTGTCCTTTTATGAATTGTTTTGTCATGTCTTGTCTTATCTTATTATGTCAGTTTCCTGTCCTTTGTGTCCCGTTTTGTCATTATTTTCTTTTTGTATATGTTTATTATTTAGATACTTTAAAATGGTTTATTAAAATATGTTATTATATTATATCTATTTTACTGTAATTATTAAGACACTTTAAAATGATTTATGAAAATAATGTTCATATTATGTTTATTCTTGGGAACCTACAAAAACAAGCTATGCTTTCCAGTAGGTTCCTGTTTCATTTCATAATTTTGATCTTACTTTGTCAACTATGTTCTTTATTGTGCAAACAATTGTTATTTGAAATGAAATAAAATCAATCAATCAATCAATCAAAAGCTTACCTGTATATCTGTCTTGTATTGTTCAGTTAGAAAGTCAAGTTGGAGATCATGGATCGTATACATTTGACATTTATATGTTGTGTTCCATTCTTGGAATGCGAGGGATTTATTGATGATTTCTTCCATCATATCTTCTATCGATTCCTGCTCCTCACCGTGCATCACTCCAAGTACCTGGAGAAAAACAATCATTGTAAAGGCTCGTTGGATATGGCTCGGTAAACCACTGCAAAAGAGCCGCCACAGTGCGCAGAACAATAGTCCTGCACGTATTCACGGAGCTCTCCGTTATAAGATAGAGAAATGTAAAGCGTATTACACTTTACATCATCATGAGAAGAAAACAAAAATCGCTGGCAGGGGTTTTGTCACTTTATATCTGGACAAGCCCGAACAGTAATAGCTTACAGACGTACCCCCACGTCCGCAACCCAGTGACTTTAATAAGCTCAAGCACGCCAACTATTCTCCACTCCTGACGACGGATAGTCAACCTGTTCGAAACGTCGAGCCTCTCCTACCACCCATCCTCTCCAACCGGCGCTATAGTTCTCCTTAGAACTACATGTATAAGCTAAGAAAGGTAACCAACAGTCTATTTAAAGACTACACCAACAGTCCTTTTTCAGGACTACACATACTTAAGAAAGAAAGATTACTGAGAGTCCTTTTCAGGACTCCTCAATCCTCCCTCTCTCTCACATGGTGCAACCGCAAGCCTACTCTATATCTACATCACCATGCAAGCCGAAACTTATAATCAGCATCTATACTCTAATCTGTTTCCATGTTGTATACACCAGACTTGGGTAAATGCATGTGATCTCTAAAACTAGAAGTAAAGTGGAAATTCTTTGGATGTTGTAATTGCTTCATGTACATTCTAACTGGGCCAGCTCCCAGAATATTCTTTATTATATACCTTGCAAAATTTGTCTTGTGCACCCTGCCAATGACACACTTATATTTTAAATAAAAATCATGGACCTGGTTTGAAACATTTATCTCTGTTTATGTTGTTACGACTACATTAAATGTGAATATTTAAATGAACAAGTACTCACTGAAGCTGGGATAGGCACATCTTCTGCAAATATAGCGAATGATTTATAGACGTCCCTTAGCTCTTGAGGTAGCTGCTCCAGACTCATCCCCATGGCTTCACCGACGCTACCATACTCATAGGCTGTGACCTTCTTCAGGCTCGCATACCGTTTCCTAGTGAGCTTGTCAAGGTAATACTTCCATCTGGAAGATAATAAATAATAATAATAATAGGCATTTATATCGCGCCGTCTATCTAGACAATTCTATCCCGAGGCGCACAAGACAAATAGAAAGAAGAAGAGTTTGGATGAGTGTGATAGCGCCAAGTACAGGTATTGTTTGAAAAGATAAGATTTCAGCTTGGATTTAAAGGTCTCTAAAGGAAGTTGTTATTCTTGATGGTAAATTATTCCAAAGATTAGATGGAAAGGGAGACAAGGGTAAACAGAAAGTGAGATACCGGTATTGAGAAGGAAGAAATGAGGGCAGGAAAAAGGGAGGGAGAGAGGAGAGAATAAGAAGGAAAATTGAGAGAGAAGGAAAGAAAGGGGGAAGGGAGGGGAAGAGATAAGAAAGAGAGGGGGAAGTGAGGAGGGGAAATGATGGAGAATGAAAGGTAGAGAAAGTGGCGCAGAGTAAGATGTGTGTAAATCAAAGGGAAAAAAGTATTTAAAAAGGGAATCACTATATTATAAACAACAAAAGTAGGAAGAATAACTATATCATTCTGCAATAGAGAAAATTAAGAACAAAGTAATAACAATAAATGACAACCCATTAATATTGAATCCGTGACTGGGGAAGCCAAAAGTGCAATGTTCACCCAAGACAAATTTCTAGCAAGTTTTAATAACCAAAAGAGACTGAAGACAAATACCTTGCACATTTACATGTAGGATTTTCAACTGATAGAGGTCTTATGATGAGAACAAAAAGAGAACATAACCTTTAGAATCCTCAGAGATGACAGAATGCCTGGCTTCATCAGCTTGAGTTGCCAAATAACCCGCTATTTTAACTATCCAGATCGCAAATTATCCAGCTAATTTGCATCTTCATCAGCCCGCAGTATTTTAACTATCCCGATTGCAAATAATCCAGCTTATTTGCGTCTTCATCAGCCCGCAGTTGCAATTAGCAGGATATTTGGTCGAGATAATCATACCAAGATAACTTGTGCTAGTTTGCAAAATATCCCGCTATTTGTCCAGTGCATTCTCACCAGCCCAAAGGCTCGCACTATGTGCGTAACGCTGAGCAAAATATCTCGAGCAAATTTCTTGAGGTCAAGTTTCAAGTTTTGAGGTCGAGTCTCGAGCTGAAGAAGATGCGATTTGTTTCCTTCGGGCTTATTTTCCAAATCAGAAATAGCAGGCTATTTGGCAATCTTGAGCTGATGAGGACATACCTATTCTACCTATTTTTTTATTTGTATTGTTGTATCTAAGTTGAGGGCTGCGGGCACGTTAAGCTATTTTGCTTATTTCTGTAGCCCTCCTGCATCTAATGTATGTTAATTATGCATTCAATATATTTGTTTAATTTCGTTTATTATCTGTATAAAATTATATACACTTTATGTTCATATTATGTTCATGAAAATGTATGATGAAAAAAAGAAAAAAGATGCAGAAACCAATAAATCAAAATCAAATCAAAATCAAACTTACCTCGTAGGATGATCAGCTAGTAGTGCTCCTATGATTGAGATGACCAGAGGAGAGCCTTTAGAAGCTTCATAGATAGCCTTGGCCTCTGGAGGTAACGTCTTGACCTCTTGAAGCGTCCAAGCTGCTAAGGTTGCTAAGGCTTGCTCTTCAGAGAAACCTTCTTCTAGCTGTACCCTATGTACAGGACCTAGGAGTGAAAGAGAGATTGAGGTGATTATCAACATGACATGGTTTCATTTCGATCCTCTACGGTAATGAAGGAAAATAAATCAACCATGATCATTATCATTATCATCATCTACATCACCATCATCATCATTATATTTATCATCATCACCACCACCACCACCACTATTATTATCATTATTATCATCACTTTCATCATCACCATCACCAACATCAACGTTATATTCATCATTATCACCATAATTATATTCATCATCATCTTCATCATCATCATCATCATCACCACCAACACCACCAACATCATCATAATCACCATCATCATCATCATCATCATCGCAACCACCACCACCACCACTACCACCACCACCACCACCACCATCATCATCACCAACACCACCACCACCACCACCATCATCATCAACACCATCATCATAATCTCATCATGAATTCTACTACAACCAAACTAAAAAGCACCACTCCTTTAACCCCTCGTCTACCAACCTGTAACTCTGTCTGTGACTCCCCTGTCTCTAGTTGTCACCATAACTCTAGCCTGAACATCAAACGTGTGAATGACTCTCGTTGACCAGACATCATCAAGGATCAACAGGGATCTGTATTAAACATCAATTCAATTTATTATCATTGTGTGAATGACTCTCGCTGACCAAACATCATCAAGAATCAACAGGGATCTGAATAAACATCAATTCAATTTATTATCATTGTGTGAATGACTCTCGTTGACCAGACGTCATCAAGGATCAACAGGGATCTGAAACATAATAATAATAATAAAGTCAACTCTTATATAAAGCGCACATATCCATTCTAAAAGACTGCTCAAGGCGCTCTGTACAGTATCAAAATAATTATACAATATTAAGACTTAGACATAATTATACAATATTAAAACTTCGACATAATTATACAATATTAAAACTACGACATAAACAAATGGTGCTTAAGTCTGCGAAGTTCTTGAGATGCGCAGCTACTCCAAAGTGATTCAAAATATACCAAACTGATCCTTTTTGCCCCCTCCCATATTAAATTATTTCATACCTGTTTTTGTATTTGTTTGTCTTTATATTATGTTTATCGGTGTCTTTTGTGATATCTTAAACTAAAGATACTCAGTAATATAAATTAAAATATTCGGGGGAACTTTTTAAAACAAGGCCACCATGGGCTTTTCTTTTGTTCTCCTATTTCATTTGAAGTTATTGTATAAACTGAACATTCCTTGTAGGTATGTACATGTACATGTACTTGTATGTTTATTTGCAGTTGCTGTGTTTTTTATGAAAATGAAATTAATAAACGAACGAACGAACGAACGAACGAACGAACGAACGAACGAACGAACAAACGAACGAACGAACGATGAATTACTGTACCTTGGGTGTTTGTCAATGAAAAGCGCCCTCAACCGATCCTTTCCTTCCTCTAGGTTGTGCGGCGGAGATCTATCAACGTCTTCATCTAATCTGGCACAGAGATTCTGCACCTTGGATAGGAGCTTAGCTTTATCCACATTGCCCACAGACAGCCAGAATAAGCCACCAGGAAACACATCTACAAGACAAAATTAAAGGCATCGTTTAACAATGTTAAATCTGAGATGCACTGCCTTACGTGTTATCAGTGTCTATGTTATGGTGTAATATTGAAGCCCTAAAAAAACCGCGCTTCAAAATGATCAAGAAGTGCCTCAAAAAAGTAAAAAATCTTTGAGTGACCGGTTTTACCATACTTGTTTTCCCCAATATGCAGTATACACCTAACACTGAACAATGTTTACTCTGAGTGCATTTCAAATTATAGCAGCTGCTGCTACATTATACATGTACTGTACATGTAGCACTGTCTTTTAAAGTCCTCCCATTCCGTAATTATATGCTACACCATAAACCCTGTCTTCACCACACTTAACACCTAAATCCTAACACTGAATACTCAACATCTAAATACTTTAGCTGCTCTTAGTCCTGATTTCCGAATGCCTCCCATCCCATATACATACACGCTTACACAATACATCTTCCATTCAGTCAACACCACACTTGACACCTATAAAAAATTACCACCGAACACCCAACACTTCTAGTGCTTACCCGAGAGAATTTCTGTATCTCTAACTGAAGCCGCTGCTATGACTGATTTGCCAATGCCTCCCATCCCGTGCACAACGCACCAGCCGGGTCCATCTTTGAGATTCATCAGTGCTTCCTTGATCTTCACGACATGGTTGGGGCGGGGTGTGAAGACGGACGGGGGTATCGGTACCCCTCCCTTCCGGAGTAGTATGTCAGCTGATAAAGAAACATCAAAAGTAAGTAAGGTAAGTATGGTCACCTATACTCACATCTAAAATTATAAGTAGCCCAAAGCTCCATCAACATCGGTATCAAAGTTTGAAACCCAGCAAGCATATTCAAATGAAAAACGCCTTGACTGTAAAAAAAACTTACATGTAGTCATGTATATATATGATTGAACTGAGACGAGTAAAAAGTAAGAAAGTGCAATTTGTTATTATTTTCTTTTCGATATGATTCTCTACATGTAGTTTTTAAAAGCACTTGTTTTTTTAGCAATAAGTCACAGGGAATGTGCTTAAAATCCATTGCCTTGACAGATACTCTTTTGATGGCATGCACCTGCTATCATCTCTATTCTCTGTCCAAGTCTACTTCATCATCCTCAATCATCACAATCCTCATCACCATAATGATAATCGGTCACCATGGCAACATGAAACAAGGAAGAAACATTGCAGGGAATCCATTAACCGAGGACACTTTGATGAGATGCCCTTAAAAATAAAAATCTTCTGCATCACCCTCCTCCTCATCCTAATCGTCATCCTCATCCCAATCATCATCATCATCATCATCATCACTATCATCGCCATCATCACCATCATCATTATCATCATCATCATCATCATCCTAATCGTCATCATTATCATTATCATTATCATTCATCATCACTATCATCATCATCCCAATTATCATCACCACCATCATCATCACCATCATCACTATCATCGTCATCATCCCCACCATCACCATCATCCTCCTCCTCATCATCATCACTACAATAATCATCATCGCAATCATCATCAGCATCACCATCATCATCGTCCCAATCATCATCATTATCATCAATTTCATCATCATCATCATCGCAATCATCACTATCATCGCCACCATCACCACCATCACCATCATCCTCATCATCATCATTATCCCAATCATCATTATCATCATCGCCATCATCATCACCATCATCCTAATCATCATCATCATCACTACAATCCTCGTCATCCCAATCATCATCACCATCACCATCACCATCACCACCATCACAATCATCATCATCATCCTACTCACAATCATCACCATCTTTACCACAATCATCATCGTCATAGTGACCATCACCATGGCAACAAGAAACAAATAAGATACCTTGTGCCTTGGTGAATCCATCTAAGGATGCTCCTTTGACGAGATGACCCTGCCCGGTGACCGCGTCCTCCAGGAACAGGGCCAGATGAGGCTGCATCTTCTTCAGAGCAGAGTAAGTACAGTTATAGGCATGTTGACCTTTGGTCGTGATCATGTTGAGAAAGGTCACTGCTTTCCTTCTTCTTGTTGCCTAAAAGAATGAATGAGTTAATCGTGAATAATATTAAACTGTCACATACATGTAGGCTATAAATTGTAGAGAAGATTGTTTGTGAGACTGCATCTTCCTCAGAGCAGAGTAAGGCATGTTGACCTTTGGTTGTGATCATGTTTAGAAAGGTCACTGCTTTCCTTCTTCTTGTTGCCTAAAAGAATGAATGAATGAATGAAATTACACATGTAGGCTGTTAATTGTAGAGAAGATTGCTTGTGAGATTGCATCTTGTTTTGAGCGGAGTAAGTGCTGTTGTAGGCATGTTGACCTTTGGTCGTGATCATGTTTAGAAAAGTCACTGCTTTCCTTCTTCTTGTTGCCTATAAAGAAAGAATGAATGAATAAAATTAGACATGTAGGCTGTTAATTGTAGAGAGGATTGTTTGTGAGGCTCTTTCTGCTATAGTCTAGAGCAGAATAAGTACTGTTGTAGGCATGTTGACCCTTGGTCCTGATCATGTTCAGAAAGGTCACTGCTTTCTTTCTTCTTGTTGCCTATAACAATGAATGAATAAGAAAAATACAGGTGTGTGCTCTGACTTTTGCTTCTGAAACAATTTCTTTGGTCTCTCATCAAAACTACAGGGCAAGGGTTTGGTTTGTATTGGGTTTTAGGTTGAGTTTAGTGCTATAAATGCTTTTATGTGATCTATTTGTTTTTTTTGCTTCACAAACTGTGCAATTGAGCATTTGATTTCAAGTGTATTCAGCTCCTTACAAATCTTAATTTATTATCATTATTATTAAAGATAAACTTTAGTACTGGTAATGCGATTGCATTGTGAAAGAAAAGGTGTGGAAAGGATCAGAAACAGTTGATCATGTAGCATGTAAGTATTGGTGTGCACTGCAAGGTTCTGGAGTCATCAAAATCATAATAAATTTGACCGAGTCTTGGTAAAGTAACAAGCACTGTACACGGAAAGCTATATATGGGACATGGTGTCGGGGCTAGTACTACCTTGATTTCCTTGTCATTTTATGCTCATTACTCAGCCAGTATACATTTTCTTCCAAAATTGTTTGGCACATGTCATTTATTTTTAATCTTGAACATTCAGTGTAAGGTGCGTTTGATTCTGTGAGAATTCATTTTCTTTTTTTTTACCAGAACTGGAGTTTATCTTTAATATAATTAGGGATAGGTATAGTGTTTGGTCGAGGGTTGACAAATTTGAACTTCAGCATTTAATCAGAGTAGGAAACCAATATGGTGCAATTGTCGCAGGAGCATGTGTCAAACACTCATACGTGTACAAGCATACTTCAGACATTATGAAGATGATTGTCTATCTGCTGCAGTTAGGAAAAAAAGTACACAGGAGCAGTAAGCAATTTAGCTCTGGTAAGCTCAAAAAGAGATCTGGTTAAAAAAAATTAAAAAAATAAAAAAATTAAATATCATTGTGAGTACATACTTATACAACACCAAACCCTAAACGAGTTCATGCAGACAGAAAATTATTTTATCACATGTTGCTCAAACTTTCATTAATTATGTTCTCATTTTTCTACTTTTATCAAAACCAAATTAATATCACGATGGGCTTCCCCTTTAAAGACCGTCAATACTACTCAGCCAGAAGGGATTAGACCACACAGCGAGGTCACTGACAGGTGGCTATCTCATTAACTCAGCTCAATCTCAACTAACATAAGAAAAAGAGGATCAAGGGGGACCAACAGGCACCGATTGGGGGAGATTTCTATATAGAGGGAGCAAGTAGCTACAAGTAGTAACAGTGGGGCTTTAAGGGCTCATTCAGATATGATAAGGTAAATCACCACATAATATATAAAAAATGCCTCAGTTTTTTCTAGTCTAAATGATAGCAACGTGTACTGCACACAACAAAGGTCATGCGTGAATTCACTGAGCTCTGTATTACAAGATATAGAAATGTTCAGCTTACTACACGTTATGTCTCAATAACAAAATACAGTATTTATAGTTTTTGCCAACCCTGTAGCCCCCCCCCCCCCCCCCTCGTTGTCTTTTTCCTCTTTCACTTTCAGCTTGATTGTTTTCACTGCACACTTCCTGGTGAAGATTAATTGCCAAACACATTACAGATTAATATCAAAGATTAATATCATAATTCATTCATTAAGGAAGGAAGAGCAGAATAAAGTGCATACACATCTATAAACTGACTGTGTTACATGTACCAGCAAGTACAGTGTATAAATGTACACTGTACATGATTTTGGGGCAGAGGAGTTTCCATATGTTGCATACACACAATGTAAACAATTTAATTGACTTCTAATAACATTTATGAACCTAGTTAAGTTCCTTTTCTGTTGTTATTTTGTTGATTTGTGATCATAAATTGTCTCCAATCAATCATGGCTCTGTTCCTGAAAAAACAACTTTTGGGCATTTTGCCATAATTTGCATACTGCTGGTATCACAAATAATGCAATATGTGTCGATGGTGCTGCTAGCTGTGCATGCATCCATGATCTGATAACAAATGCAAACAATATTGTTCACTTTTTTCGAATGCAATACATGACACAACAAAGAGCAGTTAAGTAAAAGACATGCTCCAATATGATGTATGATATTCAAATACACGTATGTATTCTTTTTTATGGAGGGGGGGGGGGGTGTACAAATCTCTTTCAAGTGTTTTTTTGTCTACAATTTGATCTGGGAACCTACATTCCTAATACTCATTCGATAATCTTCTGCATGAAAAAGCAATATCGGATAAGCTTACATGTACATGTGTACACTGTCATGTACACTGCCAATGGTTATTGTTCATTGTTATTTTTATTTGGCAGACTGTTTTGTCAATAAAGTAAACCATATTTTAAAAAAAATTCAATGTCAGTATCTGATGTCGTTTTCAATTATGTATCTATCAGAGTATCAGCGCAAAACAACAATTTAGTGTCAGACTCATTTAGTGAATTTTCATTTCATCTTTTGATCCAGAATGCTCTGAATTACAAATAATACAAGAGAAGAAAGTGCAAAAATCATTGGTAAATTGGAGTCTACCGGTATTTCTGTTGAAGTACATTTTGCCATTCATGAACAAGAACAATTTAATTCAGAATAATCCTTGATGTCCCTAGCTTGGGCAATAGGGAGTGGAATTATGAATCACTATTTGCATGAACAAATTGGTAATATCTGGGAGATCTTCTTGTAATTTCCATTCACAATGATTTATTTGATATGTACTCTGGGACATGTCTTTTTTTAAACTATGAAAACTAATTTGAGGAGGAATAAGCTGATGAATTTAAATCCTTAGAAAACTCTAGACTAATATGAGTGCTCAAAAAAGATTTATTCACACATTTGTATTCTTGTTATTAAGAGTTCTTTACAATTTGTATTCTTGTTATTAGGTGGTCTGTTGAAAACAGATCACCTATTGTTTTCGTCAGAATTTTCTTTCTTTATTATTATTATTTATTATTCTTTATTTTTATTTATTGTTCCCACTTTTTTGTTCACAGGATAACTCAAGATCGGTTTAATCAATTTCTTTCAATTTTGGCACAGTCATAGGACATTGTCATAAGACGTGACAGTAACATTTTCAAGGTCACCAAGTCTTCATGACGTCATCCAAGCGCCATTTTTATGTTTTTTTTTGGTACTTTTTACTCATGATCATATCTTCATAACGGAAAGGCATTTCCTATTCATATTTATCATGATTAAGGTCATTATCTGTCCGATCAATTTCAGGTCAAAAAACGCGCGCGCATGCGTACGTCCGCGCGTGAGCGCGCGCGCAAAAAATAAAAATGCTTTAAATCGTCTCAAATTAATTTTGCATACGTTTCAGGCCATTTTAAGCGTTTCGCAAAAAAACGCGCACACGCGCATGCGCGCGCGTTTTCACCCGTACTGGTATTTTTCAACATAAAATCGCCAAATTTTCTCTGTCATCATATTTGGCACATTTTTCCAAGCATTTTGATACCTTGTTCACCTTTTTATGCTCAGTAATAACGGAATGAGCGTCCGTTCAAAAAATTGTCCGTGCGTGCGAGCTCTTGTAATACATAGCATACATGGGCAAAAACATGCCTATACAAAATCCATTGTAGCGCTTTAGGATGCAAAGTGAATCCAATTTCTTTTTCATATTTTGATAGAATATGAATTGGAGATATGATTTCATGTCACATTTGACCCTCAATTAACTCATGACGTCATCATAATGGCCTTCGAACTCAAAATTTCAATTTGCATATTATGACGTCAGCAGATTTTTGGAAAATTGATTGTATCTCTGTAAATGTTGATCAATTTTCTTTCAAATTTTGATATGTTCTACCTGAGAATATTCTCTACAGATGCAGTCACCACAAATTTTCATTTTGACGAAAGCATCATGGCGTATTTTTGGGATTAAAGGAGGCATGTCAATTTTTTACATTTTGCGTGTATTCTCTATGGGACATGACTTTTTCTGAAAACTGGATTCTACATTCCCGTCTTTCACGAGCAATATCTCCGTCGTCTTAGCTTCGTTTTTGCTGAGCATCGAGTATGTTGTAGCTGAGACAATAAGCTATCACAAGTGTGCCATTTATTTCTCGATCAGATACCGGGATCATGCTCATATTTCACTTGCAAAGTGGGATTTGAGAATTTCATTGTCCGTTTACGTGTAATCGCTATAGGAAATGTTTTGGTATATCGGTAACGCACTTGACTTCGGACCTCGAGATCCCTGGTTCGAGTCCGGGAGTCTCCAACAATTTTATTTCTTTATTTTTTCCTTTTTTGACTTTTCAATGATCATAAAATAAAAAACAGACCACCTAATTCGTCACCATGACGAATTAAATTTCTAGTTTTAATTTGTATCATGAATTATATTTGTTTTGTTTATGTATGAATGCTTTTTAATGGACTTGCTGAGAAAACATCCTTATGGCTGATAGCAGGTGTTTTAATAAAACAAACAAGCAAACAAACAAACCCTGGCATTGTTTGTTTTTTGATAAGAAAAGTGGAAAACCAGAGAAAGATGTAGTCAGTGAAACACAACTCTGTGATATCTTTCCAGGACCTCTCTGATTTGCTCTGTTGTATAAACAGAGAATTTCAGAAATTGAACTTTCTTACATTTCTCATACATGTACATAAAGATAAAAAAAATGAACTTCTGCTTCTATTAAAACTGACTTCATATCAGGATGTACTTCCCCTTTGATAAGAAAAAATTCTAACCTACTTATTGGAGATTTATGTGTAAACAAACTTTAATGTATAAGGTTTCAATAGCTGGGTTTACAACATAATGCATTCATAAAAAAGTGCAATGTAAAATAAGTGCATCTACATACATGTACTGTACATCCATATTATACATCCAAATATGAGCCATTTCAAATTCAGTCTCTGACTCATGAATATTGTAATAGCTATTGATGATTCACTGAAGAGAGACTCATTTAAACGGAATGGTCAATTATATAAAGTTAATATTTAACTTTACAATCAGCCAACATTTATCAGGAATCAGCCATTATTTATGAGGAATTGAAACCAGTTATTAAACCATAGCAGGTCAGACTTTTCTTTTGATGTAAATAAATCAGCTTTTCATCCTCAAGTTGGCACCTAGTATTCTTAGCATTCTTTTCTTTCCGATCCACAAAGTTTGAAAAAATAAAGTATTATAAATTAAAAGAACCAATGTGAATGAAAGTTATATAATTCAACTAGAATAACAATGTGTACACACAAATAAGGATTACAGATTTTCTATCGCCAGTTTAGAAATAAATTGGCAATTAAATCAATCATGACAATTTATGAATTAAATGAACTGATGTGAATAAAAATTAAATGTAATTCAACTAGAATACATATACCAATCAGTAATAATTAAGGATTACAGAATTTCCATTGTCAATTTAGAAATACATGTTGGCAATTATTAAAATCATTCTTATTCATGAACGACACGATGTACTGCATTGCAAATGGATCCGAAAGTTGTTGTGATTTTTGCTCTTTCCACTGCAGTGTACATAACACTGTAGTTCCTACATTTCTGGATTAAAAGATAATCAAAACATTTTTTTTGAAAAGGATGTACTGTATACACTGAAGTATTGAACAGCTACAGTGTATGGGTTAACAAACCAATATAGCAAAAGTTTGACATCGATTCTGGCAAGTGGCAATACATTTATAGTGTAAACAAGCCTTTTGGTTTCGGTTTTTAGTTGAGTGGATATCCGATCCCGTCTTATAAACAGTTGCAATTCACCGCAACTTATTTATGATTGATATCGATCCGCAAGATTCACATCTATGTACAACTGTACGAGTCTGCAAACTTTCGATTGATTCATTCTGACTTATTAATATCCATTAGTCATTAGTTAATAACTTGTTTATAAAATGTAATGCTTCTTGGGAAAAATTTCAAGTCCCGCTGGATCCAAGATTTTTTCTGACTTGTTTTTCAATACAGATCGATAAATCGATCTTATTTTTACTGGGTGTAAGCCACAAATATGTTTAAATAATTAAAATTTTGGATAATGTAGGCACACATTTATTTTCCATTGTCATTTTATATATATATTTTTTTTTTATTATTTATTTCGGTTTAAAAAGACATACATGATTCAAAGGTTCAAGGACCAAAACTGATCATGTTTACAAGTTATACAATACAGTTATAAATACAGTAAATATACAATAGTGAGCCAAACGAACAGGTATGAAAAGTACATGTACAAGATGGTAATACAGATGAACAAAATAATACATTTCAATCAATACAATACCAAAGTAAACTAAGAGAGAGTAGTGGTCAAGATCGTCAAATTACTAAACTGTTATATGGTAATGGTAGCAGATAAACAGACAATAATAATGTTGAGTAACCAAACAATCAAAGAAAATAGGGGGAAAATATATTTTGAAAATAGGCAACACTGAACACTGAACTAACCTTTGACATGATCAGCTCTACATCATCCACCTCCAGAACAAATTCTTCTATGAGATGATCAGAGATGAACTCGACATCGAGGTCATCAATGAGTGACTGACGATGACGTCGTAAGTTCAGTCGAGCCAGCTCTGTCATGGGTGCCATATTTGGGTCCCCCATATCTGGTTCTGGAAGTGGAAGGAAAAAATATGAAAGGTTTTGATCAGCATGCAGTTAAAATAATGATTTAAAATTGAAAAAAGTTGTGCTGCACATGTAATGTAGTATTATCATGGTAACATTATCTATCCATCTATCTATAGTTCACTGAATTATTCATACTTTACCAAGTTAAAGGTAAAGAGCAGTATTGGAAACGCCCCAATTTCAAAAAAATGAAATGGAAGCTCTTATTACCAATCATGTGAAAGAATATGTTTTGAATAATACATGATGATAAAAAATTTGCCGGGAAACCGCCTACTAATTGATATATTTGGTAAATTAGTTTATCTATTTGGACCTGATAGATATCGCGCACGGCGTGTCACGCACGTGACGCGTAGTCCCATATACATCTTTCTGTGTACAGTGCTTGTAACTTTACCAAGACTGGGCCAAATTTCTTATCATTTTGATGATTCAAGAACCTTGCAGTACACACCACTACTTACATGCTAGATGATCAACCTTTTCTGATCGATTTCACAACGTTTCTTTCACAATGCAATCGCATGACCATAACTGGTCTTTATCTTTAAGTAGTTTTTTTTAAGTATGTAAAAAATTGATTTGTCCTAATCGATGTTTCTTGAGAATGTGACACATTAAAGCTTACATCTAAAAGTATTCAACAAAGGCACTAATTCAACCAGCACACCTTTCATTCTTGAGTTACAAAAACACAAAAATGACAACAAAATGGACCTTGGAAGAGTCAAACCTCCCCACTGATTCAAAAAGGGGGGGGGGGGGAGGAGGGTATTAAAAACTGTAATTGCATGTGATCCCTTGGGGCTAGCAAAAAAATAAATGACTATGGTGCAAGACCCGGAAGCTTGGACATCCCCCCCCCCCCCCCCCCCTTGAAGTTAGACCTGGAAGCTTGGCAGCTGGAGACGGCTTTCTTCCAGAAGCTTTGGTATTCAAGGTATTATTCAAGGTATAGATATATTCTATGACTTAAACTACTTATCCCTCAGGGGGTAATTTCTCAGAAGTGGAAAATCTCGAAGCTACGATGGAAACAATGTTTAAAGTTCCGAGATGCACTCTTTATGGGCATATGGAGAAAGACCTGCTCTTTCATATGACACCTCATTTGTTGTGCATCACCTTTTTTCATTTGGTAATAAAAACATTGACCACTTTTGCATGAAAGCGCAATGTACTAGTATGAGACTGCATAGAGAATGAGATGCGTGCAATTTATATAGCCTAGGGAAAGGTTTAAGCACAAAACCAAGTAGTACGAGCATATTCAGTAAGGGCGCTGGAATAAGGATCGTCCACATAAACGAGGATATCTTTGTAAACCCAGACAAATCGCGTCCTAAAAAATAAGGATCATCCGCAAAAATGCATCTTTGCGGACGTCTTTCTTCTTCGGCGCTCTGCGGCCCAGGTGTAGGCCGGGGTTACCCATCCACGCGCTAACAACGCGAAAAAACGAATTCCACATAATAATGTACCCCCAGTTCACCGTCTACTTTTACGAGCTGTCCGTCTTCCCAAGGATTTATCGTTCATAACGTGAAAGTCTCTGCTCTGTGCTGCATAACTATAAGTGACAATTCATCATGAAGCGTCATCGCGGAATCTGATTTTCGTATCGCTAACGTGCAGATAAAAAAATAAGGATCATCCGCAAAAATGCGGACGATCTTAATTTTTTAGGACGCGTTTACCGGCCCTAGATCTACTCTGATAGTGATAATTGATGAGGTCCATCTCGTTTACGCGTTACGGACTAACGTTAGACTCCCTAATCTACTATCTAGAATCTATTTAAAGTTAGACTTCATGGCATGCATTGTTAATGTAGGAGTGATAAATCTCATGAGCTGTTCAAAATCGACTGATTACCATGATAATATTGATTACCAAGTAGATTTAGAAATTTGCACAGATTCTAGAGACAAAGGGTCCATATGGCCTGCGCTGTAAATTAGTGCAATGCCCGATTCCGTGGTCCACGTCGCGTCCATGGGGTGTGGTGTGCGTGTCCTCGCTCCAGTTCAGGCGCTAACAAATTTCGATATCCGTACAAATACTACTACAGGTCGAGTCTCGCGATCTCGCTTTCTTTGACTCCCCCCCGTGACATAATTCTACTTTTCCCTTTACGAAATTCCATTGATAAAGATTTCCAGTATTACCTTTAAAATATGTGCAGGATCCCTAGTCTGTACTCTGAACGTATCAATAAACAACAAGCCTGTGAGTTTTGACTCTTCTGAGAATTCTGGTTTCTGTTTTGTTTTGTTGTTAAAAATCTCACTTCCGCACTACGAGATGGTGTCTTTGAAAATAAAAAAATCATCAGAAGAAATGAAGAAAAAAATCTAAATTCCAGCGAGGGAAACAAATTTATAGGGTGGTTTTCTTTTTCAGTCATATGAAATGTAAAGGAAACACAAACCAAGTCCTTTATATTCCTCTCAATATTTTAAGCTTGTGGAAATAATGCCTATATTTAAAGCAGTACAAGTACGAGTATTACAATTTAATAATTTAGCATATCTTGCTCTAATTGTATTTTGTGGGATAATGTTTTCTGTCACTCTTACCTTTTTAATAGGAAATATATAAGGAGCTTTAATCAGAATTTTGATGGGGGTGGTTAAGAGAGCTTTTCTGAGGTAAAACTTTGCGCTGAATACGAAGTTGACAGTTTTACTGACCCTACTGACGACATTTGTGTAATTTTTGCCACTTTTCGGCCCAAATTGACCAGGGCCGGGGCACGTACTGAACGGGGGGTAATTTCCCCAATCTTTATCAACAAAGAATAGATCAGTCTGTAATGGAAAAAGGGGGAAATAGTGGACAGATCGACCCCCATCAACAAATTTTTGGGCCAAAATGACAATTAAAAAATCAGCCCATTTTTTTTAGTTAGAATCAATTGATATGGCCGGTGTATATGATATCCAATTCCATATATCTAAATGTGCACCGATATCAGAACAATTTTATTGAATTATTAAATTCTAGCTTTGACCCATATATTGACTATCAAGTTTACGTGATTTCTGTAAACAAGAAACTTTACTGAGCACAAAGATCGAGTGTAAATCAAGATTGCAAATATCGTTGTGTTGAATTGAGAGGGCCATAATTTGAAAATAATTGTACTTCCTTCTCGTGTTAGAAGTTTTAAAGATAGGAGAATCTCTAGTCCTTAAAAGACTAGATGGTGTCAGCTTATTATATTTGTTAATTTATTTATCCATTTAGTATACGCATTTTTGTCATTGTGTACATTTGTTTTACCTTTGTACTTTATTCAATTAACCCCGTTTTTGTCTGAGAGTTTGGTAGTGGTGTCTAATTAAGCACCAAATATTGAGCACTTCTTTAAAAAATGTACTCACCCTTTTCCCCTTACTAGTATTTCTTTCTCTCTCTCTCTTTCTCACTGCTTCTCTCTAACCTTCTTGTGCCCCCCCCCCCCCTCCATCATCCATTCGTTCTTCCCTTTTCTTGGACCTCTATGACAATCAACATTCATACTGATCAGGATGTACAATGCAATATAAATCTGTCCTCCCCTAATAGACCTAATTACATATTCAAATTGTATGCATACTGAGGTTAAAGAAACATTATTCTAGAAAACCGGAAAGCTTGCCAGGGGCTTGCCCAACATAGTAACAAGTAATGTATGCAGACTGGATTCCAAGTATTGTAGTGCACTCATTAATAAGAGGTTAATGGAATATCTTTTTACTAGGTCCCAGGAAAGAAACATCCGTAAATTTGAATATGTTAGAAAACTGCCATAACTGGTCTATTCCGCCACAGCACTTTTCTCTTTGACACAAACAACCTTATCACACTCTCTTCAAACCAAACTCAAATCATTAAACTAAACTTGCATCATGAATACTTAAATGCAAAATATAAATAACTTTTAATTTCACATGTAGTAGATTTGTTTGTGGACTCTGTGGAACTTAGCTCTGTCAACAATTAAGAAATTCAGTACGTAGGCCAAATCTAAAACGGAGGGAGCAGAATGCGTATATACGATTTCTTGTTTTAGACCTACAATCGATGTGTACATTTGTATGAACATTAAGGTACTAGATGTACTTCAAAAAATTACATTCGACAAATTTGACCAAGGAGGTGTAACAGACAGAGTTACATACAAATAATACACCACTGTCTTTGACAGCCCAAGAAACCAACTTAACAAGTACCTTAGAAACTTTCAAAAGAAAAATTTTGCAGGCCTTCTGATATCTTTTTGAAGGTTCATTGGATCGACAAATCAAAGAGAAGGTGGGAGAATGTCAGTCCGAAAAGTATCAAGAAGGCCTACAAGACTGACATTTTCGATGCTGTGAAACGTTGATCTCGTGAACCATAAAAAAAAAGTGTCAGAAGGCTTGCAAGACAGAGATCTTCACGGTCAAGTGGGCTGTCAGTCTCATGGTCTCTAGCCATGTGAGACTTGATATTGAGGGTATCTGTTCACTGCAGGCATAATGGTTATTTTTCTGACAGATATTGGTGAAAACACACGTTCAACAAGTACATGACACAAAAACTACGTCATAATAGAAAATAATATTCCGTAACTTTACTTTAGCATCACATGAGCTGTAATATTTCAGTCAAAATTTATCCATAAAATGTCAATTTTCTTTTTTTACAAAGAAAAGAATTTAAATTTTCCACCTCAGTGTGCAATTTCAGCTACTTTTATTGTAGTGTAACATACCGTAATAAATAATTTTAGCAGGCAAATAAAAGCATCATAATTGTTTTAGGAGGCAGTAAAAGCCTCACCCAGAAAAGGGAATCTGTTTCAGGATAATAAACAACAATTAAAATGTAAGAAAAACAATCATTGATAGTTTCAAGAAAAGCGATTACCGGTAGACATTGTGTTCATTATAAAAAAAAAGAATTATAAAAAGGAAAAAAATAATTCCTCTGTGATGTGTCTAAAAGCAACCACCCTAAATTCTTTACAACTACATGTAAAGCCTCGGTCACAAATGCCATTACGAATTGCTACGAACGATTGTCAGACAATGGAAATTCTTGAAGACAATGGAAAAACAGGGAGATTTGTACGAAATTATTGTTCGTACAAACCTTTGTGACCGTAGCATAAACTGGGGTTTTCAAAACATCAGCCGAAGAGAATTCAATAGCTATGACACCTTTTGAAATATGCAAACATGGCAATGGTATAATAAAGATATACATGATGTCACAATTATTGATATCACAAGGCAATGGAAATGGCCACAGAGTTGAAATCTTGAAATGACAGTCCTTGCAATTGTATTCATAAAACTCATTTCAAAAATATTTCATAACATTGATGATTTATATGATTTATATAATCTATATATTTGTTCCCATAACCCTTTGGAATGATATCTCTATTTCGATTTGCAAAATGTTTAACATCATTTACAGACAAGTACTACCATGTACCTTCCAATTATAAATCCAAATTAACTTTATTAAAAATATATATGTGAAGTTTGGAGACCCCATCATGAATAGATTAAGACTTGATACAGAACACTTTCATCAGTTTCGGGAAAATGATAACATGTAGTTTTAAGCTTCTACCAACCTTAGATTTGTTATGTATTCGTCCACTCCTGTGGACTTTCTCAAGCTAAGTGATCAGTCTGAGTCACACGTTTGCTTAAAACTTGGCCAGCATTATGTGAATCCTGCACGTTGCAATACTTACATGTATTGTGCTACACTTCTTCATTGTATTTACAAACATATACATCAATACATATAGTACGTTTGACATAAGGGTTACCAGTTGTTTTATCAATCATTTAACATTGATCATCAATTACCATGACTACAACTGTAAAATCCTTCGAAAATATAATTTGGACATAATATAAAACAAAATGTAAGATGCAATGATGTCATGGTTTCTATAGGCCTCAAAACACACCAAAGTATAATAATGCCTGTTTCTTATAAAGCGCTTCTCCATTTAACTGAACAAAGTGCTTTCAAAAGTATTATTACATCAGCAACATGATTCAATTATGATTCTGTACTTAACAGTGTACACTCTCCACTCCATGGGGGGCATTCCAGGAGTCACCTTTAGCAAAATATTGACCTGCATTTGCTACTGTCCACCCAGGTGTTAAATGGGTACCCGGTAGGATGCAACCGTCATTGTTGGTCAAACAGTTTTTGAGCGTCAAGTAACGCCTGGCTGAAATGCTCCCCAGGGAGTGGAGATTGTGCACAGTGTATGCGGGCAAGTAGTGAATCCTATGACTGGGGTAATGGTATATCTGTAAAGTGCTTAGAGACATTGTAGATGTATTAAGAGCTATATACAAGCGAAATTTATTATTATTATGCTAATCCAATCATATTGACTTTGCATCCTAACGGGTACCCTTGTAACACCTGGGTGGAGGGGAGCACTGTAGACAAAATGCCTTGCTCAAGAACATAATTGCCATACTGGTGCTTGCAACCAAGAGCTTTGCATTTCAAGGGATTAAATCACTATACTATGACACTTCAACTATTGAGTTGATATTAAAGGTAAAGACCAGTTTTGGAAACGCCCCCCTCTCAAAAAATGAAATGGAAGCTCTTATTACCAATCATGTGAAAGAATATATGTTTTGACTAATACGTGATGATACAAATTTTGCCGAGAAGCCGCCTACTTGTTGATATTCTTGGTAAATTATTATATCTATCCGGACTGAATAGATATAGGGTAGTCCCATGTACATCTTTCTGTGTACAGTGCTTGTAACTTTACCAAGACTGGGCCAAATTACTTATCATTTTGATGATTCCAGAACCCTGCAGTACACACCAATACTTAAATGCTAGATGATCAACCTTTTCTGATCGATTCCACAATGTTTCTTTCACAATTAATCGCATAACCAGAACGTACTGATCTTTATCTTTAAAGAGTGGCCTTGGGTCAAATTTGGTCACCTGACTATTGCACAGAGAAATGACATAAGACTTGTATAATTATGTATCAGGTCAACATGCTCTTCTATACTAAAATGTATGTATTTCTAAAAGAAATGTTGGTAGGCCAATTAAGCACCTCTTTAATTTGGCCATTTCAAATACATAAGGCACAATAAAACAGTTGTTTCCACAGCTGTTATCACTTACTGTTCAAGCCATTTTTACATAAAATACTCTTCAATAAAAACCAGTTCTATCCATACGTGGCTGGTTCAATGCAGTCTTAACTGGTCTCATCCAGTTCCCCACCAAGCAGCACCAAGCTTCTTTGTTACAGCATCCTTCTGCAAGAAGAAACAAAATAATACATGATCTTTGTAATTAAGACTAATCTTTGGACAATATTCATTTTATTTTAAAAATACTTTTTTCATTAAAATATTAATCTCTTTTGATTTCCATACACTAGGAGTGTACAATCACAAATATACATTATGTGATGACAAAACAGAAGAAAATACAAACAACATTTTAAGGAAGTTACAAAACCAATTTGTGTCAAAAAAATAATACACGAAAAGGAAATTCAAAGCAGACTTCATTAGCCAAGCTGTTACATGTTATCATCGCACAGTACACCTTCAAGAAATAAATCCTATCAGGTAAGCACTTACTTGACCTGAGAGGTCAGTGGTACCCGTAGGACATTACCACGGAGAGGGCTTGAAACAACGACTCTGGCATCTCAAGTTAAGCATTCAAACCATAAAACCACAACAACGTATTGAAAATGGGAACAATGTATTACAGGGGAACATTGCTTGAGTTTGAACCTCATGCATACATATGTCAAGTAACTGGTATCTGTTTGAATATAACACTAGCCTCATTATTTTACCTCTTTCTTAGTAAACTGAAGAATAGCAGCAATGGCGTTGAACATCTGTTTTTTCGTTGAATAACTGTCAGTCTGATAATAAGACAGCACTACGTTCTTTAAATACTCCAAGTTGGTTCCTTCTCTCGACCTAATAATGAAAGAAGACACACCCAAAAATAAAAGGGAAACCTGCTTTAGCGATCACCTGTGTAGAGAGACCATATGTCTGTTAAATAAAATATATATCTTCTATTTCCCTTCAATGGTGTTTGTCAATGGAATGTGTACTCAAGGAAACTAGACTACCCGCCGGTTTTCTTGTCTCCTACAAATACGGCTTAGATGCTGCTTGTAAGTGTTGGCTTGCACGGTGATGTAGATATACAGTAGGCTTGCGGGTGCACCATGTGAGAGAGAGGGAGGATTGAGGAGTCCTGAAAAGGACTCTCAGTAATCTTTCTTGAGGGTGTGTAGTCCTGAAAAGGACTGTTTGTGTAGTCTTGAAAAAGACTGTTGGTTATCTTTCTTAGCTTATAGTTCTACGGAGAACTATAGTGCTATAGTTCTCCTTAGAACTATAAGCTAAGGAAGATAACCACATGGTGCACCCGCAAGCCTACTGTATAAATACGGCTTACTTTGAATCATCAGGTTATAGACCTTTTGTAAAACATGCCCCATTATCCACGAAATGTTGGGGTAATGTTTATTAAATACACCTTTCTCATCTACAAATGGTCTGGTCCAATTTACCCAACACTTTGTGACAGACCTACAGCAAATTCATGAAAGATTGGGTCTTTAACGTGCATCTTCATATGATCTTCCGCTTTTGTTTCACGAAAGTTCGTGTAACGTGACCACACAACCTGACACAACGACCCAACGATTCAAAGTAAGCCTAAATATACTGCTTTTCTCGCCTCCCTGGAGTAGGATTTCCATGTACAGGTGTCACTGTAGTATAATAATAATAATAATAATATTGGATATTTATATAGCGCACATATCCACCATGCATGGTGATCAAGGCGCGTTAACTATTACCCTGGCTCTGCTAGGCTGCCGATTTCGGCGCTCACAGCATTCAAGGAATTCCTTCCTACCGGGACCCATTTAACACCTGGGAGGAGAGTGGCAAATGTAGATTAATATCTTGCCAAAGGACATTAGTGCTGTGACAGGACTCGAACCGCGGACCTTGTGATCCACATTCCGACTACTTATCCACTAGACCATAACACAAACTTAAAGACTGTCAATACTACTGGGCCAGAAGGGATTAGACCACCCAGCCAGGTCACTGACAGGTGGCTATCTCATTAACTCAGCTCTCAATTAAAGACTGTCAATACTACTGGGCCAGAAGGGATTAGACCACCCAGCCAGGTCACTGACAGGTGGCTATCTCATTAACTCAGCTCTCAATTAAAGACTGTCAATACTACTGGGCCAGAAGGGATTAGACCACCCAGCCAGGTCACTGACAGGTGGCTATCTCATTAACTCAGCTCTCAATTAAAGACTGTCAATACAACTGGGCCAGAAGGGATTAGACCACCCAGCCAGGTCACTGACAGGTGGCTATCTCATCAACTCAGCTCTCAATTAAAGACTGTCAATACTACTGGGCCAGAAGGGATTAGACCACCCAGCCAGGTCACTGACAGGTGGCTATCTCATCAACTCAGCTCTCAATTAAAGACTGTCAATACTACTGGGCCAGAAGGGATTAGACCACCCAGCCAGGTCATTGACAGGTGGCTATCTCATCAACTCAGCTCTCAATTAAAGACTGTCAATACTACTGGGCCAGAAGGGATTAGACCACCCAACCAGGTCATTGACAGGTGGCTATCTCATCAACTCAGCTCTCAATTAAAGACTGTCAATACTACTGGGCCAGAAGGGATTAGACCACCCAGCCAGGTCACTGACAGGTGGCTATCTCATCAACTCAGCTCTCAATTAAAGACTGTCAATACTACTGGGCCAGAAGGGATTAGACCACCCAGCCAGGTCACTGACAGGTGGCTATCTCATCAACTCAGCTCTCAATTAAAGACTGTCAATACTACTGGGCCAGAAGGGATTAGACCACCCAGCCAGGTCACTGACAGGTGGCTATCTCATCAACTCAGCTCTCAATTAAAGACTGTCAATACTACTGGGCCAGAAGGGATTAGACCACCCAGCCAGGTCACTGACAGGTGGCTATCTCATCAACTCAGCTCTCAATTAAAGACTGTCAATACTACTGGGCCAGAAGGGATTAGACCACCCAGCCAGGTCACTGACAGGTGGCTATCTCATTAACTCAGCTCTCAATTAAAGACTGTCAATACTACTGGGCCAGAAGGGATTAGACCACCCAGCCAGGTCACTGACAGGTGGCTATCTCATCAACTCAGCTCTCAATTAAAGACTGTCAATACTACTGGGCCAGAAGGGATTAGACCACCCAGCCAGGTCACTGACAGGTGGCTATCTCATCAACTCAGCTCTCAATTAAAGACTGTCAATACTACTGGGCCAGAAGGGATTAGACCACCCAGCCAGGTCACTGACAGGTGGCTATCTCATCAACTCAGCTCTCAATTAAAGACTGTCAATACTACTGGGCCAGAAGGGATTAGACCACCCAGCCAGGTCACTGACAGGTGGCTATCTCATCAACTCAGCTCTCAATTAAAGACTGTCAATACTACTGGGCCAGAAGGGATTAGACCACCCAGCCAGGTCACTGACAGGTGGCTATCTCATCAACTCAGCTCTCAATTAAAGACTGTCAATACTACTGGGCCAGAAGGGATTAGACCACCCAGCCAGGTCACTGACAGGTGGCTATCTCATTAACTCAGCTCTCAATTAAAGACTGTCAATACTACTGGGCCAGAAGGGATTAGACCACCCAGCCAGGTCACTGACAGGTGGCTATCTCATCAACTCAGCTCTCAATTAAAGACTGTCAATACTACTGGGCCAGAAGGGATTAGACCACCCAGCCAGGTCACTGACAGGTGGCTATCTCATCAACTCAGCTCTCAATTAAAGACTGTCAATACTACTGGGCCAGAAGGGATTAGACCACCCAGCCAGGTCACTGACAGGTGGCTATCTCATCAACTCAGCTCTCAATTAAAGACTGTCAATACTACTGGGCCAGAAGGGATTAGACCACCCAGCCAGGTCACTGACAGGTGGCTATCTCATCAACTCAGCTCTCAATTAAAGACTGTCAATACTACTGGGCCAGAAGGGATTAGACCACCCAGCCAGGTCACTGACAGGTGGCTATCTCATCAACTCAGCTCTCAATTAAAGACTGTCAATACTACTGGGCCAGAAGGGATTAGACCACCCAGCCAGGTCACTGACAGGTGGCTATCTCATCAACTCAGCTCTCAATTAAAGACTGTCAATACTACTGGGCCAGAAGGGATTAGACCACCCAGCCAGGTCACTGACAGGTGGCTATCTCATCAACTCAGCTCTCAATTAAAGACTGTCAATACTACTGGGCCAGAAGGGATTAGACCACCCAGCCAGGTCACTGACAGGTGGCTATCTCATCAACTCAGCTCTCAATTAAAGACTGTCAATACTACTGGGCCAGAAGGGATTAGACCACCCAGCCAGGTCACTGACAGGTGGCTATCTCATCAACTCAGCTCTCAATTAAAGACTGTCAATACTACTGGGCCAGAAGGGATTAGACCACCCAGCCAGGTCACTGACAGGTGGCTATCTCATCAACTCAGCTCTCAATTAAAGACTGTCAATACTACTGGGCCAGAAGGGATTAGACCACCCAGCCAGGTCACTGACAGGTGGCTATCTCATCAACTCAGCTCTCAATTAAAGACTGTCAATACTACTGGGCCAGAAGGGATTAGACCACCCAGCCAGGTCACTGACAGGTGGCTATCTCATCAACTCAGCTCTCAATTAAAGACTGTCAATACTACTGGGCCAGAAGGGATTAGACCACCCAGCCAGGTCACTGACAGGTGGCTATCTCATCAACTCAGCTCTCAACTTACATAAGAAAAAGAGGATCATGGGGGACCAACAGGCACCGATTGGGGAAGTTTTCTTTAAGGATGGAGCAAGTAGCTACAAGTAGGGCAGTGGGGCTTTACATACACAAACTGTAATAAAACAAACTTAAATACATGATATACAATACAATGAAATGAAGTGAAATGCATTGATTCCAACAACTTGTAAGCAAATTAAATGTCAGACTGCTGACAGACAACACCAAGCTACATGTAGTTCTGACCTGTTTCTCTCATAGGTGCACACAGCCTCAATGAGAGCCTGTGATGATTATGACTGTGCTTGTTAATGTAGTCATTATTATTTATTAACCCTTTCAGGACAGGATTCAATTTGTAGGGCTAAATTAATCACATATTGTTTTTCTTCAAATTGGCCACAATAATATTTCTCTGCTTCTACTGAAACCAACTTTATATCAGGGTGGACTTCCCCTTTAAATGCAATGCAAATGTAGACTAGCTGCTTACCTGTTTCTCTGCCACCGGTCTACTTCATCTCTGAGATTCTCCATCTCTTCCTGGTAGTTCTGCACTGAGTTTGCATGTTTATCCTGGAGCTGTCTCAATGCTGTCTCCACCTGTTGCTTCTGTCTCTTCACACCGGCTAGCTCCACCTCCTTACGGGCTTGCTCCTCCGCAAAGTGCAGAAAGGAGCTCCCAGTCTGACCCTGGTTTAATAATCAACAAATAAATAAATCAATGAATAAATAAATATAAATCAATAGGCGGTGTCACACAGAAAAATCCCTTAAAAAATCCCTTGAAACTTTCTTTCAAGGGAGAATTTTCTTGCTTCGTTAGAGGATTTTTAATGGGATAATTGATGACAGACAGCAAAGAGGATAACTAAATTCCGGATTTTTGGCCTGTGTGACACGGCCTATTGACTAAAGATATAAATAAACTAGATGGATGTATAATTTGATGCATATATTTTTCATACTGTTATACATTATTTTTAATTACATAGATTTTCAATATTGCTTTTGTATATATTGTTGTATTGCTTTATTCAGAACCCTCAATGCTAGCAGTTTATTAACTGAGGAGGCAAACCTGTTTCAATAAAAGTTAAAATAAATAAATAATTCATTCAAATATCACTTCCTGAACTTTTACCCCCAAACAACTCCAAATTATTAGTTTGATTAAAGGTCTTGACAAAAATAATAAGTCAAAATGTTGTTAAAAAAAAAAAAAATCATACAGAATCGCTCAGTATCAACTTACGGGAGAGTGTGGTGCATGTACAAGCTGTGACACGGTTTCTTCCGTTTCTGATGAGACATAATCTTCACTGGCTACAGACTGGACATCATCAGCTGGACTGTAGTGGTCACTGCAATGGTAAAGCATAGATACCATGTTACAAATACGGCTATATATAAGGTGAACATCTGTTTAACATGGTTAAAGTTCATACGCAATGCTGTGCTAGTCTGCAGAACAGACCCTTGTCAGCCGCTGTGCATATCAGTATCTGCACTCTGAGACTGTGCACCATAGGTTCTGTACTTAAACTGCTCATCCAAAGACTAACAGAGATAGGCTTGACTCAAGGCTTTAGGGAATTGTGGTTAAGTATCCGATTGGAGTCTGTGCCTTTTATTTTTTATTTTTCTATTGGGGGGGGGGGGGGGGATGACATGAATTTTTTTTTCTGAAATAGAAATACATATATGTCTAGGTTCACAATCAAAACAATGAATGAAGTGTATAGAGGAGTATTTTGTACATGTATGCAGTAATTTACATGGGTCATATGCAAAATTCGTAGTTGTGTAATCATAACTTCCTGCGGGCCCTGCAATTATTTTGACCCCAGCATTTGTCAGGTAGCTATTTGCCCCTGGGTGGAGTGTGGCAAATGTGGTAAATGTGGATCAATGAGCTGGGCTGGGTTGAGAGTCAAGTGAATGAACCACTATGCCACGACACTTCCATATTCAAATAGAAGTCTTGAGTGCCAGGCTGGGTTTTGAACCCTCAACCCTTGGATTGATAGTCGCATGAATGAAGCAATATACCATGACACTTCCATCTCCAGTTAGTATAACAACCCCTCCATTCCTAACCCGCACTTGGTTACGCAAGAATTAATGAGCTGATTTCAGACCCAATTAATTATTTGTTCACTAAACTAATTTCCAAAATCACCACAGCTACATGTATATGGGTAAAAGGTTTTGCCATGACTTTTCTGCCGCAAGAAAAGAACAAGAGAAGGGAAACATGCCCATATCAAAATTGAGAGACAAATTTGAAAACAAGGAATTGAGTGTTTACAAACAAATAGCCAAAGTATGAATGAAAGCATGAACAATGAACTTGTATGAGCCAATATCAATGGTGCATCTAAAATACTGACTAATGGCTCTAAGCCTTAGGCATCATACCATGGATACTCATCGTAATAAGGACAATGGGACCATGAAAATGACCTGTTACATAAGGTATCTTGTTATATCAGGGAGGGAAAAAAAGCAACAAAAATATGACAAGCTGGGACCAGCGAAAGTCCAAGTTATATCAGTTATCTTGTTATATCAAACTCCTTATATTGGGTTTCCACTATACGCATTAAAGGGACTGTAGCATGGGAAATACTGGTTGACGCCATCTACCTCTTCTTTTGGACAACTGCACGTAAACAAATGGACTTGATTAACTTGGTCAGCGCGCGCTAGCGTTCGCGAAACAGACCAAAGTTCTCCTCACCCTTCGGTTTTGTGTATGTCGCACGTACATGTACGTGAATATGTAGGCCTACTGCGGTCGCGTCGTCCATACTCGTATTATACCCAATTTTCCCTGCATAGTCTTGTCATGCTACAGCCCCTTTAAGTACATATACCTATGCAAATATTGACTGCTTGGATTGGCAGAGTCATACAATTGCACAAGGTGACCTAGGAACTGTAATGTGTCTTGAGACAAATATTGGAGAATAGGCAAAGGCATCGTACCATTCATTTCCACAATCATTCAGCCTTAAACAATAACAACAACACAAGACCCATGGCAAAAGAAAATGACAGAAGAGTAGTCTGCCTTACATTTCTGCACCTTATAAACACATGGTGGCCCAAATTCACAAAGGAGGTTTAGATTTAACCCATGGTTTAAATCTTCATTTACATAACCCATGGTCTAAAATTAGCGCAAAATAAGCGCGACACATTCAGAGGTCCAATATTAGACGCGCGCATGGCAGGGTACGCTTATTTTGCGCTAATTTTTAAACCATGGGTTATGTAAATGAGGTTTTAAACCATGGGTTAAGTTAAACCTTCTTTGTGAATTTGGGCCAGTATGTCTGGAACCTTACGGTGAGGCTTACGCATTATACATGCATCTGTTTATCAACAAATTTGTCATTCATCTACACTTGTATGTAAACAAGCCCATTAACTAGGCACCTTGCATACATCACAGAGGGATAATGATGACTTCACATTTTTGTTTTGGATTGAAAAATACACGTACATGTCAGAAAACTAATAAAATGAACAAAAATTATTCAAAAAGTAACCATGAACACAGAGCACGAAAGAAGAAAAGCAGAGATAAAATGAAAATATGTAACATTCTACAAATATGCATCCCTGTATGAAAAAGAAAATTGGAAAGAATGATGCCTACAGGTACACTGTAAAACCAAAGACATTTGTGTAAATGAAACATTCGCTAGTTTTGTGACAAGTCCAGATATCAAAAGTTCCATATTACGATATACAATGAATTCCAATTCCAATATTCTAACTTGGCAAATTTTTCCTGAATTGAAAAAATTTAATGGTATACAACATTTTCTGGTTTTACAGTATTTTCAGCATTTTAAATGGAGCAATTTACTAAACAGACTCAACTGGAAAACCAATGGAAAGAAATATAAAAGAAACTTTGAAGAGAAAATATAACAATTACAATAAGACTTTAACATGTCATTAAAACAAACACCACAGAAGAAAATAAAATTCACTATGCAGAATTTAAAAGGCACATTGGCAAGAAAAAATGACATTTCTGCATCAAGAGATTTAAATATTAAGTACTTACTAGCTTTTGGATTTTCTAAGACGTCTGAAATTTGAAACATGCAGAGAATTTTAACATTGAGTATTGTAGGCTGTATCTTTTCATTGTGATGATTCCAAAAACTCACATTATACATGTACCGGTACATCAATTATTTTGTATTACATAACCAATCCTTGCCAACTACCTAGTTTGTGATCACATGAACAGCACTTGTTTTCATCTCCATGCAATAGCGCTCTCACGTTCAAAATACGAGACTTGGTTGAAAAGTTTGGTCCAAACTTTCACGCCGCATCCGTGTATATATATATATAGTGGTGGTTATTTTACCTGACAGCTATAAAGAAGGCAATAAATGCTTGTAAGTAAGCAACCAGAAGACCGACAGCTTTAGGTCCTCTCCGAGGGACCTGGTAATGAGGATTAATGCCTTACCAAAGGGCACTAGCGCATCGACTTGGTTTCGAACCCAGGTCACGAGACCTCTACTCTACCGACTGAGCTATCGCGCCTGCTGTGTAGTCTAGTGATGTTACTAACTAGCCTTTTGTCTAACAATCTTGTTGACATAAAATCTCAATGCACTGGCTGTACCTTGTTCTGGCACATGTATTCACCAATCATTTCTTGATGACTGATGACGACATCTATCATGAACATGACGTGCCATGTTGACACAGAAAATTGAAATTGACAACACAATAGAGTTGCAACACGCTGCACACAGAAATTCACTAGTAGTCCCATATTATATTTCTGCACACAGAAATTCACTAGTAGTCCCATATACCCATTTCTCCACACAGAAATTCACTAGTAGTCCCATATACCCATTTCTGCATACAGAAATTCACTAGTAGTCCCATATACCCATTTCTGCATACAGAAATTCACTAGTAGTCCCATATACCCATTTCTGCATACAGAAATTCACTAGTAGTCCCATATACCCATTTCTCCACACAGAAATTCACTAGTAGTCCCATATACCCATTTCTGCATACAGAAATTCACTAGTAGTCCCATATACCCATTTCTGCATACAGAAATTCACTAGTAGTCCCATATACCCATTCCTACACTCCGAAATTCACTAGTAGTCCCATATACCCATTTCTCCACACAGAAATTCACTAGTAGTCCCATATACCCATTTCTCCACACAGAAATTCACTAGTAGTCCCATATACCCATTTCTCCACACAGAAATTCACTAGTAGTCCCATATACCCATTTCTCCACACAGAAATTCACTAGTAGTCCTATATACCCATTTCTCCACACAGAAATTCACTAGTAGTCCTATATACCCATTTCTCCACACAGAAATTCACTAGTAGTCCTATATACCTATTTCTGCACACAGAAATTCACTAGTAGTCCCATATACCCATTTATATGTAAGAAAGGATGCACTCACCTGGAGGTATGAGGAGGTGCATGTTGGTAGGACTGTGATGGATTCAGTTGGATCTTAAGATCATTAACGACCTGGTCCTTATCAGCTAGAAGGGCTATAGTCCGCTCACGTTGCTTCTGGACCTGCTGGTCAAGATCCGCTGCCTTCAGCTGTAGAAAGACGCAAGAGAGAGAGAGAGAGAGAGTAAGAGAGAGAGTGAGAGAGACAGAGAGGGAGAGTGAGAGAGAAACAGAGAGAGACAGACAGAGACAGAGTGAAAGAAGCAATAAATCATTTGTGAGGTCATTATGTGACTACCAGTGTCAAAGCTACTTATTTTTTTTAAATTCTTACTTTTTTTATTGCAAATATAACTGAGAGAGATAGAGAGTGTGAGAGAGACAGAGAGACAGAGAGAAAGACGCAATAAATCATTTGTGAGGTCATTATGTGACTTCTTCTTTACGTGCCATGTCCTGATACGTTGGCGACCATGGAACTTTACAACTCTCTGTTCCATATTCTATGAAGTATTTCATTCTCCCGAGATCAATTCCACTTTCAGAAATCCCGCTCCTTAAGCTACTCATCCACAGAATCCTCCTTTTACCCCTACTCCTCCTCCCCTCTATTCTTCCAGTCAGTGCAAGATTTTCCAAACAATTCTTCCGAATAACATGACTCAAGAAGCTCAGCGGTCGACCTTTTATATTATTCAGAAGCCTTCGTCATGTTCCTGCCACGGTCAGGAACATTATGTGACTACCAGTGCCAAGGCTACTTATTGGTTCAAATCCTTACTTTTTATTTGCAAATATAACTGAGATTTCCTTTAGCGTTTCACTTGACTGTTAATTAAACATCCGCAAAACATATAGCACTTCTTCTCCTTCTTCGTTTTCTTCAGCCTCAAAGTATTATCACGATTAAGGCTTGTTCAGATATGGGGCGGCTACAAAAATACCACGCCTGATTCTTCTGTTACAAGATACAGAAATACGAAGCATATCACACTTTACGTCTTTGTGAAAAAAACCTGCCACTGCTTTGCTGCACCATAACTGAACGAGTGTTAAAAGTAGTAGTTGCTGTAATTGTAGTAGTAGAAGTAGTATGATTATTTTGATTTAACTATCATATTATTATCTTTATTATTGTTATTATTATTATCATTAATATTATCATTATTAGTAGTAGTAGTAGTATTATAATTATTATCATTTTTGTTGCTGTTGTTAATATTATTGCTCCGTTGCTATTTTGATGGCTGACCTTATAATCATTTTCTGCCTGAGCTAGAGTGACCTTGTGTTTGTCCTTCATCTTGGCGACCCGCTGCTGGAAGTCTTCAATGGATTGTTTGTGAGCTGCTTCCTCGTCATCCAGCTGCTGCCTCAGGATAGACACTCTCTCACGCATGTCTGCTAGCTGGCCCTGGAGCTGCTCTAACTCCTTGTTATGGGTGGTGTCCTGAGGGGGGAAGAGAGAGTGAGAATCAGTGAGGGGGAGAGAGAGAGAGAGAGAGAGAGGGGGGGAGAGAGAGAGAGAGAGAATCAGTGAGGGTGAGAGAGAGAGAGAGAGAGGGGGGGGAGGAAGGGAGAGAGAGAGAGAGAGAGAGAATCAATGAGGGTGAGAGAGAGAGAGAGGAGGGAGAGATAGAGACAGAGAAAAAGAAATAGAGGGAGAGAGAGAGAGAGAATCAGTGAGGTGGAGAGAGACGGTGGAGAGAGAGAGAGACAGACAGACAGAGAGAAAGAGATAGAGAGAGAGAGAGAGAACGAGAGAGTGGGAGAATCAATGAGGGTGAGAGAGAGAGAGAGAACGAGAGAGTGGGAGAATCAATGAGGGTGAGAGAGAGAGAGTAGAGACAGATAGAGACAGAGAAAAAGAAAGATAGGGAGAGAGAGAGAATCAGTAAAAGATAGAGAGATACACAGAGAGACAGAGAGAGAGAGGGAGGGAGACAGAGACCAGAGACGAGAGAGGAGAGAGGCAGAGAGAGACAGAGACAGCGGAAAAGAAAGAGATAGATAGAGAGGAAAATAGAAACAATCATTGAGAGGAAAAAAAGAGGGGGGAGGAGATCACAGAAAAGGATAGGAAGACAGAGGGGGATGGGGAAAGAGCCAGGGAGATAGAACAAGAATCATAGAGGGGCAAGAGAAAGAGAGGGGGAGAGAGAAGAGAGAGAGAAAGAAGAGAGAGAGAGGAAACGAGAGAGAGAGAGCGAGCGAGAGAGGGGTTGAGAAAAGGGAGGATATAAAAGATAAGGGATAGGGAGGCAGAAAGAGGGGGAATGAGAAAGGTGGAGAGAAAAAAAGATAATCAGTGAGGTGGAGAGATAGAAAGAGCATCAGTGCAGGGGGAAAGGAGAAAGAAAGAGAGGGGGAGAAAAGGGAGAGGAAAACATATAAGGGATAAGGAGATAGGCAGATGAGAAATGGTAAAGACACAAGGAGAGAATGAAAGATAGCCGGTAAGAGTGGGATGGGGGAGAACAAATATTGGGTGGGGGGAGAGGGAGGGAGAGAAGGAAGGGGATAACAGAAAAGGGGTAGGAAGAAAGGCAAAGAGGAACACGAGAAAGAGGAAGGGGTTCAGAAAAACAGGACAGAAATGGCAAGATGGGAAGATTAGTGAGAGCAAAGAGTGAGAGATGGAATAAAAAGATGCGGCGACATAAGAAAAGGTGCCACACATAGACAAAGATAGAGAAAAATAAAAAATAATAGAACAGCATTACACCATCAGTAAACTCACCCTTGTTGTTCTGTTCTTGAGAACATTAGAAGCTCTGGTCTTGTAAGACTCAAACTCCTCCTTAAGCCTCTTCAACTCCTGCTGGCAAGCACTGTGGTTAGGGTCCCCTTCTCGACTTGAATAATCGTCAATGTTTAAAACATCTGCAAAGGATAAAGGGATAACTATGATATAAGTTGACCAATGTTGAGACAAACACAAATAGGTGTACACCCAAAGCCCTCCATAAGTCTCTGCTGGCAAGCACTGTGTATAGGGTCACCTTTTTGACTCAAATCATTGTCTATCTTTAATACATTTACACAGTGGTGCCATGAAATAAGACTATATTAACATACGACGCAGAACAAATGTGTGTAGTAATAAACTCCTCCATGAGTTCCTGCTTGAAACCGTTATTATTAGGGTTACCCTCTTGACTCAAAATGTTGTCCATGTTTAAAACAGGGTGTTTCCATCTGCTTCTTTCTGACCCACCTGACACACTTCAATCTTTTTTCCCATTCATTTTCTACACAGAGGCACTTTCATGAGACAGGTTCTGGGATATGGCTAGTGAATATTCATTCATTTTTGTCGCGCGAAAAATACGTAAATTTTAACGTCCACTCTTTACAAATCCACAATCATTTATGAATCTCTGTTCCCGGGCTCAGCCCGCACATCGTGCAAGCATTGTAATTGACACTCATGTAGATGCTTCACTCGGCCGCTTGTAAAAACACGAATACATGTACACACAATCTCCTCCATGAATTTTTGCTGAGAAGCATGGTGGTTTAGGTCACCCTCTCGACTCAAATCATTAGCCATGTTTAAAACATCTGCAAATTCATTTTGTCTTTAAAGATAAAGATCAGTTCTGGTCATGTGATTGCATTGTGAAAGAGACGTTGTGGAATCGATCAGAAAAAGTTGATCATCTAGCATATAAGTATTGGTGTGTACTGCAAGGTTCTGGAATCAGCAAAATGATAAGAAATTTGGCCCAGCCTTGGTAAAGTTACAAGCACTGTACACAGAAAGATGTGTATGGGATTACGCGACACGTGCGCGATATCTATCAGGTCCAAATAGATATACTAATTTACCAAATATATCAATTAGTAGGCGGCTTCTTGGCAAAATTTGTATCATCACATATTTAATAGTCAAAACATATTCTTTCACATGATTGGTAATAAGAGCTTCCATTTCATTTTTTGAGAAGGGGGCATTTCCAAAACTAGTCTTTACCTTTAATAAAGGGGAGAGAGAAACTTAGACTACAGGTTAGGTAGTCACATACCGTCTATATCGACTGGTTTCTCAGCTTTGTGGCAGGCCAATTTAAACAATCCCTTCAGCTTCATGATCCTCTCTTTGATCTCAGCTACCGACGCCTCGCTATCCATATCCTCCTCTTCGTTAATGGCCATCACGGTAGATTTGTTTGCTGCCCTCGCTAGGGCAGTGTTCTCCAGGTCCAACTGACTGATGCGCTCTTTTAATCTCCTGAAGTTGGAAGAACAAGAAGAAGAAAACTAGATGGAATTTTGACTGCGCGCAGTCAAAAATGATGCCTCCGCCATAGAGCAATTTTACAAACCAAAACGAAAGCAATTTTTAAAATTCAAGTTTGATTGTAATCCATCTGTCGCTTTTAATGATAATGCATTCACAAGCTATTTATAGTCATACATAATGAGCCCCATGACCTTTGACCTGATGACCCTAAAATTTAATCATTTAATTGGCTCTGCAAGATACATATATACATGTCTTGAGTTTGATAGTAATCTGTCTATTGATTCTCATGATAATGCGATCACAAGCTATTTGTGCATACATAATGAGCCCTGTGACCTTTGACCTCGTGACGCCAAAATTTAATCAGTTAATTGGCTCTGCAAGATACATACATGACCCAACTTTGGCAGGAATCCATTGATCAGTTCTTGAGATAACGCGATCACGAGCTATTTTTGTATACATAATGAGCCCTGTGACCTTTGACCTTCGACCTCGTGACCCCAAAATCTAATCAGTTCATTGGCTCTGTTAGATACATACATGACCAAAGTTTGGCAGGAATCCATCTACCGGTTCTTGAGATAATGCGATCACGAGCTATTTTTGTATACATAATGAGCCCTGTGACCTTTGACCCTCGACCTTGTGACCCCAAAATCTAATCAGTTCATTGGCTCTGTTAGATACATACATGACCCAAGTTTGGCAGGAATCCATTTATTGGTTCTTGAGATAACGCGATCACAAGCTCTTTTGGATACATAATGAGCCCTGTGACCTTCGACCTCGTGACCCCAAAATCTAATCAGTTCATTGGCTCTGTTAGATACATACATGATCCAAGTTTGGAGGGAATCCATCAATTGGTTCTTGAGATAACGCGATCACGAGAACGGGACGTACGGACGTACGTACGTACGGTACGATTCCGTTTGGCTACTTGGACACAACCCCTCTCTAAAATTTGGACATTTATTTTTGGCCTTTTTTGGGGAAAAACTTTTCTTGTGTGATTAAATCTTAGTTGATTAGAAATGACATTTCAGACATCTCAGACACTGAATATGATAGTTTTCTTGTGTGGCTAGACACACAAGTCTAAAGTGACACACAAGGATATCTCATACGTAAAACTAAACACACAAGCATACCATCGCAAACTCGGACGGACGGACAACCAGAAAACATAATGCCTCCGGCTACTTTGTAGCGGAGGCATAAAAACTAAATGATGAATAAAGTGTACAGGATGTGCCCTTTGCAATTACAGAAGCATACATTAAAACCAGTCTACAAGAATATGATATGCAAATGTTTCTCTTGAATCCACCTGATTTCAATATGTCTGATAAAAAGCACAGAGATTTAGAAGTTTGAAATAAACCTTGAGACCCAGTACGTGTAGTTGAAGCATTCATTTTTTATTTTTTTTTTGAATCACGAATGCCTGAGAACTTTTCAAATGACAGGAAACAAGATAAGGAAGATAGAGAATCCCTTGAACTCACTGTATTGCATGTTGATCTTGTTGTCTGCCTCTGTCATATGTTCCAACTGTATCGGAGAGATCTGAAAGCTTCGACTCCAAGTCGGCTACTCTCTGCTCCTCTGCTGCCCTCGTCTTCTGCAATCTTTCCTCCGTCTCTCTCGCTTTCTGCTGCTCAAGCTCAATCTGCATTCGATGCTGAGCCTAAAAACACAGACAATTGTCAAGGGCTTCATTATAAATTACATTATTATTAATATTAGTGGGCCTGGTACAATTGCTTCTGTAATCTCTCCTCTGTCTCTCTCTCGCTTTCTGCTGCTCAAGCTCAATCTGCATTCGATGCTGAGCCTAAAACACAGGAAATTTCCAAGGGCTTCATTATTAATAACATGATCATTAATAATAGTAGGCCAGGTCCACTTTCTGATAGAAGGTCATATCTCTAAAAAGTAAATAAACATGGACAGATAATCTCCAAATGAAAAGGTTTTAATCCTTAGAGTGAACATGTATTTTCCTCTTAATCCACTGACTACTGAATCCTCTCTATATATGTTTTTTTTTCAAATCAATATATTTACATGATATCAAAAGTATGTTTGTCATTATTTTGAAGGATCCACATTTTACAAGCTCTGCTCTTTAGTGGATCCCTCAATTTCCACAGGTTTATCTTAAAAAAACTTTTTAAAAACCATTATACTGGATATTTATGTATACTTTCTATTTCATATCTTTAAACCATGTAAAATGCATTGTATTAATTAATATTGAATTGTATACCGTATCTGATTTCTTGTCAAAATTACTGTTCTATTGGAAACAAAAAATAAAACTGAAAACTGAAACTGAAACTATTTCCATAGGCTTTAATAAGGAGCCAACCATACAATAGGCAATGGGTTAAAATTCTGGCATCCAACATCATAGTGTGTTCCCCAATGAGCAATGCCTGCATCTAAATACCTTCATTTCTGCCATGTCCTTCTGGAGCTGTAGGAGTAGAGGAGGGGGTCTCCGGGCCGCCTCTTCTGCTGCATACAGCTGGTTCCTCACCACGCCTAGTTCCTTGGACAGCCTCTCAATGTGACCTTCATACTCTACCGACCTAGTGCAGAATGTCAAAGGTCATAGGAGACATGTTTAATATCCTATCTTCTTGAGAGGCGCTCAATGTGACCTTCATACTCTACCGACCTAGTGCAGAATGTCAAAGGTCGTAGGAGATACGTTTAATATCTTATCTTCTTGAGAGGAACGGTGAAAAAAATAAACATAAGACTAGTGAGCGATTCAGCATTAGAACGAATGAAGGTTACTCTGGAAAGCTAACAAAAGGGCTCTAGTAAGTAACAAGAAACAGGCAAAATCACTGACATTTTACACTGACATTAGCAAATCCAACCAGAGATCTTGAAAACAAAACAACTATGTTCATGATGTACGGTAAAAATAGCAGTAACCCCATCTGACTGCATACATGTATATGTAACTGCCGCTCTGCACTGTGGCGAAGCATAAGTTCCTGCACTGACGGGGCAATGGAAACCCTAACCCTAATCTTGAGAAATGGTGGAAAAATGACCCAGATAAATATGATGACAACCCCAATCAAAGGAAACCATGAATAGGAACAAGAGTCTAAAGACTGAATAATCCTGGATCAATTGGGTTACAAGTGAGTTAACCTTAACCCTAGCTCTCCATTGGGGGGAGGTGGCGATGGAAAGATGGGGGGGGGGGCACCAGTCTTACTCATAAAATGAAATGCTGGTTTGCAAGGCTTTATATTGGGAGCGGGAGATAGTCCAGGCATCTTCATTTCTCATCTTTCTCCATTTTCTCGCTTTTTTTTTTGGGGGGGGGATACACTGCTTGCAATCTGTATTTCATCTTCAAGATGGGCTGTAGAGCCCTTTGAAGAGTCCTAGTAGAAGAAAAAGATGGTCTAATGAGAGAGGTACCTATTATGACAGGTTAGGGTAAATAAAAGGGAGGAAAACTTACTTATCTGGAGCTGACCTGAGGCGCATAACCGATTCTTCTAAATCAAAGATCTGTGGAAAATAACATTTAAAAAAAAGACAATATTGAATATTATGAGAGATGGAAACAGAGATTAGTAATAAATTACATATTACTTTATGTAATACGTACAGTGCATGCAGTATGACGGTGTGACAATATAGTTCGTGCGTGGCCAAAGTTTGCTTACTATAAAAGCGCTTAAAGAGGAGAGTAATACGCAGCGTATTCTCATGGGAGAAGTGCGTTGCACTGTGTAGATCTTTCATCACGTGATTTACTTTGGACCAATCGTAGAGCAAGATTCTTAGTATGTGGAATATAACAATGAATAGCAATGAATACTAAAGTCATACTAAAGCTTTCATCTTGCCCTCATCAGAGTAAATTGCAAGAACCTAGCTAACAGAAGGTCAAAAATCTGACAATACAAACAGAAGTTAAAGGAACAAAGCACGCGAAGAAATTAAACAGGCTGTGATTGGCTGCTGGAGAGCGGTCTTAATGCCAGCTGTTGCATGAAAACAATGGTCCAGCAATAATAACACCCTAGTCCCCAAGAACTCTCTCTCTCGGGACAGAATAGGGTCAGTGACCTGAATAAAGGCAGCTCCAGCATGCAGAGATGAGCGAAGTTTCTCGCTCAGCTGAGAACTGTGAACCAAGATGAAGAGTATTGTTCAGCGCATTCTTGATTCTTCAGTAAGTTGTGCTCATTGTCTGCTGTTATCAGTCGCATATCAGTTTGCTTTTTTGATACACCAGCCCATTCATATCGTTCAGCTTTTTGTTCAATCTTGCAATTTTCTCTGATGAGTACAAGACGAAAAGATTTAGTATGTCTCTAATTTTTGCTACAATACGTTCATTTTCTTCTTCTACTCCTAAAGTAAACCCTGTATATTAAGACCACTCAAGGGAGACAAACAAAGTGGTCTTTATAGCCAGGTGGTCTTTATGAACAGGTTCATTTAGTACAGGTTTCTATAAGAAAAGATTGTCAAGGGAATTGTTTTAATATGGTCTTAATAGCTAGGTGGTCTTTGTATACAAGTGGTCGCTAAAGCAGGTTTCAATGTACCATTATTTCTATTATACAGTCAAACCTGCTTTAGCGACCACCTGTCTACAAAGACCACATTTTTTGTTTCTCTTGAAAATGGATTCTCGTAGAAACCTGTACTAAATGAACCCGTACATACAGACCACCTGGCTATATAGACCCCTTTGCTTGTCTCCATTGAGTAGTCTTTATATAACCTTTAAAATGTTTCTCGTTGAAACATGTACTTATAAAGGAACCTGTACATAAACACCACCTGTCTATAGAGACCACTTTTCCTGTCTCCCTCGGGTGGTCTTTATAGACAGGTTTCAGTGTGTTACAAATATTAAGATAATCTGACCTTGTTTTCTAGTTTTTCTTTCTCTGTCCTTTCTCTGCTGACTAGGTTCTGTAGTTCTCTCATCATGGCAGCATTGTTCAGATTATCTGATTCTCTCTCTTGCTGGTGGACTCGCAGCTTTGCTTTCGTCTGTAAAAGCATTGGACACAATTCAAAATTACATTTGTACATTAGATAGTGGTGGTTATTTCACCTGACAGCAATAAATGCTTGTTAGTAAGCAACCTGAAGACCGATGGCTTTAAATCTTAGAGACCTGATATTGAGGATTAATACCATACCAAAGGGCACTAGCGCATTGACTTGGTTTCGAACCCGGGTCACCAGATTACAAGACCACTGCTCTACCGAATGAGCTATCACGCCTCCTGCAATTTCATTATCATTATAATAATAAAAATAACTAGATCAATTCATGTAGCGCAGCTTCTATATAAATATACTCAACTGCGCTGTAAGGAAAACAAAACTCCTAACAGTGCTACTTTAGAACCACACAATAACAATATTTAAAAATGCTCCTGAAAACAAGCGCTTCTTCAACAAAACTTTGAAGACAGCAGCAGTTGAGGCTTTTTGTATGTCTAGTAGTAGGTTATTCAAAAGCTTTGGAGCAAAAGCACAACCTCAAAGAGTTACTTTTGTTTTTGTTTTGTTTTAACAGGCAGACGCCTAGGCTTACTGACTGACCCAACAACTTGCATCCTCCTTGAAAGGTACACTGAACACAACTATATTCCCATCATGTATTTTGTATCATATAAGGAATTCAGTGAGACAAGATACAACTCTGAATCCGACCACATCAGCTTTCACACCCTACCTGGTACCCATTAAGCACCTGGGTAGAGAGTGGCAAATGTAGAATAATGGTTGGTTGGGATGTTAATGTTTGAAAAGTATGACTTCTGTTTTTAATGTAAGCATTACTAGGAAAACAAAACATAATCTTTTCAGTTTATAATTACCTCTGCCAATTGCTGTGTGAGTTGTTCTCCTACTGACTGAAGATTGTCTTTTTCTTCATTCACTTTTTGAAGGGCATCTATTTGCTCTTGCTACAACAAACAATGTAAAAGAAAAATGGGGGGAAAAGGATAAAATCTTGAGATCCGGGAATTAGAGAGAACACCAAATTTTCAAATCTACATATACCGGTATATCAAATCTGCCATTTATAAATGGTAGAAAAATGAGCTGAGAATCAACAAAAGTAACAAAAACGTTGCAGTTCGTCCCAACCCACAGGCATCCATATAGCATGCTGTCCGAATGTGAGTAGTGCTTTTCAATATTATTCATTTCTAGCAATCTTTTTTAAAGTTTGTCTACAAAAATAGTTCTGATAAATCTGAACTGCTTTTATATAGCATTTTGGATTCAATCTATTTCTCTCTTGAAATGCTCTTCAGCTTTTGCCCTGGTCCAATTGTCATCTTACTAATTATGGCTCCAATGGGCCTCCGACTGTTTTCTCGAAACCATGTGATCTTTTATGCTCATGAAAAAAAAAAAAAAAATTACAAATTGAAATTACGCAGAACAAGCACTAGTTATCTCTCTTATTGTGAAAAGAATAGCTGATGTCTTGTAAAAATTTAAATTTGCTATGACAACTGAAATCTTTTTACCAACATTCAAGTTAATATAGTTTTGGAATACCACCTCATGTTTGTAAAATCTATTTAAAAATATACTCACCCTCATTTTCTTCTTGTCGTCTTGAAAGTTTGTCTCCATCTTTGACTTCTGTTCACTGACGGTTGATAGGGATAGGGTTAGGGTAGTGATCTGCTGACGGAGCTGAGCTATGTTACCTCCATCTCCCTCTCCATTACCACCACCTTCATCCTGTGAAGGGGGAGGGGGGACAAAGATAATGATGATAATAACAATACCAATACTATTACTAACACTACTACTAACACCATAAATAAAAACGGAAGCAGCCCTTCCTGAGCCCGGGAGGGCCGGTGGGATGCCCGGAGGGCAGAAAAAGCGTTGAATTTTAGGGGATTTTTATCTTCTCCTCCAATGTATACAGTGTACATTCCCCTAAACAAACGTGCAGAGAAACCCTGAATATGGGGAAGGAGCCTTGGTATCTCTAGTCTGATTAGGAGCGGTCAAGGCTTTCACACTGGCTTCTAATGCTACATGTATAAAGCAGTAGTTAATGAATGCTGACCGGTACTGTACCTGTGTATCACCATCTTGGGCCTTTGCAGAAGCATTGGTATCTCTGGTCTGATTAGGAGCGGTCAAGGCTTTCACACTTGCTTCTAAAGCATGTACATGTATAAAGCAGTAGTTAATGAATGCTGACCGGTACCATACCTGTGTATCACCATCTTGAGCCTCTGCAGAAGCATTGGTATCTCTGGTCTGATTAGGAGCGGTCAAGGCTTTCACACTGGCTTCTAAAGCATGTACATGTATAAAGCAGTAATTAATGAATGCTGACCGTACCTGTGTATCACCATCTTGAGCCTCTGCAGAAGCCTTGGTATCTCTGGTCTGATTAGGAGCGGTCAAGGCTTTCACACTTGCTTCTAAAGCTTCTTTCTCCTTCACAAGACTCCGGTACGCCACAGCAAGGTCTTCAAGAAAAAAAATGTACTGAAATTTATATACACCTGTATGTTTACCGAGCGTTAAGCTTTAACATTCACAATACAAGATACAAGATACAAGATATTTTATTTGGTCTTTGCAAACAAGTTACATAGAAAAAATACAATACCATGTGATATTGGCACTTATTTAGCAAGGTCTTCAAGAAATCAAACATTAAAGACATATAATGGACCCTTTCAAAATGTATTGATATTGATACATTTTAACCTAGCTACAAGATATAACATTCACAATACAATACAATGCAGTATTGGCACTTTTTTAGCACTGTGGACAGTCACTGTATCATAGCGCTTGTAAAATTTTCACATATTATTATATTTGTATCTCATGATCAATAGTCAAAATGCAATCCCAACTTTGTAATTTGTATGAGAGCAGAAAAAATAAAAGAAACAGAATGGAAAATTTGAAATAAATCAGACCAATAAAAAGAAAGTAATGACTGTTTGAAATATAAAATCACTAAAAGTATGCAAGTATCTCAACTGGCAATTTGGTCAGTGGATTAAGACGTGCAGGCCCTACAGGTATTCCATGCACGCTGCCAAGATCATAAAAGCGGTCAAGTAGTCTATTCACAGGTCCCTTTTTATTGAGAGTGTACAAACTTGTAATAACTCTTCATAGAAGTAATATCTGATGAGGGACCCCTAAAATCCAGAGCAAATATTTTTTAGGTGATTGGTAACTTTAAAGCAAAGGTTCTAGTCTATGGCTTTTCATGTGAGCCTATGTTTCTTTTAGTTCATTCTTAATTTATTCTTCAGTTTATGAAAAATGCAAAACATAAAAATATGCATTAAAGCATTTTAAGGTAAAATACAATGACCATTAAAAATGAATTCATATAAAATAACAAGGATAAATGGGCCATCATTCAAAGCCTATTGACTCAGGCAACCCTGGTTCAAAACTGAGTCACGTCTTTCGGATGGTGACGTTAATTAAAGGTCGGTCCCCAGACGTAATTAATAATCATATCTGATAAACAGTCAATTACACATAAACACATGCCTAATGAGGCTTGACATGTTGATGGTCCCAATAATTATCAAGTTATTATCAAGTCATTTATAATGTAAAAAATATTTTATTATAATATAAGTTTTACCTCTTAATCTGCCCTTGTACCGATCCAACTCCTCCTTCTGTTTCTCCGCCATTTCTAAAAGTTCTTTTCTGTTTGTCCTGTCCATGATTGCTGGTTATCTTTGATCAAGACACAAACATTGTACACATACAGGCACGCTATGGGGGAAAATCAAAGATAAAGAAGACAAGAAGTATGAAAGTCAACAATGATCGTTACTTTCTGTCACAAAAAGAAAATTCAGATGAATCTCGTTCTTATATCTTTCGTTCCCCTTGTATTTCGCTGATCGATTAATTTCATTTGTCAAGTAGACCTTTGATAATTGATATTTACTTGATGGAGTTTAATACATGAAGTTCTTCACCTATAATAGTACTTACGGTAGTAGGTGGAAAAGTTCCCAAAGGAGTTTGTCCGAGCCATATTTCAAACTGGACACTTCCCTGTTGAAGTTGAGGTGGCCTCGGTGGAGCTGAGATGGAGCCCGGGGAAGTGCTTGGTTTGAAAGGGGTTCATCATTATATGACGCCACCCGGAAGCGTCTTATTTTAACCTAACCTAGCCATCCTACTGCTGCATTTGATTGGCTCAGAGAAACCAATACGTCATGCGCTAGTATACAAATAGTGAATGGTCTTTATTCGTGCAATGGTACAATATTTTGCATGAGGTGAAAGATAAGAGACGCTCTATTCAACGAGGCGCAGCCGAATTGAATAGAGCGTCTCATCTTTCACCGACATCTTGCGACACACTTCTTTCAAGATTAGATTGGACAAGCACTAGTCCTCTCAGCACCAAATGCTTCCATAAAATTTATATGTGCGTCCACCCGCCATGCGAGCAAAAATAGTTCAGTTTCATTTTTTGAAGGAAGCACCACTCCATGAAACGACCGGAAGTTTCAACAGGATCACCTTACACTTCCGTATACTGATGCTGATGCTGATAGACCTAGAGTGAAGTAGATCTAGACCTAGACAGCAATAACCATCTGATTTGGGTCATTTCTTTAATAAAACTGACATTTGTTGTCATTCCCCAATACAGATGGCAACCCAGAGATCTCGTACCGTGGGGGTAGCTATAGCCAACAATGGCAGCTTTTTGTGTCAAAACATTTTCTCCCCGATTTTCTTTATTTAGATCTAATTTTCTGATTTCTAAATCAGATGTAAATTAGGTCGGTCTATATATCTCCTAATTACAGTTTTCAAAATTTGCTAACCTATTATAGAATGTGAAATTTTCGGACTTACTTATATGAATTATCCAATTTGTTCCTCAGAACTGCGAAGCACTTACGTTCATGCATTCGAAATATTACCCGGCGGCCGATATATTTCCGGGTCCACCTACCAAAACATAGCCAATGGCCAATCAGAGCACTCGTTTCGTGGGAGTTCGTTGGTCAAGCCGGGCCGACTCGTATGTAGCTACGGTAGCTATTGGACATTCGAAAAGAAAAAAAATAATATTCATCAACTAAAACCAAGACGGATAATGTTGACGACAAGACTTTCTCGGATTAATCATTAATTTAGGATCTAAATGAGCAAGCTATCGTAAGTCAAATAAGCTATATAGAGGTCTATATGTTATTTTTAATTAGACTCTAATTATTGTCATATTACAGCATGTATGATGAGGATGTAAAGAGTGAAAATCTCGTAGCATATCTCATTCATCGCGGTCCTGCCGAACCGAACCATTGGTTCCGTACAGTCCCGATAGGACAATCTTCAGTCTCTATATCGGAGGTCTAGTGGAGCCAGACGTAGTCTCAGTGGAACAACCGACGATTAGAGAGACTGAAGTTTTCGGTCTAATCTAGACCTACTTAGTCTAGAAGTCTAGATCTACGTTAAATTAGTTCACAATCTGGCCAATTCAAGTTTGATCTCCACCACACCGTACCAACGCAAATTACTAGTACTAAATCTAGATAGACCTAATTCAAATATTAATATGCAGCGTTAGTCCTAGGATGTCTAGGTTATGTTTTAAAATGTCGCCACCCGGAAGGCAACAGTACGGATTGTTGCGCGAGTACATCCCCGCTAGGCTGGGGGCAAAAAGGACGAGAGTGCGCTGGTACAACTAGATTCGAGACGGATGCAGAATATGACCTGCGATTAACATTATGATTTAAAAAAATTAGCCGACTGGGCTCATTTTATCGTCTTTCGGTTAAAAAGGATGGCTCTCCTAAACCACAAAATAATAAACTTTCAAATGACATGAAAGGAAAAATACTCACTGCTGACAGAAATGTCCCTTTTTTGCAAAACAAGATGTCGAAAATGATGTGTCAACATCAACAACGTCACACGATCTATGGAAAGCTACCTAGCTACATTTCGCGATGTTACTATGAGAGGCGGAATATTCCCCTTTTTTGTGCATGATGTGTAATTGTTGTGCACGGTTGGTGTATTTATTTATTTGTTTTGTGTATATGTTTATGTTGTTTATTTCTGCCGCCGGTTAGGTTTCACTTAAAAATAAAAGGTGATCAACATCATCGAACTTTAAATGTACTATCACTTATTGTATAAGGGAAGCCGTCCCCCCCCCCCCTACTTTTTTTTTTTTTTTTTATAGAAGCAGAAAATGAGAGGATCAGGTCGGTGACAGTTTGAGCAGAAACCGATAAGAATAAGGTTATGAATTTATGAAGATGCGATTGGAAAATCTGTGACGTATTTTGAGAGCTCCCCTGCCATTTTCCCTGTACTATAAAAATCTTCAAAATATAATATTTCTCTTTGAAAGAATGTCAATCGTACATATTCACCCTATAGATATCATTTATTGCAAATATTATTTTTGTACAACCATTGCATGAAACAAATCTTTCCGTCATCAATAACTAATATAAGAAAATAGAAATAATGTTTTAATGAAATTTTCTATACAGAGCAAATTGGAGAGTAGCTCGCAAAATAAGTCACATAGTTGCGATTTAGTGTTTGAATTGTGTTTAAAAAGTTAATATTATAATTATATATAATATTTTTCATTTTTGTCAACGGAGTTTACTCAAACTTCCACAAGAAATTTGCATTTCTCGTTCATTTCTGCTTCTATCAAAATCAACTTATATCAGAATGAATTTCCCTTTAAACATCCCAAGAATGCAAAGTAGCCCCTCAGTGAGTGAGTCCCTTTGTCGCAGTAGTCTAGCTATAGTAACTATTATCCCGAGGTGGTGGGGGGGGGGGGGGGGGGGGGTACTCACATATTGGCGGAGCGGTGCCGCTCTAATGGGTCAATTTTTACAAAAAGTCCCTATATAAACATGGGTCTCATTTTTAACAAAAATTTTAACTAAACATGGTTCCGTTTTTTTGTAACGTCAAAAATTCCCCGAAATGACCCTTATATGTGGATAGGGGTTTCGAGGCTTCAGCGGCACACCCCGTTAAACTTATCTGACTACCCCGGCCGCCCCACCCCTCCCCCGGACTATTTTCTACTATTTTAACCTTGATAGCATTATTTTCCTATTCTTTAAACATGTATATTGATGTGTGTGTTCTGTTATCCAATACTTTTGGTTATACAACTGTCAGTGAGTAGATTTGTTGCTGATATTTGCCATATTTGACATGTATTTATATTTCATCTGTAACTTGTTGTTACATAACCCCATCTTTAATTTGTTGTTACACGACCCTTTTTTAAACCCACCTTTTAAGTAGCTGAACTGTTTTTTTTTTAAACCATGTTTTAAATGAATGGATGTATCATCAATCAATCATTTAATTAATTGCTTCCATAAGTTTAATAGTTTCGTCATCTTCAATTGATTGTTAATCTTCTCATTGTCAGCCATTTCTTTCGCTGTCATCTTTTCTTATTTTCGTTGACGGGTATTCATGAAGCATCGTCATGCACTCATCAAATTTGCCACAGAAAGTGATATAAACACACGAGGAGAAATTTAAAGGATATTATAATCAGGTTCGGTGTCAGAATAAACTATAAATATAGTGGTTCGGACTGTACGATTGTATAAAACAAGAGAGAGAGAGAGAGAGAGAGAGAGAGTGAGAAGGAGAAGAAGAAGTAAAAGAAGAAAGAAAAAAGAAGAAGAAAAAGAGAAAGAAGAAGAAAAAGAAAAAAGAAAAAAGAAGAAGAAAAAGAAGAAGTAGAAGAAGAAGAAAAGGAAGAAGAAGAAGAAGAAAAAGAAGAAGAAAAAGAAGTAAAAGAAAAAAGAAGGAAACACAAGAGGGAATAGAAATCGCCTTGAACCCGATTTCACAAAAAGTTCTTGCGATTGTTAGTGCTACAATTTTATACAAAATAAAAAGGAAATCCAAACCTTGTAATAACTTCAATAGTATAACAGTATGGAAGCAGAAAGATAGGAGAATAAGAATGGCGAAACTTTGAAATAAATCTTGTCAAAATTAAGTGAGTTTAAAGGTAGGCCTAATACAAAGTTTTGGTAAGGGTCTATGAATTTGGTTCAAATGAACATATTGGAAGCATATGCGATCCTACAATATTCAGTAATCGTTGTCGCGGTTGAAATCGAGTCTAAAGTTAAGGAATTGTGATAATAAACTCTTTATGTTGTATAGCAAAACAATGTTTCTTGACAAAACAAATCGATCGATTGGCTATTCCCGTTTGGAAATTATATATCACAACTACATATTCTGAGATTTTCATGGTCGCAGCTATACCATTGTGTGGCCGTAAGCGCTATTTGAAATTTATCAAAATTTACCGGGAGCACCGGTAAATTTTGATATTAATTTTTTCTCGAAAGCAGAAGTGTTTTAGGGGCTAAATTTTCTAGTGCTTATAAAACATCCACAGGGCCATCCAAATATATCAAAATTGTAAAGAATCACTATCCAGCCAATTTTCACAATTTCCCAAAACTTTGTATTACCTTTAAGAATGTTTGAAATATGAGATAACAAAATCCAGCGAATCTCAAATTGGCAATTTGGTCTGTGGATTAGCGACTCTCTTTTTGTCGTGTATATAAATATTATTAATTTCTCCTTTTCTCCAAAGTGCCTTCTCTCTTGCCGGGGCATTACTCAAAATTATTTTAATAAAAAAGAAAAGAAGCTCCCTCAAAACACCTTTAGAAACTGGAATTTTAATAAATTTGTGTGTTGCAACAAATGGGTAAATAGTCCGGCACTTCCTTTTGTGACATTACCGATTAAGTCAATTTGAGAAGTCCATATACGTAAGGCCTAAACAAAAAAAGATGTTGTATCAGTGGCGGATCCAGGAATTTCTTACCGGGGGGGGGGGGGGGGGGGAGGGGGGCACAAAATCGCATGGGGTGAAATATATGAAAAACGATGGAGGAGGCGTCAGCGGCGAGGGAGCGGAGCGACCAAGCGGGGGTGGGTCTCGGAGGGGGTGAGAACCCCCTCCCTGAGTAGGAAGCATTTGCAATTTTAGAACCACATTAGGTGCATTTTTAGGCACTTCCTGGAGTAATATGACGTAAAATTGCTTTTTCCTACCCCCTCAAAGAGTAGAGATCCAGGGTCGGATGATGGGATCTGGCTTTTTGCTAAGGGGGGGGGGGGGGTTGACCCAATTAATGACGACAAGGAGCATCGTCCACGAGCCGCGAAGTCCGAGCCGCGTAGCGGCGAGGCGATTTTGGAGGGGCTATTTTGAACCCCCGTAAGTGATATTTTCCTGGCATCTACTAACACAATGGAGACCATAAACAGCAGTTCATGATATCGTCTTTTTTAATCAAGTAACAGTTTGAGGGGGGTTCGATCGACCCAATGATGATGCGGAGCATCGTCCACGAGTCTCAAAGTCCGAGCCGCGTAGCGGCGAGGCGATTTTTGTTGTTGCTATTTTGAACCCCCGTAAGTGATGTTTTCCTGGCATCTACTAACACAATGGAGACCATAAACAGCAGTTCATGATAACGTCTTTTTTTAATAGTAACAGTTTGAGGGGGGTTCGATCGACCCAATGATGATGCGGAGCATCGTCCACGAGTCTCAAAGTCCGAGCCGCGTAGCGGCGAGGCGATTTTTGTTGTTGCTATTTTGAACCCCCGTAAGTGATGTTTTCCTGGCATCTACTAACACAATGGAGACCATAAACAGCAGTTCATGATAACGTCTTTTTTTAATAGTAACAGTTTGAGGGGGGTTCGATCGACCCAATGATGATGCGGAGCATCGTCCACGAGTCTCAAAGTCCGAGCCGCGTAGCGGCGAGGCGATTTTTGTTGTTGCTATTTTGAACCCCCGTAAGTGATGTTTTCCTGGCATCTACTAACACAATGGAGACCATAAACAGCAGTTCATGATATCGTCTTTTTTAATCAAGTAACAGTTTGAGGGGGGTTCGATCGACCCAATGATGATGCGGAGCATCGTCCACGAGTCTCAAAGTCCGAGCCGCGTAGCGGCGAGGCGATTTTTGTTGTTGCTATTTTGAACCCCCGTAAGTGATGTTTTCCTGGCATCTACTAACACAATGGAGACCATAAACAGCAGTTCATGATAACGTCTTTTTTTAATAGTAACAGTTTGAGGGGGGTTCGATCGACCCAATGATGATGCGGAGCATCGTCCACGAGTCTCAAAGTCCGAGCCGCGTAGCGGCGAGGCGATTTTTGTTGTTGCTATTTTGAACCCCCGTAAGTGATGTTTTCCTGGCATCTACTAACACAATGGAGACCATAAAAAGCAGTGCACGATAACGTCTTTTTAAATCAAGTAACAGTTTGGGGTTTGACCCGATGGCGATACGGATACTGTGTGGGTCTGGACACATGATGGCGTTTTTCTATTCACATCACATTTTCACTTCGCAGCCCAAGGGGGGGGGGGGGGGGTTTAAACCCCCTAACCCCTCCCCCTTCCCCCCACAGATCCGCCACTGGGATCGTTTGCAAACTGGAAGCAATAAGCATTACATGTAGGCGATGGAAAAAAAGTGCATGCGAAACGGATAGACTTCGCGGCCACAGGGATGACAGAAAATAATATAACAATGAAACCAGCAACTGTGGCAGGATTAATGGCGGAGACAATCTGCATGCTGAAAGAGCACTTAGAATAGGTATATCGGAAAATTAATTCAAGACTAAGTTAGAAGTTAGAAGTTATAAAGGAGATAAAATCGTTGGTATTATTCATGTTCGACTTAAAATTGCATGCCCCCCCCCCCCCCGCCCCTTACCCGGTAAAAAAACAACACCTTCTTATAATATCATCCCCCTTTCTTTCTTTTCCCTTCTCGTTATTCTCCTTTTTCCCCTTTTCTCTCCTCCGTCTTTCCGCCTTTTCTCTCCTATCTCTTTCCCTTTCCCCTCCCTTTTCTCCTCTCCCCTTTTCTTTCCTCCCTCTTTTCTTCTCTTTCTCTCTTCCCTTTTTTTCTTTTTCCTCTCCTTTTCTCCCTTTTTTTTTTGGCCGGGGCGGGGGGGGGGGGGGCACGTGCCCCCTGTGCCCCCCCTGGATCCGCCACTGTGTATTGCCCTTTAGGTGGAAATCTTCTTCTTTTTTTTAATTTTTATATTCCCTCTTTCGGCTGATATTTTTCAGTTTTCTTCTAAAAAACGGTTTAAAAAAAAAACAAACCTTTTTTAATAAGCCGACCGTCGATTTCCAAATTTTGGGGTAGGTCGCAAAGGGCAATACAGCATCTTTTGTTTTTAGGCCTAACGTAATTACAAATTGGACAAATTCAAAATGTTAAAATTGTTTATCTAATTTCATTCAAGCTTTCACCAGTCCGCTTCTCTGATTTACTGCTTTCTTTTAGAGTTCTGTAGTTGTGTGTGAAGGTTGGATTTTCATTTAATGTGTATGGAAAAGAGTATTAACAAGAAGTATTGTTATCTTTTTCGCACTCTCTAGAAACTGCTACATACCCCGTACATCCATACAGTTAACTAAATCATTCATACCCCTTGTAAATTTGATGGTTTTCGTAACTCAAGAATAATAGGATTACTGGATGAATTAGGGCCTTTGTTGAATACGTTTAGATGCAAGCTTTAACATGTCACATGCTCATCAGTAAAGGTTAAATGGGGACAAATTAATTTTCACATACATAGAAATTGCAAAACTTGTTAAGGGTATGAATAACTTAGTTGTTCATTGTACTAAAATATATATCCACTCTCTAGAAACTGCTATAAACCGTGTGTCCCCCAAAAAACTATACACTTTTGAAATGGCTGCCGAATTAAAAATATAAGATTCTGGGGGAAAAGTTTTATAAGCATGGAAAGCTCATAAACTCAACTTTCATATGACACCAAAAAGTCCGAAAATAATTCATGCTTGGGTGAGCACTGCTCACTTTTGTAAAGGGTATGAAAATTAGGTTGCGCAGGAATTAGCCTGTACATGTATATCAAAAAGTATCTACTCTCATACAGATCTATCCCACCAATGGTTATCCTACATAAATGACGCATACCAGGACCTTTTTACCTTCAATAGTAGATTTATTTAGTAAGAAAACTCAATTGCATATATACATATTGTACAATACATCACACAACTTGATATTTGAGCTTTGCATATTGCAAAGGAAAAAGAAAAAAGAAAAAAAGGCTATAAAACTACAACAGACAGTCGCTGGATATAAACAAAAATAAATAAATGAAATAAAAAAAGTTTGCATCGAGTTCAACAGACTTTTAGGACAACCTTCCCAATAAAGAATACATTTTTCAAGAGTATCTTCAGTCTCAATTAACATTAACTCAATCAGTTAATGCGATGGGATAGGATCAAGTTAATTTTTCCAATAATTTTTGCAAGGAGCATTGCTACTGAAGGGGGAGGGAGTCTCAGTCTTTAATCCCCTTTTCTAAATTTTTCTGATAGTAAATTCTGAAAACTCGACTTTCTATTGCCTGTTGGAACTCATACATACAGTGTGTATTGCAAACAGTGATAAACTCTCTCTCTCTCTTTTTTGTTTGGAGTAGGAAAACTGTTGATTGTTTTGTCGAGTTGATTCCCTCCCCCAAATAAAATGATATGGCGATATCCCTGATGGCTCTATCACTAGCTACTTCCAAACAATACATCATGGTAATGCAAATCATCATTATTACAAAACAATTCATGTAGTTATAATCTTGGGTCCGTGATAACGTGCACCTCACATTTACTTTCAACCTAGCATTTGTAAGGAGCATTAATGAAACACATAGATCATAATTTATAATCAGTCTGAACCCGTTTCAAATCACTCTTTCACTATCACATCCCACTCCATTTCAAATGCAAATACATGTACATGTAGACCATCAACATGTAGAAAATCCACATCATTAAAAACAAAACATTACTATGATCATCTGTATAATAAATATATAATCTCTTATATACAACATATTGTGTGGATGGGGCAAGTGCCGCAAGTCTAATGTTATTACTCGTCCTCTGTTATATTATTTCCTTTTCCACCTAAAATTCAATTTCTCCTTTGATAAAGAGGAAAAAATGTACACAGTTGGATTATTCAACGAACAAGAAAACTCAAAAAGGAGAGAGGTATTATTTCAAATATGCAATAATGATCAGAGTACAATGTGGATAATTGGATATCAATTAAAATTTCAAAAATTGAATGGAATACATTACTATACCAGTCAAGTATATGGATCTATAACTAAGACTGGTAGATTACCAATTCTTGTTCTCATCTATCACATATTAAGCACCTGCTCAGTATCTTCACTGTGTTTGAGAAATGATGGAACACCCTTCTCTATATTTATGGTCTCTATCACTGCCATCAGTTTTCATCCATAGCTGCGACTGGTGACCCGTCTCTGCTCTAACTACGCATGCTTATCAGAGACTTGACCCAGCTGAGATGGGATAACCTTTCCTTACCAGTCTATAAAGACTGTAGTATCAATTGGATCAATGGTTGGACGTGTATATGGATTTCTCTTTGTGTTATACGCATCAACTGCGTCTTCTCCGCGTCAAGTAAAGGAATTATGGTTGGCTATATTAATACAATAAGATTATTAAACGATGCTGCAAATCCTACTTTTCAATGCATGGGATATACAGGGTGGAACAGTCTTTGTGTGAATCAAAGACATTGTCGCGCATTGCATGCCTTTAAATTGTCACTGAACAATCCAATTTAATAACTGATATTAATGTACATGTCAACGACAAAACATCGAGATATGATCAATCCTGAAGTTTGTTGCTACTTTTGTAATCAAATCAATTTTGGGACATGGATATAGAACTTAGCGATTGATTTGTCTATAGATTCAATTTTTCAACATATGATTGTCCAGGCGACAGGGCCAATGTGGAAAGCTGCTTTGTAACTGGCAATGCTACCCTGTAAAAATAAAACTACAAATATTAAAATAAATATAAAGCTAGGCTGATCATATAAAACCAAACTTGAGCATGGAGACATGTACGAATCATTGTCTCTTTCTTTTTGATTTGCTGGGGAAAAGGCAAAACCTTCTTATCCAATGAGAATTCTTTGCCGACAAATACAGGGTATTAATCCAACCATAAAATCTTACACTAGACCCATTCACACAGCTCAAACACAATTTTGAAAAATTGTTGATTTTTGGGGACTGCCAATTACTAGTACACTACTGGAAAAACCCATAATGAAATGCATGTGTTTCCTCATTCTGATTTTGTTCGTGAGTAGTACACATGCGTGACTTGTCGCTGCTCTTCATGCGATCCCTCAGACGCTAGGAAAGTTAGGTGACCGAAAACCGGAATCGTACCAAATTTTTGAGAGCGGGCATTCACACTGTAAAAATGATTAAATTTCTGCAGGCGTTTAACAAGATAACACTCTAGAGGTTGTGTTTGCTGGTACAGTCAAACCTGTCTATAGAGACCAGCCAAGGGAAACACAAAAGTGGCCTTTGTAGACAGGTGGTCTTTGTAGACAGGTTCCTTTAGTACATGATTCAATGAGAAACCATTTCCAAGGGAAACAAAAAATGTGGTCCTTGTAGACAGGTGGTCTTTATAGAGAGGTTCCTTTAGTACATGATTCAATGAGAAACAAGCTGCAAGGGCAACACAAATGTGGCCTTTGTAGACAGGTGATCTTTGTAGACAGGTGGTCACTAAAGCAGGTTTGACTGTAGTTGCTATGTAAGTACCGACGAAACACAGGAATGTAGAGAAAAATTGATGATTTCTGCTTGCAGTGTAAAGGTAGCTGCTTTCAAAGAGAACAGGTTATCCCTGCAGCATTCCTTGCGTGGGTTTACTCCGACATTTTGACCACTCCTGGGACCTATTTTACAAAGCCTTTTCTCAATGACACATGACAAAAATCAGTGACAAATCTGCTAATAACCAATCAGGAGCAAGGATTTCAGTAGCTTATAACAAAATCTGTCATTTGTCACTGATGACAAGTTTTGTGAAACACCCCCCTTGAAGTGTGAGACAAGAAGCTTGCTTGGGATGGTGTAAGGTCCCTTCTCTGGGATAAGTTCATGCCGCGTCTAATGCATCAGTATGGAACGTGTCTCTCTGAGAAAGCGTGCAGATTCCCCATCTGGCTCATACCACTCTGTATATGAGCAATGTGTACTTCAACATTGTTCTCGAAGCACCTGATGAAGGTAAAAAAAAAAAAAAAAAATCAATCAAACATATTCAAATCATCCTTCGTGAAGATTATTAGAGAGATACTGTTGTTATCCAACTTTATTCTATAAGAGACCTAACCACCAAACTTTGACATGAATTAACTTTTTGTTTCTAGGACTGATTCTGAAAGAGATTGTCAGCTTTAAAATGATAAAGAGTCAAACCTGTCTATACCGACTGCCTAAGGGAGATACAAAAAGTGGTCTTTGAAGACAGGTTCCTTTAGTACATGTTTCATGGGAAACAAAAAGTTGAGCATAAACATACCCTAAAGCAGGTTTGATTGTATAAATCCCATCCTAAACAGTATACACTGTAGTCTAAAGAAATTTATGTGAAGGGATTATCAGATTAGCGCACCAATTATACACATCCTGTTTTGTATTTTGGCTAGATGTCAATGCTAAAGCTCTCTCAGATTTAAAATTATTGGAGATTGAAATGAGGCGAGTAGACAGACAGTGGGCTTCATTAAACACAATCCCCACTATTTTCGAAAAATCAACTCAATGACAATTCCAACACCCCGTCGTAATGTGCCATAGCAGGGAAAAAAATACTTAAAAAATTTCGGGGGCTACTTTACAAGCTTGCTTGCATGAAAAGAACACTCTTTAATTTGTTTTGCATTGAACTCTCTTTTCAGCATTTCTAGGGCTAATTCACCCCGAGCCCCTGTGTATTTTTTTCCCTGTCCCATAGAAATCATATTGAGATTATTTATGAAGTCATTGTGATGTTTTCACATTTCAACAGTTGACGCACCAGGCAGGTCATTATAATTGCCTTAAGTTGATATTTCAGAAGTAGATAATATCGTGTTAGCATGAAATATCAAGAACTTACTCGTGATTGCTTGGGTGTATCTTCTTCTTAAGATCAGCAATGGACTCATTGAGAGAACTGTATCCAACAGAGTTCATGTCTCCTTTGGCTAAGGACTATTCAAAGAAAGCAAGAAAGGAAACAAAAGAAATATATGAACAATTGCTTTCACTTCCAAATCAGATGTTGTCATGACATCATTATTGATCATCATAATATTGATAGTTTTTATATATTTTTTTTTAATGATTATAATAACCATCATCATCATCATCGTCATCACCACCACCTCCACCACAACTATCCTCATCAATATCATCATAATCATTGAAATGACCATCATCAGCAGCAGCATCATCAGCAGTACCAGCATCTTCATTACTACCACCAGCATCACCACCAGCATCATCACCACTACCACCACCACCACCACCACCACCCCCAGCATCGTCATCACCACCACTACCACCACCACCAGCATCATCTTGACTTTCATCAACATCACCACCAACACCACCATCATCACCACCACCACCACCATCATCACCACCATCATCACCACCATCTTCATCATCACTATCATCATCATTATCACTGACCTTAATCTGCAGCATGAGTGATGTAAGACTAGCTATGAGGTCATTGAGTTGTGGACTCTTGATTGACCGGTCACCCAAGACAAGGTTAGCATCGTTGACCATCTGAGTAGCCTCTTGCTCACATCTCATCTTCTCCTCAGAGGGCTGGGTGAGAGGGGGTAAGCCCTGCTCTGGAGCTATCTGCAAATAGATATAAAATATAAATGATAATATAAATAATAATAATAACTGTTATGATGGTGCCATAATGGACACATAATGCGGCATAATAATAATAATAGTAGGTTCTTGTATAGCGCTCATGTCTGTCAGACTTGACACTCCTGGCGCTCCCGATTATCAGTGACTAAAGCTTGATGATCAGAGTCATAGAAGGTCGTCTACATGGAAAGAAGATGAAGGGAAGACCTTGTAAAGGCTTTCTAGATGATTTCATCACAGAATGTGGAGCAACGGGATATGAATTACTGAAACGGTTGGCTCAAGACCGAGGTACTTGGAGAGGACTTGATGTAGAATTCTGATTGGGTCACTGAATCTGTCATAAACTGACAGATCACTATTGATGATCATGACAGTGCCATGGTGCATGTTCACCTCTTCGACATGATTAATCGCACCTTCGAAAATTCATAACTTTCTTGTTTTTAATTAGCTTTTGCTCAGAACTTTTTTTACTGACCCGTTTCTCTCATTTGCTGTTTCTATTGAAAGCAACTTGATATCAGGGTGGACATCCGGTAATACATTGTAAGTTCAAAATCTCCCATTCATATTTCTATGTATACAGTGAGACAGACCAGAAAGTCTGAGTGATTTGTTTGATATTAGTTTGAAATTAAATTCTTAACTCGTCAAATGTTCCTTCATTGCGTGAGGTTAAGCTGTGTATAGATTTATATTCATTAATAAATACCGTACTAGATCCCTGACATAAATTAATAAATACATAAATACAAAAATGATTAAATACCCGAAAATATAGACAAATATAATAATCAAAGAAATAGATAAATAAAGAAATAACCGATTAGATGACTAATTCAAATAAATTATTTATCTAAATAAATACAGTTACATCAACAAATAAATAAACAGATGAATAAACAAACAAACAGATGACTTATGAACACCTTGGAAATCATTATCAAGTTATTTTTTTGTTTCCTATATTCATGTACAGTAACATTTGAATTGTGACAGCGATGACTGTTAATGACCTTCGCTGCTCCATCACAATCACATTCAGTTCATCACAGTCTACACATTTTTTCTCATTTGTATCATTCATACAATGTTGTTTTTAAATTGTTTATTTCTGCATAAATTGTATTTTTTAAAGAGATGTGAAATCAATGAATTGGAATTGAAGGAGGCTATGTATGTCCCTGAAAAGCATTTTAAAAGAATACATTTGATTTGGGATGCCTGTTTATAAAAAGTAATGACAAAGAAAAAAACTATATCACAACACACAAATAGTGAGAAGAAAAAATGTTTCAATAAAACAACGAAAAGGATGATCTCATATTGCAGTACCTGTGAGTTGAACCTGATAGGTTACACCAAAGATTTTACATCAGTTGTATCAGTACTAAAATTCCCAATCTAGGGTTTTTGTACACAAACTTCTGAGGATAAACAATGAGAGTCTTGAAATAAGAATAATAGATCAGAAAGAACCCTATATTATGGTGCTTTGATAAAGGTATAAGGTCAAAAAGCTGTATGACACTTAACATATCAATTTTAAATGACTTATTTTCAATAGGCTTTGTATGCAAATTCAAAAACTCATATACCACATAAGGTCTGGACATGAGACTAAAGTCTCAGGAAGAATAACAGGAAACCAAAAAAGTACAGAAAGAAATAAATAAAGACGAAGAAGAAAGATTCAAAGAAATAAAGACATAATGAAAGTTTTTACCAAATCAAATTTGTAATAATTTTTGTTTTTAATTTTAATTATTACACTCTGTAGCAATATGTTCAAGGACAAAAAAAATCCAATGAAGCAAATAAATAAAGAACTAGTTTACAATAAGTGGGAGAGAAAATACAACATAGTAATATTAATCAAATAATATTTCATGAAATTTCCAATCTAAACAAGCCCTCTAGTCTTCTACATAGACAGTAGAAATCAAGCGACTCATTGTTTTTGACAGAAGATTCAAATACCGCCCACACATACACAGCCAGGCAGTTTGCCTTTGATAAATAGAATTAAAAAAGAAACATAGGGCACGTAAAAGATAAACATTGCATAGTCAGCCAAGCAGGCAATGTCTATCACATGAATCAGACACAAATTAAGAGCATGGCCGAATATGATTGGCTATGGGGCTCAACAAAAAATGACATGCTACTCTGTGGTTGGCCGACAGGCCCCCGTCTAGGCAGGTGGCAAGAGGTAGCTCATTATGCATCGACCGCTGATTGGTCAATACCCGGCCAAGCCAGGGACCCATTTCATTCTCATTGGACAATATCAAAATCACATGACCAACAACAGACACAATTTTTGACATGGAATTGAGTGATTGGATGGTTCGGAGCGAGAGTGTGAGGACCCACAATTCATTTGCATATTCGCGCATAATCTTACGATATTACGTTGGACGGAAATTCGCCTCGCCCTGCTTCCTCGCCATTTTAGAAATTTAAAGGGCAATTTGCATAAAGCATGTTCGGCGTGAAAATGAGCGATTCACGGGAACTACACATTCGTACCACTACATGAAACATAGTATTATCCAGTTGTAAAAAAACATGAAGTAAAAATGAGTTGCTAATCTTAAAAGATAAATTTACCATGAAATTTTTAAACATTAAATTCAAATTTTTCTTGACGTCGGAGATCCAATCACAATATGGGAATCTTTATCAGAAAAAAAAAGATATCTAGATCTACACTGCTTTACTCTTTAGAATATACAAAAAACACACATCAGGTAGCTATAAATATATGAGACGTTCAACAGTCTACGAAATTGTGGCTTTTCATGTATGATTTTACTCTATTTTATGCAAAAGTTTGCGTGATTTGAAAAATATGCCAATCCTTCGCGACGTAAACGTACACGAATTAGCATTGCACTTCGAACAATGCAATGCCAGTGGACACGTACACACAACGGCGAAGAAATCAAGCCTGTGAATTTTGAAGTTTTACATTGGAAATATCCATCCTGTATTAAAGAAAACAGAATATTTCCGTAGGAGAACGTAATTTTTTCCCGTTATTTACCACGTTAACGTCATAATCGTCACTTTCGTCTGATATATAGCCATTTTCTTCGATGCTCGCTTCGGACTCGATGCGAGCGATCTTCACGGGCACGTAGTTCTTGCGCGACTTTCTCCCGGAGCGTTTCGTTGCCTGTCCCATGGCGGTCTCGACGCGTGCGATAGTCGACTCATAACCCGACAACTTCTCGTCCTTTATAGTCCGGTTATCACCATTCGCTATCTCAGGATAAAAACTAGAGTCATACTCCATAATATGTGTCCAAACGTCGACATGTTCGTTCAACAAACATTCATGTAATAATCCCTGAGAGCGCGTTGTATCAAAGTTGCGTGTATATAATTGTTGTATAAAAAGTCAGAGACTGGTTGTAAACGCTACACACACACACACGAAACCGTACATTCACATAGCGTCACTTCGCCGAAAACAATGCCCATTGATTCGAGGAAGAAAGGGGAGGGACTACTATTAGAATGTCTGAGGCGCGAAATTTGATCAACAACGTAATTATTTAGAGGATATTTTCGCAGGATTTTCATCCTTTCCTATTTTCCCTGTCCATTGTCATCCGACTGCGAGAGCAGGTATTTAAGAATTTAAAAATAGAAATCAATAGTGAAATTCTTACAAGCAGTGGTGCCAAATTACATGTAAAAAAAACAAACATAATATACATTTATTTTTCTCAAATCATATTTGTTGTTTTATGTTTGTTGTAATAATAATAATAATAGTCATATTTCTATATTTTCTTTTAAAGCACTTCACATTGTAATTATAATAAATCAAAGATAAAAATTAAAAGAGGAGTATTGTAGTATTTATAGCACTTAATTGGTTATTTGCAACATGAAAAATGAGATAAATATAAGAACATGAAATTTTCAAGCAAATTTGTGATCAGACATTGCACAAAAAATGACTTAGGCTTTCTGGGAGTTTTGAGACATATGTCAACAGAAAATATACACACTTAAAAGGATGAATGTGTTTATTATTATCAATTGTCTCTCATGCGTGATCATCTTCCCATTTGAAAATTGAAATTACCTCATCACCAAAAATATCTATTTAATTCGTTCTTTCAATAATCATCCAGTTAATTTGTTTCATCCCAAACTAATATAGTTTCCTCCAAGAACATGTACATCATTTCTTTTTCATTGCTAAAATCTATAAATTTCTTTTTTAATCTTTTCTTGAAATTTGACCCGACTCAGTATGGTTTTTATTTTCCTACCTTTGTGATCTGCATGAAAGCTTTTTTATAAGGATTTTATTATTACGATAGAATACTACTGTAGCACGTTTCGGTGATTATTTGCCTTCATAATGATGTTTGTACAATCAGGGAGGTGTTTTATCCCTGGTACAATAGGTTATTCATCAGAGATGCCTTATTTTCAGTAATGCGAGTTGGCTTTGTTACTGAGGGATATAAATCAAAAGAAGATGTTATACCTAAAAAGTCTTCTTTTTATACAGATACTATAATTAAGGAAGTTTACACTAAAGTCTTCTAAAATATATAAGTCTTTCTTCTCACTTTCCACTTTCCAGTATTTAAGGAATACGGTGGCCACTTTCTCTGTTTCCCTACAGTGGCCTCAATACACAGGTGTGACTGTATGTATAAAGGCCCATTCACATATCGCTCATCATGCACATTTCTTTCGTTGTCTTTACAATGCTCCCAGAGATGCCAACCTCTTGACACAAAAAACAGACTGAATATCATACAAATCAGATTTTCACAAAAACTTGACACTACCACTGGCCCGTTGGGAAATTGAGAAAAATGTTTTACTGGCAAGAACGGTCATACCAAATGTTTGCTCTTTCATTAAGATTTAATGAGAAAATTGAAAGCAAATTTTTTTTGGGGGTTGCGGGGGTGTACTTGTATATGTTTTAATGCGATTCTGTGTTTTTATGGGTTTTTATTGTTTATTTGTATCTTCTTCTTTTTTTTCTTTTTTTTTTAATTCGTATTTTAAGAGGTGATATTGTATTATCGTATTTCATTCTTATTATCGTATTAAATACGATTTAATCATACTGGTTGGCATCTCTGTGCTCCTCGTCAGTGCATCACTCAGCTCTTTCTTTGTCAGAAGCTGTCCACACTCCAAACTCATCTTTGTTCTACATCCTTGCTGGATGATCTTCAGGTCCTTGTAGCGAGGGAGTGAGGTGCAAGCTGATCCATCAATGTCCCCACAATAAAACTCTCTTCCATTCACAATATTCTCATCACAATCCATGTAACATTGTCAATGCTTTTTGTTGTTGTTAACAATGATAACTGAGCCAAATGCTTTGTGCATGGACTTCACTGTGATATGTTCTTGGTAACTTTTTGTTTAAATTGTGTGCTTTAATGTTATAACCTCAAGTGTTATACATCATTTGATATTAAATTTATAATATTTTGAAAGTCGCATACAAAATTGCTGGATAAAAGCAGTCACTTTCCTATTAATGTAATAAATATATATTACCCAATGCAAGAATGTGTGAATAATTAGCAAGAATTTCAAAGCTACTATTGGTTTGTAACTTTGTGGGCTTATTTATTGCAAATGTACAAAAAAAGTATATCTTCCAATAAAAATTCACAAAAGATTATCACAGGGTTAGAAACTACACAACCAGTATGAGATTTATATTCTATAGGTAACCATACACATGAACTTCAAGATAGGAAAAGTTTACATAAATTCAATCAGTGACAAAGTATCAGGTCTGTAGAATGTTCTTGGTACCTTCTTTACACAACTTTACAGTGGAAAAGGTGCTATAAAGTTGCTATTTTTAATATTATTGTTATTATTATAAAAAAACAAAACTATTATGTGGACTCATTAAAGATAAAGACCAGTTATGGTCATGCGATTGCATTGTGAAAGAAACGTTGTGAAATCGATCAGAAAAGGTTGATCATCTAGCATATATGTACTGCAAGGTTCTGGAATCATCAAAATGATAAGAAATTTGGCCAAGTCTTCATAAAGTTAGAAGCACTGTACACAGAAAGATGTATATGGGACTACACACACGTGCGCGACACGTGCATTTCATATCTCTCAACAGGCGAGAGATACACTAATTTACCAAATATATCAATTAGTAGGCAGTTTCCCGTCAAATTTGTTATCATCATGTAATATTAAAAACATATTCTTTCACATGATTGGTAATAAGAGCTTCCATTCCATTTTTTGAAATTGGGGCGTTTCCAATACTGGTCTTTACCTTTAAGGAATGAACAAGAAAGCAATGAACACTTTGACACACATGGCTAGCAGCAATTTACCAAAGAAATCATGAGACTGGAGAGGGAGATAGTTAGTGCACTGTATTGCATATACAGAGAATTATCGTTCTACACACATACACACACACATACAGGGTTATGGCGTCAACCGTGGACCAAGTTTAGTACTTGTGTGTGTGTGCGTAGGTAATCGCCAGCAACCGCGGACCACTCCACAGAAAACTACATCAAACCGCGGACGTACCTCCTATGGGATGATCCAGGTAGCGAGCGCCTCTCCCGCGCAGTCATCGAAGGGGGCGCTGTGACATTTCGCGATACACATCGGACTGATCCAGTCGATGTTGCCTACACGCTGTGACATCTAATATTCAAACGCCCCCTACGTCGTAAATTTGATACGGCGGAACTGGTATCGCAACCGTGGACGGTCCCCCATTGCAGGTACGTCCGCGGTTTGAGGTAGTTTTCTATGGAGTGGTCCGCGGTTGCTGGCGTTTACCTACGCACACACACACACATCTTACACGCAAATGAGAAAGAACACACTTTTCAGTACGATACATTCACAGAATGTTCTTATACTTCTGTTCATGTTTTGTAATAAATGTTGAATTACATCGACTGAGGAAAGATTGCATGATTATTATGTACATTAACACACATACAAAACATAAAGAAGACATGAGTACACATGGTCAATTATAACTTAAGTTCATCACAAGGAAAATTATAGCCCTGGACCATTAAATATTGTTTAGGTCCGAATGCAGTCCGTCCTCATCAGGTAATGAATATACAATGTCGGAACACATTGGTCAAAGTCCACAGTATACATACCTCACAAATACTCATTAGATATTTGTTCAGGGCCCTGTCTTATAAAGATTTACGATGATCCAAATCAATCGCAAGTCATTCAACCAATCGCACAAGTTTGCAGTCTCCATAGTCTTATGTTTATAGTTGCGATTGATATCAATCACAAATAAGTTGTGACTAATATAAGGTCTTCATAAGACAGGCCCCAGGTCTTAATCAGTCTGTCTACTTAAAAGAATGAATTATAATATTAATGACACTAATAATAATTACAATTGTAATAATAACAACAACAAAAATAATGATAGGAATGTTAGTTATAATATTATCAATAATTAAAATAATAATAATAATAATAATAATTATAATAATAATAATAATCTTTTAAAGTCCACTCCAAATTTTACTAAGTTAAACCGATAATAATAGCTATTGTTGTAATAATAATGATAATAGTAAAAATACGAACCTCTTGGCAGTATTTCTGAACACCCATAAGATATTTGTTGAGATCTGTATTGAGTCTGTCTACCTCCAGGACATTGACGGCATACCTCTGCTGGAAGTCTTCAGAGTAAGACTGGCCAAGAGATTTCTGCATCAAGGAAAGGCAAAAGTGTGATAAGCAGAGGAAGAATGAGAGAGAGAGAGGGAGAGGGAGGGAGGGAGGGAGAGTAAGAGAGCGAGGAGAGAAAGAGAGAAAGGGAGAGAGAGAAAAAGAAGAAGAGAGGAAGAGAGAAAGAGAGACAAAGAGAAAAAGGGAGAGAGAGAGAAAGAAAGGAGAGAAAGAGAGAGAGAGAGAGAAGGGAGAAGGAGAGGGAGAGAGGAAGAGAAAAAGTGAGAGAAAGGGAGAGAGGAAGAGAAAAAGTGAGAGAAAGGGAGAGAGAGGAAGAAAGAGAAAGAGAAAGAGAGAGAGAACAAAAGAAAGAGAAAGGGAGAGAGAGAGAAGGGTGAAGAAGAATAAAAATCAGAAGAGTTATAAGCAGCAGACAGGTGAGAGAGAAGGGGAGGGAACAAAATGAAAAGATAAAAAGAAAAGTGAGAGAGAAAAAGACACGATAGGTGAGGGATAAAGAACAATAAAAGGAGATATAATAACAAAGAGTGAGGAAAGAAAGTCAGCAAGAGAGATAGGGATGAGCAAAATGAAAAGATAATGAGAGAAAAACAAGAAAAAGAGAGATTATAAGTAAGGAATAGAGTACACGAAACAGACATAAAATAGAGGGATAAATTAAAGAAATAAGTGGCAGAGAGAATAAACAGAACATTGCAAAACGAAAAGGACAAGAAAAAGAGCAGAAGACATAAGGGAAAGGTAGAAATAAACAGAAATAATAAGTTGAGAGTTTCCCCTAGGTAAATTTTCAATCTCACATTATGTTATGAAATGTTCTGTACGAGGCAAATTGGAAAGGAGCTCGGAAGACATGTCACAGTGTTGCCAATTTGAGAACTTTCATACTCTTTAATCGGATATTTAAAACTTTCACTAATTTGTATCTCTCTTTTTCTGCTTTTATTAATACAAACTTATTATCAGGTCAGACTTCCTGTTGAATACTACAGATTATCATTTTTTTTAAATTTTTAATTCCATCAAAATTCAAAGTAAAATACATAAAAAATCAGAAGTACCCCAAGATAAGCACAGCTTGTGAGAATGGGGCTCTGTACAAAAATAAACATACAAGCAAATTATAATAACAAATATGTTTCATTCATTCACATGCACACAGACACACCAACACACACCGCAGGCAGAACATTGTACAGAAAGAAAAAAATTGCCTTTGGGTTGAGGAAACCCTTACCATTCTCTCAGCCTCTGTGTTCATTTCTTTCATCTGCTGGATCAATTCCTTCTTGTATCCAAGAATCTTAGAGAGCTTTGTCTATAATGAGAAAAACAGTTGGGAAAACAAAACATTATTAATAAATATTGATTGAGGAGGCGCGATAACTCAGTCGGTAGAGCAGTGGTCTCGTAATCTGGTGACCCGGTTTCGAAACCAAGTCGATGCGCTAGTGCCCTTTGGTAAGGCATTAATCCTCATTACCAGGTCCCTCGGAGAGGACCTAAAGCCGTTGGCCGTCTGGTTGCTTACTTACAGCTTTATGCTTTCTTAGCAGTCAGGTAAAATAACCACCACAACAAAATTGTCATCAGAACACTACTGAACTTGCATCTTTGTTCTTTTTCTCCTTTTAGTACTTCACTCTCCTTCTTTCTTTTTTCCTTCATCCCTCCCTCCCTCACCTCCTCCTCCTCTTCTTTTTCACCTTGTTCTTCCTCTAGTTTCTTCTTCATTTTCCTCCTAAATCATCTTCTCCCTTAAATATTTCTTCTCCCCCCGCCCCCTCTCTCTCTCTTTATTTCAAGTACATTGGCCATCCTGGACTATTTATCTCTTCTTTTACCTTTCTCTCAAACTAACCACATTTATAAGGAATGAGACGGGGAATCCCCCTAATGTATGGCCCTCTCCTCCCTGTAGCTTCTCTCTCAATGGTGATAGTCCTAGCACAAACTTACCACATTTATAAGGAATGAGACGGGGAATCCCCCTAATGTATGGCCCTCTCCTCCCTGTAGCTTCTCTCTTAGCGGTGATAGTCCTAGCACAAACTTACCACATTTATAAGGAATGAGACAGGGAATCCCCCTAATGTATGGCCCTCTCCTCCCTGTAGCTTCTCTCTTAGCGGTGATAGTCCTAGCACAAACTTACCACATTTATAAGGAATGAGACGGGGAATCCCCCTAATGTATGGCCCTCTCCTCCCTGTAGCTTCTCTCTTAGCGGTGATAGTCCTAGCACAAACTTACCACATTTATAAGGAATGAGACAGGGAATCCCCCTAATGTATGGCCCTCTCCTCCCTGTAGCTTCTCTCTTAATGGTGATAGTCCTAGCACAAACTTACCACATTTATAAGGAATGAGACGGGGAATCCCCCTAATGTATGGCCCTCTCCCCCCTGTAGCTTCTCTCTTAGCGGTGATAGTCCTAGCACAAACTTACCACATTTATAAGGAATGAGACGGGGAATCCCCCTAATGTATGGCCCTCTCCTCCCTGTAGCTTCTCTCTTAACGGTGATAGTCCTAGCACAAACTTACCACATTTATAAGGAATGAGACGGGGAATCCCCCTAATGTATGGCCCTCTCCTCCCTGTAGCTTCTCTCTCAACGGTGATAGTCCTAGCACAAACTTACCACATTTATAAGGAATGAGACGGGGAATCCCCCTAATGTATGGCCCTCTCCTCCCTGTAGCTTCTCTCTCAGTGGTGATAGTCCTAGCACAAACTTACCACATTTATAAGGAATGAGACGGGGAATCCCCCTAATGTATGGCCCTCTCCTCCCTGTAGCTTCTCTCTCAACGGTGATAGTCCAAGCACAAACTTACCACATTTATAAGGAATGAGACGGGGAATCCCCCTAATGTATGGCCCTCTCCTCCCTGTAGCTTCTCTCTTAACGGTGATAGTCCTAGCACAAACTTACCACATTTATAAGGAATGAGACTGGGAATCCCCCTAATGTATGGCCCTCTCCTCCCTGTAGCTTCTCTCTTAACTGTGATAGTCCTAGCACAAACTTACCACATTTATAAGGAATGAGACGGGGAATCCCCCTAATGTATGGCCCTCTCCCCCCTGTAGCTTCTCTCTCAATGGTGATAGTCCTAGCACAAACTTACCACATTTATAAGGAATGAGACGGGGAATCCCCCTAATGTATGGCCCTCTCCTCCCTGTAGCTTCTCTCTTAACGGTGATAGTCCTAGCACAAACTTACCACATTTATAAGGAATGAGACTGGGAATCCCCCTAATGTATGGCCCTCTCCCCCCTGTAGCTTCTCTCTCAACGGTGATAGTCCTAACACAAACTTACCACATTTATAAGGAATGAGACAGGGAATCCCCCTCATGTATGGCCCTCTCCTCCCTGTAGCTTCTCTCTTAACGGTGATAGTCCTAGCACAAACTTACCACATTTATAAGGAATGAGACAGGGAATCCCCCTAATGTATGGCCCTCTCCTCCCTGTAGCTTCTCTCTCAACGGTGATAGTCCTAGCACAAACTTACCACATTTATAAGGAATGAGACGGGGAATCCCCCTAATGTATGGCCCTCTCCTCCCTGTAGCTTCTCTCTCAATGGTGATAGTCCTAGCACAAACTTACCACATTTATAAGGAATGAGACAGGGAATCCCCCTAATGTATGGCCCTCTCCTCCCTGTAGCTTCTCTCTCAGCGGTGATAGTCCTAGCATCGGATCGTGTTCTAGTCCAGGTGACAGCATCCCACCCGGTCCAGGTCTACGTCAACACGCAAATACAAATATTAAAAAAATGTTTAATAATCAATAATGTAACTCATAACAGCACAGTACAGGCCCATTAAAGCCCCACTGTCCTACTTGTAGCTACTTGCTCCCTCTATATAGAAAACTTCCCCAATCGGTGCCTGTTGGTCCCCCATGATCCTCTTTTTCACATGTTAAATGAGAGCTGAGTTAATGAGATAGCCACCTGTCACAGTGACCTCGCTGGCTCGCTGGGTGGTCTAATCCTTTCTAGCTGAAGTAAAGCCTGCCATTTACACTTTTGGAAAAAACTGTTGATTTTGCTCATTTTTATTTTTGTGTGAATAGTGCCCATGCGCAACTTATGACTAAAAAAAATTCTATAATATAGTACCAATGTTTCGGGAGCGGGCATTTACACTGCAAAAATCAGTGAAATTTCTACCTTCTTTTAAAAAAAAACACTCCAGATGTATAATTTTTCGATTTAGTATTTTCATCGTGTTTGCGGATGGTTGCTTAAGAGCTGCCGACGAAATCTCTAGTGTCTCCCTTCAGTGATCTGTTTTGCATTAATGATCTTTTGATTCAGAATGCTGTGGGTTAAACATTATACATGAGCAGAAAGAGCAACAAAATTAGTCTATTTTCAAATGCAGCATGTTGTGCCATTTCCAAATAAGAGCAATATAATTCTAACAAATCATTTAAAAATATGTAAATTGGCAATGCGATGTAAAATATAAAATCACTATTTCCGTGTGCAAATTGGCAAATTATGAATTAAATTCTGCTGTTTTCTATACTATGAAGGAATAGAAACTTTGATTAATTCCCGTCTATTTTGCATACATAATGAGCCCTGTGACCTTTGACCTCGTGACCCCAAAATCTAATCAGTTCATTGGCTCTGCAAGATACATGCATGATTCAAGTTTGGCGCTAATCCATCAATCGGTTCTTGAGATAACGCGATCACAAGAACGGGACGTACGTACAGACGGACAACCAGAAAACATAATGCCTCCGGCTACTTTGTAGCGGAGGCATAAAAAGTCAACTCTGATTTGCTATTGGTTAAAGTGTGCAAATCATGAAGCTAGAATATGCCAAAACAAATGTTAACCCATAGCCTACGGGAACCTGTTGGCTACTGTGTTAAGCCTATGGGAATGAGAGAACTCAGAAGTCAAAGCTTAATAAATACCTGAGAGGTGTGAAGTAATTGGGTCTTGGTCTCTGCTTCTGAAGGAAGGATGTTAATGCTACAGTCTCCTGTTCTTCTGTACTCTGTTCAAGAAGAAAAACAAATTAGAAGACAAACATGAAAGCCCTAGCATTGAACTCATCTCCTTCTCAAAGGCATTAATCTCTCAACCTAAGCTCAAATTACACGGGGGCGGTGGGCGATTCGCCCACGTGAGCTTCATAATCGCCTCCGTCAGATTGCTCACGGGGGCGATTGCAAAAATTTAAAATCGCCCCTGTGGAATTATAAAATAAAGATTATCTTTTCTGTTAAAACTTTCACACAATATTGAGTTTCAACTTTCAAACCTTAAACCAATGAAATGGAACTATGGAAATTAGGTTAGCGTGCAGGATTTCTCGCTCAAATCTTTTTTGATGTCTAGAGGCTGACATATTGTAAACAAATGAACGTTTTTCCGCCGCAAGATTGCGCTTTATCTCCCATCTCCACATCTCTATGAGTATTACAGATACAAACACCTGAAGCTCGCAGTGCACTGCCGCCGTCAGCAGTGGCTATACTAGCTGCGCCGGTAGTATACTGGTGTGCACGCTGCCGCCCCATATATCTGCTGGAGCTAGATAGAGGTGATCGCGCAAGGACCGAAACGTGGAGAAGTTGTTCGTTGTGAAAATCTAATTTCCTCTGAAATCTGGTGATTCCAAAAAACCAGCAAATAATGAAACTCGACCAGTAAATCAAAAAGCAAAATTCAGTTAACCCTTACTGTACTGGGGGGGGGGGGGGGGGGGGGGTGGGAGGCCCCCCCCCCCCCCCCCTCGACATTTTCACAGTTTGTGCCGCAACCGCTTGGAATTTTGAGTTGTCGTTTCATGACTTTTTTCCCTCAAGTCTTTAGCACATTTTGATACCATTTTCGTTGAAATCAGATATACCTGTAAGGTGTTACATAACAATTAGTATGCGCATGTCATCAAAAAGTGCTATAATTGCATATATTCATGTACATGTACAAGCAGAAATGTGAATACAGGTTTAGATGTATTTCTTCCTAAGTGGGAGATTTGATATCAAATTGATTTTATATGTTACTCAAAGTAACTTGATGTATTCCAGAACAAAATACATTAGAAATAAAACAATAGATATAATAAGAAATAAAAACAATGAAATACAAGAAAATAAAATGATGAATTTCGAATGCGTAATTTGCGTATTCATAATTTATGCAAATTAACCTATGCATTTTCAAATATCATAAAAATAGTGAAACCTCATGAATTTGAGATGAAGGAAACATTTATTCAATACACTTTCAAGATTCTTGACAAGTCAACAGACAAATATGTAGTTTTCTGTAAAATGCATAAAATTAGCATTTTGCATAATTAATTAGGCTATAACGAAAAAAAATTGCATATTAGGAAAAACTTAATTATACCATCTTGTTCCTTACGTAAATCTCTACAACCATGCAAATTGTTGTGTTCATCGGACATTCGACGGCCGAGATCATAGGGGGGGGGGGGGCCTCCCAGGCCCCCCCCCCCCCCCCCCCCCCCCCAGTCAGTGAGGTGCTCAAAATAGCCCAGTACAGTAAGGGTTAAAGGAAACCAGTTGGCGATAAGGCGACTGTACGGGCTTGGACCAGAAACTTCGTACTGAGGGAGGAGATCTGACCATTAGCTGCATGTTATAACTTGTAAAGTTTTAAGAGGGAAATAATGCCGATAATGATGAAATGGCAAAGAATTTAGGAATATCATGGGAACCACCAATTCAATGGAAATTTGTATTAAAAAAAGAGCCCCTGTGAGAAGGCTCATGGGGGCTCTTTTTTTTTTTGGGAAGAGCCCCTGTGGACAAAAAATTTATTTGAGCCCTGCTCTCAACCTAGGTTTCATATGAATCTACAGTGTGTGTACATTTTCTTGTCTCTCAACTTAACATCAGAGCTACACATATATGCACATTTATGGCCATGCATTATCACTTTTAGCCCTGCATCATAATAATAATAGGCATTTATATAGAGCCATCTATCTAGACAATCATTAATTAGTACCCCGGCTTTAGCCCAGCTGCCTTTACAGCCCTCTAGCATTTCAAGTAATTAATTCCTGCCAGGTACTACCGTAAATCTCCGTGTATAAGGCGCACTTTTTTGCCGCCGAAAAAAATTGAAAGTCGGGGGTGCGCCTTATACACAGGTACAGAAAAAAAAAAAAATGGCAATGTCTCCCAGCTCAGTGATCAGTGTGTTGACTCACCACTCGGAAACTACAACAACACTAAAATTTGTCTGTCATCTTGGTTTGAAAGTAATCTTTCTAATAGATCTCAATATGTAGTTTATAATAATTATTCCTCAATTTTGTTTATATAACAAATGGTGTACCACAAGGTTCTATCCTAGGACCTAGGTACTCTATTGTTTTTAATTTACATTAATGATCTTACACATTCTTCTAAAAACGACATTGTTACTATTATTTGTGACAACTTTACATGCACAAATCAGCGCCTTTAACTGCACCTCGATGTTAAATGAAGGTCCTTCCCCGCGTTGGTTTTCGGCAACAAAACAACAAAAACAAAACAAAAACAAAAAACGATTTTTTTTTTTTTTTTTTTTTTTTTTTTCCCTCCCCAAAATAGGGGTGCGCCTTATACACAGGTGCGCCTTATACACGGAGATTTACGGTAGTACCTATTTATCACACCTGGGTCGAGTGTGGCAAATGTAGATTAATGCCTTGCCAAAGGACATTAGTGCCGTGTCAGGGATCGAACCACTGCCTTCGAATTTCAAGTCAAGTGCCTAAACCACTAGGATACGACACTTCTTTTTTTGTGGTGCGTTTTACCACATTTTGATGTAACGGTCAGGATGGAAGGAGAAGAAAGAAATAGAAAAACTATTTGACCAACTTGACTGCATTCGTTCTAGAACCTGTTGTAAATCCCATACCCTGAACTTACAAGTACTTCTGTGTCTGGAACAGAGTGTGTGCCGAAGTTAGGTCTGTCAAACGTTACTCTATACGTAGCATCTACAGGATCAAGCGCGTCTATCTGACCGGTAAAGAGACCGTCGTGAGGTGCTCTTAGACGAGCTACGGGGGAACAAAAGGAGAGAAATATAGTCAAATTGGCAAGCTTATGCACACGATGTCAAAAGTTACTAGATGGAACTTCGACTGCACGCAGTCGAAAATAATGCCTCCGTCATAGAGCAATTTTACAAACCAAAACAAAAGAAATTTTTCAAATTCAAGTTCGATTGTAATCCATTGACAGGTTCTCAGAATATCGTGATTACAAGCTATTTCTCACATGTATGACCCTTTTATCTTTGACTTCATGACCCTAAAATCTAATCAGTTCATTAGCTTTGCAAGATACATACATGTCTTGAGTTTGATGGTAATCCGTCCATCTAATAAAATATATCAAATAATGCGATCACAAGCTGTTGTTTCATATATAATGAGCACTATGACCTTTGACCTCATGACCCCAAATCTAATCAGTTCATTGCCTCAGCAAGTTACATACATGTCCTGCGTTTGGCAGGAATCCATCAATCAGTTCTTGAGATAACGCGATCACAAGCTATTGTTGCATACATAATGAGCCCTGTGACCTTTGACCTCGTGACCCCAAAATCTAATTAATTCATTGGCTCTGCAAGATACATACATGATCTACGTTTGGCAGGAATCCATCAATCGGTTCTTGAGAAAACGTGATCACGAGAACGGGACGTACGGACGGACAACCCGAAAACATAATGCCTCCGGATACTTCGTAACGGATGCATACAAATTGTCAAATTGCCAACCCTTATATTATACAAATAACGCACGTCCCAGAGTGCAATAGCGGTGAATGCAGTACGCGCGAGGTTTCTTTAGATTGGTGCCGCTCTGTGCAACGAGCCGCTTGCGGCGAGTTGACAGTGCGAACCATCTGAAGAAACCGAGCGAACACTGCATTTACGTTTCGCACAACAGGGTCAAGTGCGTTATTTGTTTTATAAAATAGCGACACAAACAGCAACAAACAAAAGTTTAGATCTTAAGTATGCGAGAGTTCGATCCAGATCTAACTGTTAACTTTAGAGTTATGTTGGTTCTAGAAATAAAATGAGGGTCTAAGACCTTGCAGGCTTACCAAAAAGTCCACGGGATTCATTGTTTGATTAAAAATAAAATGCATAGGGTGTCTAGAGACGAGTCTACTTCAGACAGCTGAAATTCCTGGCTTCATTATAAAATCCAAAAGTCAAAACGGGTCTAAATCCAAGGCAAAAGTAAAACAAAAATTTGCTTTCTAATAATACCCCGTTCTAGCTAGAGCTAAGCTACGCGTACGCTGCGCTGGGGATCATGGTGGATATGGAGCGTACAATATTAGCTACGCGTAGCTAGCCTATAGCCTACAATGCACTCGAGGGAGCGTACAAGTACTACGCGTACGCGCGCGCACCGGATCTCCATGGTCACGTACGCGCCGTGCAATATAACTTTTTGTTGCGCTTTTTCTGCACTCATTTCTGCAAAATCGTGCTTGCATCAAAAATTTGTCAATGTCATGTGACGCGTATTGACCAATCACGATGCTTAAAATACTAGAGCCATTTTATAAACATATATATCTTATAAAGGATTGTTCATGATTTGTTCATCATTTTTTTTAAGTTTAAGTGAATAACAATGAGGACCAAAAGATGGCTGCACTTAACAAAGGTCCTACACGTACTAACTTATCTGCATGTTTAAAGGGATCGTTTAACAATGTTAAATCTGAGATACACGGTCCTACATGTTACCAGTGTCTGTGATATGGTGTAATATTGAAGCCCTAAACAAATCAAGCCTCAAAAAAGTAAAAATCTTTGAGTGACCGGTTTTACCATATTCGTTTTCCCCAATAGACTGTAGTGTTATGAAAACCGTTCGGCGAACGGTTTTCAAAATTTGTAATTCCAATCATTAATATCTTGATAATCAGACAGGCGATCGGCTTGTAAAAGTCATGGAGTTCCTGACTGACCTAAAGGTTTATAATTATCATTGCAGTATGAGCTAAATCAAGGATTATTTCTAAAGGATCTAAGACAAAGTTACCGGATCCCTTTAAATTGAAGTTGGAGTTCTGGGAAAGGTGAAAGATGATTTGTGAGCTCATTCATTCTTTTTATGTCAGCGTGGAAGAGTATCATAAAAAATTTATTCCCTGAAAAGAACGGCTCTTCAAATACCTTCATATTCGAAGTATGACAAGTAACAGCTAAAGGTTTATGACCACAACTTATGACTAGTCTGCAAGCACAAACCCCAATTTGACACTTTTTCAAAAAATCATTGTGCCTTGAGAGAAGCCTAGCCCAGCTACCTACTGGTCGTGTCAGCAGCTACAGTACATGGCCTATGGTAGTCTTATAGTGCAGACTCACTTTTACGACTGACCAGGGTTTGTGCTTGCAGACTAACTTATGACCTCATGCTTGTGTAGTCCCATACTCATTTCTGTGTACAGTGCTTGCAATTTTTTATTTTTTTTTAGAAATCTACATTTGCCTATTTGGGACTCTCCTTACGGGGGTTACTGGTGGGACCAGTTGTCAAAAAAAAATGTGTTAATAAGAGGCTATTGTTTGCAATAGACCAGTTTACTACTATATCTAAATTTATGGATGTTTCTTTCCTGGGAACCTGTTATTAATGAATGGACTACAAAACTTTGAATCCAGTCTGCATTTCACTTTTTGTTATGTTCGGAAAGCCTCAGGCAACCTTTCAGGTTATCAAGAAAATCCTTTGTTTAAAAAGTATGCATATACAGTCAAACCTGGTTTAGCGACCACCAGGCACCTGTCTACAATGACCACATTTTTGTTTCCCTTGAAAATGGATTCTCATTGAAACATGAACTAAAGGAACCTGTACATAAAGACCACCTGTCTGTAAAGATCACTTTTCTTGTCTCCCTTGGGTGGTCTTTATAGACAGGTTTCACTGTAATCTTTTTTTTTGTTGTAAACTATTCTGTATTGCACATGATATACTGTACAAAGTTTGCTGTGACCTCTCACCTGTGACCTTTGTGCCAATACAGAGGGGTATTGGGATCTCTTCAGGGAGATCTTTGACCTCTGCCAGGTCAAGCTCTTGACCTTTCCTGTGTTGTAACATCCTTAGTTTCTGCCTCCGCTCCTCTAGCGCCGCCCTTTCCTCCTCAAAGAATGCTGGTGAACATCTGCAAACAAGAATCATTGTATCACAACATAACTGGTCCATTCAAAAGTAACGGTATGACATTAGGAACTCATTTTTTGGTTACCTATGACAATAAAATGGCTGAAATATCTGGACAGTTTGAAGATCTTAGCGATGAAGAGAAATTTTTAAGCACTATGAAACTTGAGAATGAATATATAATTGATCACTTCTGTACGTATCATAAATACCTGAGGGGAATTTAAACATCCCACTCATGTTAAATAATGTATGCCATGTAACAAAAAGAAATTAAACATATATCAATAGAACATCAATATCGAAATTATCATTCCCATTTGTTTGGTATCTTTATTGTCAAACATAGGCTGGTACGTGTGACATAATTATTTTGTAATAATATCATTTACCACTGTATATACAAGCTACATTGTTTATTGTTAATTTGTGATTAGTCAAAAAACTAAACCACTTGTTGATTTTCTTGTTTATATCATTGTTTTATTTATGTATTGTGAAACAAAATGTTCATGTATATGAATGAAGTTTACTAAATTCAATCAGTAACTCAGTCACATTTAACTAACAGTGCCATAAATTTCACAGTATTCAACCAAAAATCGTTATTCCCATCATCACTATTTACTACCAAAGAATAAAATCTGCAGTGTTCGGCATGGTGTGTACAATTCCCACTGCAATAAGCGAGTTCATAATTAGGATTTGCACATGTGCAGATAAAGGTCATTCGGACCCAAATTGTAAAACCATTGAGACGAATACTCGTATCGTGCTCATGAAAGTTATGTAATCAGTATTAATTATGCACCAACAGTACATTTATCTGATACACAGGTGGAAGTATTCTTCTCAAGAGGCAAACAAAAGGTATTCATGAAGCACCTCCATCACTTTGGCAGTGATTATTCTAAAATGCACAGGTGGGAAGTATCCATCGTGTCAGATCTGTGGATATTTTGGGGTCATGTGGTCCAGAGCTATTTACGAACTCGCTTATTCAATGTTTGACTAAAATCTTCAACAACATCAGATGTGAAAATGTAAATCTGCCCAAATGGGGATTCCTCTGGTCTTGTCATTCGTCAAAGCTTGCAATTGCTTTCCAAAAAACATTGTTGAAGGTTGATGACAAAAATTGCTTAATTTTTGTATAAAATATTACTTACTATATTCCTTCTACTGTACTAACCCTCTGACAAGCAAAAAATCCTGAAAAAATTCTCAAACCACAAAGATATCTATGGTTTTCTTTGAAGGCGTCGATGTGAGGCACCCTCTAACAGTGATTAACAGTAAATTCTCCCAACCATTTTTGAATTTTCCCAACCGTTTTTCCATGAAAAAAAGACATAAAACAGGCTATAAAAAATCTGTCAACACTTAAATGTCTGGAATGGAATGTAGAGCCATTTTATTGCTTTGTGAGATTTCCATTCACCTTAAATGTAACTAAATTGTTCTATAGATCTAGATCTAGACCTAGTTGGGAGAATTAAGGAATCGATCAGATCAGTTTTTCCCAATTTGTACCATGAATAATGGTCCGTTTTCACTCAAATTTTCAGATTATCTTTAATTGTACATCTAGCATTGAAGTCACTACCTTAGAACCACTATCTCTCATCTGAACAATGTTACCCAGTCCCTTTAAAAATGTAAATATATCTCTCTATTAAATTCTTCTGCTTCTACAGGAATTAATTTTCCTCCAACCGTTTCAGAACAGGATTTAATTCTTCTAATTGGCAACATTTCGATTTTTCTATAATTCCTACATTTTTTTCAATAAAAAGTTGTCTATTTGGATTGACTTTACATTGCTATTAAGTATGTTAAGAAGTTTTTAGTGTCAATTTGCATGTAATAGGCGTTTCTGAACATTCCTTGATGTTGCCAATTAAGGATTTTAGTGCTTATTCTCAATTAAATAATGTCTAGCATCGAAGGGCAAAGGGTTATGCAACAAAAATTTGTAAAGTGTGTTCTTTCTGCTAAAGTATCAGGACCCGTTGCATAAAACTAACCATTGATGGTAACTTTGCCATCAATGGCAACTTCCATGGTAACAGGGCTCAACAGCCAATCAAAATCAAGGTTTCAATGGTAGTTAACATTGATGGCAAAGTTACCATCAATGGTAAGTTTTGTGCAACGGGGCCCTGGTATGATATTACCAGGGCTCTGTATTGAGCAAAACCACACAAAATATGATAAAATTGATGAAAAGGATAAACAAAATAATGATGTCAATACTACACACCTATTTCGGTCTGATATAAATGCTTGGTTATTAAGAAGAAAAAAAATGTATACAATCAAAAAATTTCATACCTAGATATTTGTTTTGGTTTTGGCAAAAAAAATTACAATCTTTATGAATACAATTTTGTTTTATGCAAACTATTTTATTTATAAAAACAAAGTATGAAGAAAAAAATCTTTCATTTTACGTTTTACAAAAGAACTAGATTTTCTTCAACAAGTAGAACATATAATTGCATTCAGAAAAGGAAAACAGAATACACACAAACAAAAGTGGAGACCTCTAATTTAATTTGATTTGATATTTGATATTCAATTAATTCTTTTACATATTCATGTGTTTACTTTGAATTGTATTGTATTGTATTTGTTATGCAGATCGACTGTTATAATGAACAACGATTGCAAATATCTTTGATTTGAAGCAAAAAACAAAAAACAAACAAACACTACACACCTTCTTGGCTTGCCCATTAATCTCCGAACAATACACCATTCCACTTTGGTCAACTTCCGTTGCTTGAGCTGGGGAAAGGACTCCCTCAGGCAAATCTTGAAGTCATTCTCTCCTTCAAATAATGATCTGTCAATCACAAAAGGAAATCATTGTTTTGTGTTAAGGCATTTATTCATTTGCAAATTACTAGCGGGGCCATGCCTTCTAAAATTCTGAAAAAGGCACAATAAATGAACCCCAAAACAAAAATAATTCTGATTAAAGGTTTTCAGTCAATATTTTGGAATGCTTTAAAACTCTGAACATGGCTTGAATCTAACTCACACAAATGTAACTTACAGTGTATATTTGTAACAATTAAAATAATGGTGGTTTCTTATATTGTGCACAAGTCAATTACGTGATGATGCTCCTGCCGTTCAAAATTTCATCTCAGTCATAGTTTGCTGCCAAATATGTAGCGCTCTGGCATATCAGGTGCCCATTTACACCTGAGGGGTGTTTCATAAAGCTGTTCGTAAGTTACGCATGACTTTACGAACGACTTGAATATGAAGTGCCAGATAGGATGCCCAAAGTTTTTCCAGATGTTTTAACAAAGCTCAATTAAATGATGGCAAAAATATATACTTTGCATTAAAAAATGTTTGTTATAATAAGAATGTTAATCTACATCTGCACAGTTGAACTCTAGTTGATGCAATTAAAAAGGATTGAGCACCACATTTGGCTTTCCATATTCAAGTCGTTTGTAAAGTCATGCGTAACTTACCAACAGCTTTATGAAACACCCCCCTGGGTGGAGATTGGCAAGAATAGATTAAATGATGATAGTGCCGGGCTGGGATTCCAACCCTCAATCCTCGAATTGAGATTCAAGTGAATGAACCAGTATACCGAGACACTTACAATTTAGTCCGTTTTCTTCAAGACCAAAATCTGGATATCTAAATTATTTAGCAGAACCATTTGTCAGTACTTAAAGGGACTTGGTAACATTGTTCAGATGAGAGATAGTTGAGCTAAAGTAGTGACTTCAATGCTAGATGTACAATTACAGATAATCTGAAAATTTGAGTGAAAACGGACCATTATTCATGGTACAAATTGGGAAAAACTTATCTGATCAATTCCTTAATTCTCCCAACTATATTATTACAATTTAATTACATTTTAGGTGAATGGAAATCGTCACAAAGCAATAAAATGACTCTACACTCCATTCCAGACATTTCAGTTTTGACAGATTTTTTATAGCCTGTTTTATGTCTTTTTTCATTGAAAAACGGTTGGGAAAATTCAAAAATGGTTGAGAGAATTTACTGTTAATCACTGTTAGAGGGTGTCATACATCAACTCCTTCAAAGAAAGTCATAGATATATTTGTGGTTTGATAATTTGTTCAGGATTTTTGCATGTCAGAGGGTTAGTACAGTAGAAGGAATATAGTTAGTAACATTTTATACAAAAATTTAGCAATTTTTTCATCAACCTTCAACCATGTTACCGAGTCACTTTAAGTTTAAGGCTTTTATGTTTTCTTCAATTATCCACTGATGTTTTTAATGTAGTCAGTACCTTGTTCCTCTTTGATTGCTATACATGTTTTGTTTTGTTTTCTTCTTAATCGTTTGATTGAAATGTCATAGTTTTATAATGTTTTTATTGCCCATCGACTGTTTTTGACACATTGTTTTTAATTGATGTTGGAATTTGGAAATAAATAAATGATTTGATTTGAAATTTGGATATCTGAATTATTGAGCAGAACCTTCCGTCAGTACTCAAAACTTTTATGACGAGTTCCGGGACTTACTTGTCGATGTTTGAGTAGAACCACTCATAGATACACCACTTGTATGCCTTGGGTAACTTGAGCAGGTTCTTGAGCCGTTGGCCTAGCTTCTGGGCGGACTTCTTGTATGACACGTGGCCTCCTCCTGTCCCGCTGGACGTGGAGAGTTTGGACGGCGTTGAGACGGGGGAGGGGTTGTGGGAGGGGGACTTGGAAGCACTCGCACGGGGGGAAGAGACCAAGGTGGAGGTGGAGATGTGCAACTTGGTGGGCTTCAAGGAAAAGAACATTTGATTCAATTTTATTTTATTCAAGATTCAAATTTATTCATGTTTCCAACGAAACATTACAAATCAATTATAAGCATTTAAAACAAATTTAAGAAATACCTGTTGGAAACAGAGGGGTCCACTAAAAAGCAATGCTTGTACAAGTGTGAACACCTCAAATGAAACTTAGGAATAATGAGTAATTAAATTAACTAATCTGTAACTACAAAAGGAACTACAAAATAGGGGAAAGAAAAAGGGGGATGCCAACAGAGACGAGAGAGGGACAAGATAATACTTTACACGACAAAGATAGAAGAACACGGTCATAATACAAAGAGTAGACAATGACAAAAAGAAGTGAGAGATCGAGGGTACAGAAAATAATACTAAATGATGAGCTGCATGTGGGGTTGAGAAGAAGATAAGGAAAGAAGGACTGTGTCTTGATGGAGAGATGGTTGTTAAGAAATGGAAAAGACATCTCATCATCTGGCAAGACATAATTGGTTAGTAGGCCAAGCCCTGACATCAATCAATTGTTTCGTTTATTTACTTCATTTCATTTATTTTCATAGAAATATAATCAAAGCAAATAAACATTCATACAACAAAACAATGAAATTACAGAGTAGTCAATAGCATGAGCAACGTACAAATATTCACTTAACAATTTATGTAAAATGAAAAAAGGAAATGAAAGGAAAAGATGGATTTGTGAGACAAACTTCCCAGTAATATAGTTGATTAATTGTTATGGAGCATGGATTATACACAAGGATACTAACAAACAAAGTTACTGTAACTGTAGTGTTCAATCCAGGATTGAAGTTAGGATTACGGTTAGTGCTGCCATTTTTGTCACAAGTCAGCTTGTAGATGAGCAGACAAAGGTCATTTGCATTAAATTTGTAAAAACCCCAGAGAAATTAATACTGGACAGGGGTGCTCATGAGATTGGTGCAATTATGCCCCATCTGTGGATTCCATCTTACACATCTGGTAGTATTCCTTTCAGCTATTTGAGTCATTTTTTCTAAATGCACAAAGTGGCACTTCTCCATGTGTACGAGATCAGTGGATACTTGGGGACATATCCTAACAACAAACTGGGCCTCGTTTCATGAAAACGCCACGAGTACAAGTTCGCCGACAATCCCATTGACATGTGTTTAAATGTTCGTACAAGAACATGGCTTCATTGGGATGTCTCTGAAGATGTACTTGAAAATGGTTACATGAAATAATTCCCTGGGCCCCATTTTATCAATATCAATAGCAAGTCCTCCAATCAATCGCAAGTTTGCAGTCTCCTATCTCTTATGTACATAAAAGAAGTTGATATCAATCGCTAATAAGTTACGATTGATATCAACTCTTTATCATAACGGTACTTGATTGTAGCTAATACAAACTCTTTATCATAATGGTACTTGATCAATTGTAGCTAATATCAACTCTTTATCATAATGGTACTTGATTGTAGCTGATATCAACTCTTTATCATAATGGTACTTGATTGTAGCTGATATCAACTCTTTATCATAATGGTACTTGATTGTAGCTGATATCAACTCTTTATCATAATGTTACTTGATTGTAGCTAATATCAACTCTTTATCATAATGGTACTTGATTGTAGCTTATAGCAACTCTTTATCATAATGGTACTTGATTGTAGCTAATATCAACTCTTTATCATAATTGTACTTGATTGTAGCTGATATCAACTCTTTATCATAATGGTACTTGATTGTAGCTGATATCAACTCTTTATCATAATGGTACTTGATTGTAGCTGATATCAACTCTTTATCATAATGGTACTTGATTGTAGCTGATATCAACTCTTTATCATAATGGTACTTGATTGTAGCTGATATCAACTCGTTATCATAATGGTACTTGATTGTAGCTGATATCAACTCTTTATTATAATGGTACTTGATTGTAGCTGATATCAACTCTTTATCATAATGGTACTTGATTGTAGCTTATATCAACTCTTTATCATAATGGTACTTGATTGTAGCTGATATCAACTCTTTATCATAATGGTACTTGATTGTAGCTGATATCGACACTTTATCATAATGGTACTTGATTGTAGCTGATATCAACTCTTTATCATACTGGTACTTGATTGTAGCTTACCGTTCTGGAAGGAGACATCTTGAGTTTTTTGCTAGGCGACGCCCTAATGGGAGACATGGACGTGTCTTCATCATCGTTGAATATCCTCCGATTTTTCTTCCGGATTCTTGTGGGCTGGAGAGATTAAAGGCATCGTTAAACAATGTTGAAACTGAGATGCATGGCCCTACATGTTATCAGTGTCTATGATATGGTGTAATATCGAAGCCCTAAAAACATTGCGCTTCAAAAATGATCATGAAGTGCCTCAAAAAAGTAGAAATCTTTGAGTGACTGGTTTTACCATACTCATATTCCCCAATAAACTGTAGTGTTATAAAATCAGACAGGCGATCGGCTTGTAGAAGTCATGGGGTTCTGACTGACCTAAAGGTTTATAATTATCATTACAGCATAAATAAATCTAGGATTTTGTTTCAGAATCTGAGGCAATGTTACCAAACCAAAATAAGTCAGACTGGAGTCAAAGGAAAATAATGCACAAGATGAGCAACACTACTACTGTTGAGTAACAGTGCAGGGTGGTGTTTCACAAAGACTAAGATCGACTATAAGTTGAACTTAACTACGGCAGACCTGTCATGCCACTAGTTCCTCTAACCATTCCTGACATTGGTTTCCGAAGAGATGTGTAAATCGTGGCCACAAATCTACAGAATTTACATTTGTTGATAGTTCAAAATCGAAGGAAAAAATATATCTAAAGATCATAATTGAGAGACAAATAGTGAGAGCAACCAGTGGCATGAATGGCCTGCCATAGTTAAGTCCAACTTAAAGTCGATGTTAGTCTTTGAGCAACACTCCCCAGGTATTATTAGTACGAGTATTCATTTACAGTTTGTGCGTATGGGTAAGTTGTTTTGCGTTGTTAGCTCAGTCTACGAGCTACAAGTTGGAATTTTAGATTTATGTAAATAGATACAAATTGCCCATATTTGCTTGTTTGACAACAAAGCTGAAATTGTTGGGTGACCACATGAGATCACTAACAACAAAATTCAACTTACAGAACTTGTCTAGATTCTATTTTGGCTAAATAGGACTGTGACTGTAGAGATCTTTTTGATTGGTGATATTGTTAGGAAAATCCAATCCAATCCAGGTATTTATAAAGCCCAATATCTAGTTGCCTAATCAAAGGCGCTGATGAGACTGAAAAACTACCCAAAAATGTCTGTTCATGATTCTAACTGGGAAAGACAAAAAGCAGTGACTAATTGTAAGCAATTCAAAATAGGTACGGTATGTCTTTAGTTGAGTTCTGAAAGTAGATAACTGGTGACAAGATCAAAGGAATTGGAAGAGCAACCAGTGCTCATACTTACATGTCCCCTCCTAGGTACAGAGGGTGTTGTTCTAGAAGGTGATGCCTTGCTTGGTGAGGGGGCTGGTGAGGGGGCTTGAGACGGGGCTGGTGACGGGGAGAGCTTACTCTTCCCTGCGCTCCTTAAGCTCATCAATGCCTCAGCAGATGCTGCAACAGCAAAGAAAATGGAAATCAGGTTATAACCAAACATAGCAGCATTAGTATACCTGTTGTGTATTAAAAACTGTTAAGACGACCTCTATTGATTCTCAACATTTCAAACACCACTGTACAAAAATCGGTACTTTAGCGACAATTGATGACACCTAAATAGCAGTAAAATACAAGCTTTTCAACTTACCGATGTTAGAAAAAATTCTTTGAAAATTCAAATCGTGAGTCTACTGTCAAACTTGCCGATTAGCCACTTCTTATTCATTGTGTGCATTAGTGTGCAATTGCTGCCTCTCAGCACATATACAGCGCTAAAGTTATGAAATGACATGAAAAACTTTGAAAATCACAAGACAAATTGGCAGCTCACTCATGAGTCTGTGACGTAATTGCCTCACTATTCTTTAATTATTGTTTCCCATTTCCCCCCTAAGAATCTTATTTCCTCAAACCAGTATCCAAGTTATATTGATAGTAGAGTAAAGGAGGGAGTTTTTTGGCCGGTGGCAGTTTTCGGCCGGTGCGTTGGATACAGGGTAAAATCCCTTTAAAATCCATTGCATAATAGCACATCACACACACATACAATAACATGCCAGAGTCACTGGAGAACCACATTTACAATGGAAAATGTATCCTTAAATATCACATTTTAGCGATGTAATCGCCGGTTCCGCTACCCAAATCTGAAAAAATGAATATCTTACGGTGCATGTAAGGAATAAAATAAGCTGTATTTCAAGTATTTTTCAGATTTAGAGTCAGAATTTTTGAGTATCACAAGCTCAACAGTTTCTCACCGCATGTATCCTACCACTGCACTTGGATACTATAGCCCTGTATCTCTGTTTAGTTTAGATTCCAGTTTCTGATCACCTTACCCGCAGCTTTAGTTTTCGGTCGTGCGGCGGATTACGTGCTCTGGCCTCACGTGTCTTATTTTTTTGTACCACAGCGAGCCAGTGCTATAGATCAGAGGGCGAACGCACACGCGCTCCCTATTGACTATGTACGTTCATACAGTGACCATGAAAATGAATATTGCTATGGCAATTCATGATTTTTTTTCTGGAATTCTTTTTTTGTTTAAATAATAATAGTATTGGCTTCATGATTTGAACAAGAAATGATAATAAATAGGAGGTAGAGAGTCCAAAAATAGGATTTTGCTTTACCGGTAGTAGCCGAAAATTCCCTCTTTTACTCTAGAGTAAAGGAGGGGGTTTTCGACCACTTCAGACAAAATCCTATTTTTTGGACTCCTCACTTCCTTTTTATTATCATTTCTTGTTCAAATCATGAAGCAAATACTATTATTTTTTTTTTTTTTTAAGAATCCCAGAAAAAAAAAATGAATTGCCATAACAATATTCATTTCCATTTTCACTGTTTCGGAGGTAGTTTTCGGCCGCTTGTGCAAACACTGCAAAGTCAATAGGAAGCGCGCGTGCCGTGCGTTTCCCCGCTGATCTATAGCACTAGCGGCTGGAGCTCCCCGTGCTGAAACTACCTCTGCGGTGATCAGAAATCGGAATCTGAATTAGACAGAGATATCGTGTGCGCTGCGGTATCCGGCTGCATTGATTTAATGCTTGCGATGAGATACTTTTGAGCTTGTGACTCACACAAAATCGCGCTCTAAATACTATACCACTATGGTACAGGACATTTCAACACATCTTACCGACAATTTTATCTTGCATTGTTGACATGAATACGAAAATAAATTGCTAAACCAACATTTGCCGATAGATCTTGATATAAATTTGTGCCAATGCATTGCAAAAGTAAAGAAAGGGACCATTTAACGAAGCTGCCGCGAAGCATCCATCCGAAGTCGCCATTTTGTTATTCCATTTCATGCAGTTTCGGATTACACCGTACATTGTGGTAGGGGTACATCGGACACCAAATCTGCCCGCGATCACTTTTTGAGCTAAACTTCCGGTAAATTATAAGAATATTGATGAATTTGGTATCAGTTTGTAAAAAAAAATTGTAGTTTTACGAGAAAATTACGATTATTTTGTTTTGTCTGTTGTTTTTTTTTTCCTTTTTTTTCCCCCTCTTTGAAATGTCAAAGTTGGGGTGCGGCCTATGCGGCCTTATCGCCGGCAAATACGGTATTGACTTTACGTGTTCAAAAAGCAGGAAATATAAGACCATATTCACGGCGCCGTATTTTGTCATTTTCATTGCGCATCTATTATGCGTACGAGAACCTGCGCACTTTGCGCGCACTCTATTGTGACGTAATAATCACACCAAATTGGGTACACTGTTTGCAGTGTATCGAAAATTTTGTCAAGCAGCTGGATGCACAGTGCTGGTTTGACAAAGTTTTTTCAGTTCTATGAGATTGTCATGTATATATTTGCTCTAGATGTCTGATTTGGATAATAATAACAATATTAACTGGCTTAACTTTCGGGATATACCACATATATTTCCCTCACAAGACCCATATTGCCCTCGTCTTTGACTCAGGGCAATATGAGTCTAGTTTGGGAAATATTATGTGGTATCTTCCTCAAGGCCAACTTTCCATATTATATAAATATACAATATTCAGAAAAAAGTATAAATACTTCAGTTCATAAAAGATTTTGGGAAATGTCATGCACTCAATATGATAGTAATCATTACTCTGATCATCCCTAACTAAGACCAGACGATCATGGGGAGATCGAGTATTTGCCTCAGCATCTCCCTGATTGTGGAACAGTCTCCCTAACACACTTAAGGACTGTAAATCAGTAGATAATTTCAAGGCCAGTCTGAAAACTTATCTACATGTAATGACCAACTTTAACTAGACCTAGTCTAGGCCTATATCGTCTTTTTTACCATGTATAATGTAATGTAAGCATAAATGTATCTAAGTATATTATGTAGCTCATTGTAAGCGCCTTGAGCACCCTCTGGGTGGATATGTTGCGCGTTAAATATATAAATGTCTTTATTTATTATTGTAGTGATTCAGCCTGAGCCAATACGGCTCTGGCGGGTATAAACCCATATGCGCGTAAGTCCCGCATTTGGCGACACCCGCGGTAGTTTCCGCGGGCGTGCTTATCCCTGGGTACATCAGATTGAATCGAGACTGTCAAGCGTGCAACACAAGCCGTCTGCCGGTCTCCTCGGATCTCCAAGCATCTAGTGGAGCTCCACTCGTCGGTACACATCGGCATCGAGCTTCGAGTATAGTTGGTTCTTCAGTTTATGGTAGGATTAACCCTTATTCTACTAGTCTAAGCATATTGCGTAGTTAACCATAGATATTTAGGCCCAGTTGTTTATTATCCGCCCCGTCACTACATTATTTATTTATAACCTGGGCAAAGGCATGGGGAAATCAAGTTTTTGACAATAAAAAGGGAAATTAATGGGATAAACATATATAAAGCAATTGATAAATAGTGAGGAAATGACGTCACAAACTGATAACCAAATTGGTAATTTGTGTAGTGATTTCCATTGTTCAATATTTTTCATACTTTTTCAAAAAATCGTAACTTCCTCATTTGTTATCCGATTTTAGTACTCAAATTTTGTTTGCTCCGTTTCTCGTTTTTCTGCATCTATAAAAAGCAAATTATTTTTGGAGTGGACTTAGCCTTTAAGGTTGCGATAAATCATACACAAATTGGCAACTCAGTGACTTATCTTGGCTCTTGCATTTGCAAGCTCCTCTCCAATTTGCTCCATAGGCCTAGACTAGACTACAGAATTTGGAACAACTTTAGATGATCTAGAGTAGAGTCTCCGGTTTGCGGCATAGCCCGGTTTGCGGCCAGGGGTATCAGTTTTCAAAATAAAATAAAAATGACTCGATAATAATCATTGAAACCTACCGTGGATTCCCCGGTAAGTTCTGCGCTGCCGAAAACGTCCGTAGCAGATGCTCCTGTCGGTACGGAGTATCCGTCAGCGATGTCGGAAATCTACGGCACCAGTCGGCGATGAAAATTCCAGCAGGTGCTTACTTTTAAGTTAAGAGATCGAGGCATGACTAGATCAATATTGTAGCTCTATTTGTCCGATATTTGTCCGATTGGAGGTGAAATTTGATGTTTTTGTGGAAGTATGATGGCTGTGGTCTGTCTCCTATCGCAGATATTTTGATTGTGCCACCGCATGGCCAGTTGCATGGGGTGGCCGCAAACCGGCACGTAATTACGTGATTTTCTGGTTTGCGGCGGGGGTTGTTAATACTAGGGAGGCCAATGCCCAAATCTAACTTTTTAATTACGAATTTGTTTAAAATAAAACAAAGATTAAAAGAAAGCATTTACTTTCACTAAGAAAACTCACCCATCTGCCGACTCCAGAAGTTCCATAAAATAGGAGATATCCAGCTTGTAAACACTCCCTTCCTTCTACGCCTTGGCCGTACGCAAGAGCCTTGAAACAGATAAATTCATGTCGCGAAATTACGTTGATAATTAGACAGGCCCGAGGGAATGGGCGTGTCATTGTCCGGACAAAGTTCATGATGAAGTTTAAAACTTCGCGCGAAAGTGCAATCACTCAACAGCGGCTAGCCTTGAATCGGTCGCACACGTACACACCGACACAGGCTAGGCAAGCCCCGATGCAGGCTGAAATCCAGCCATCAATGTGCGAACGATTACATCTTCTACTACTACGAGCCGAAGGCGATGGTTCAAAAATGAAGAAGAGATATTAAAATTGGCAGGAAATAAATGTATATAATTCATTGATATTTACCTTAGATGTGTATTCCAATAATTTGATTTCCTCATGAGTATTCCTTATTATCAACGATCGAGAAGTTACGAGGTCCAATTAACATCCATCTTGCAGCGAACACAACGCGGAGTACAATAGGACAGCAGCATGCATAGCGCATTTCTCTCACTCTCTCTCTCTCTCTCTCTCTCCCTTTCGCTATACGTAACATACACACTCACTAACCATGTATCATACAACACACACCTTCAAATCATGGCTTTCATTTTAATTCTCAATTGGAGTATAGACTGCTCATGTAGACTTTTTTTTTTACTTAAATATCTTTTTTAACACTTCTCATACATTACTGCACGACACTCGAATCTAGTGCTGTGAGAATAAGGTACTAGGGTCTATAAATAAGACTACGCTTTGCGCACGATCTGACCGGAGGCTCAGTGGAGCTCAGACATATGTCGCAATACCCTTTATTTTTGGCGCGAACAATGACGTCACCGGTCACAGTTTTCCTTCTCATTTTGAGATGGCTGTAGCTATAGGGCTCAAACCAACGCAAGATTGACATAATCATCGTACTCTATCTACCTTCGCATGTTCAGTTTGTAAAATTCTGTATTTAAAAAGATATAATCTTTTTTCTTTATATTTTCTAGTTGTTAGAAGTGGCAATTGTGAACATCTGAAATGTTGATCTCTATCAAAAGTTCTTTACTCAAAACGGATCCCATATTTTTAGGGTCTACCTTCAGCCAATGAGAAGGTTTTTAGTGAGCAAACCTCTACGCCCTCTAGGATTTTCTTAGTCTGTGATGCGCGTCCGTAAAGTTGTTCTGCTACGACAATTATTGGACTCAAATACGTCAAAATCTGCAAGATCGTCAACAAATGGTGAAAGACTGTTACAGATCCGTGATTATAGGTATGTTGTGAAATGTATAATTGTATTTTCTTTTCTTATTTTCATCAATTTTTTTTTTTACATCATTTTTTTCCCTCTGCTAATTTTTTGAAGTGGGCGACGAGCGCACAAATCGTAGGCGTAGAAGCCTTACGCCCGGGCATTGGCCTCCCTATTAATACACACATAACATGCGGGATCGTGTATGATGGTATGTGTGCTGATGTGTGTACCCGCTATGACCCGATAGTTTCTAGTAGTACGTACCCCCGTATGGGATGATCCATTCAGTAAAAAGGTGAAATTGTTTAAAACTTGAAAAATTTACCGTAGCAACAAATAAACATGAGAATTTGGGTTACCCGTAGTAATTTGGTATATGCTTTGATCGTGACGTAGCGCATAAAGCTTTGTGACGTACGCGTGCCGCAAACCGGGTTACGCACGGCCGCCCACCGGGCAACTTTTACGTCTTCTAAAGTGGACAGTACTGACCACGCTGTGGGTCAGTTACGTTATTTGTGCCTTCTATTTAATAACTAAATATATGAACTCTCCATTGACGGTATTGAAGCATTCTGTGAGTAATTGCATACAAAATAAAATCGGCAATTCCCACTGGACGGCCGCACACCGGAGCCTCTACTCTACCCCACCATGACCATGACGCGATAGATTCAATAATTTGTTTCATACAGAAATTACAGGGGTTGCATACAAAACATTTTTGCTATAATCACATCGAGGGTGAATGTATAAATATGATTTTAAAAATTCCTGAGGCTGAGGCAAAATATTGTCTTTGATTCTTTGAAAAAATTTGAAGTTTTTAATTTTTTAGAATAGTCTAGACTAGGTCTAGATCTAGATCAGCAAAATTAATATGTCATGTCATGTCTTCTCATCTTTCTACTGAATGACTAGACCTACATCTAGAGTCTATCCTAAAATATCTCGTTATCCCATTTAAAAAATAGTCATTATTTTTTCACTGAGTTATAACATTATCTTGTCAAAATGTGTCCCCATTCACGAATCAATTCTTCACCTGTTCACACGCACTCACTCAACACTCACAACGAACGAACTCACAACACAGTTGTCAACGTATGGGACCACAATAAAACTTGCGCAGTGAGATACCGGCACGGAAGCAATGAACACAACGTAGCACTACAAAGCAGCAATCGTACTTAAATAAAACCACCTAATGATTGTATTTTCATATTACTTCTCATGTGCCTCACTACGGAACATCTAAAATGGACTCAATGTAAAAGTAATAAACTCAATACAAACTTTCAAGAGCCGTGTCCGCCATCTTGACGCGCCTCTTTTTAAAGAAACGAGATGCATTGTGGGATATATATGAGTGGCTATTTTTAGAAACATTCCTCTTAGGTTTTACTACTATTATTTAATTGTTTTTGTTTTTTGCTTTCCCCTCCGGATTTCCGGATTTCCTGAACGGGGTACACTGTAAAAAAGAATTTGTTCATTGGTAATTTTTACGTATTTTTTCCATGTAGAATTTACTTGAAAACATTAGTTTTGCCACTTACGCACTAAATTTAAGTCTTGCTAACTCAAACTTTCAATTTAGTAAAACATACGTGGAATATTTAAGTAAAATCAAATACATAAGAACTTTAAGTAATTTCAGCTTGTATTAATTTAGTAATTTTAACTCAAAATCAGAAATTATACGTATTACTCAAACAATTTATGTTGATTATTCTTATCTTTTTTTTTTCTTTTTTTAAATAAAACAATTCTTTTTTGTGGTTGAATGAAAATTTAAGGACTTTAAAACATTTACTAATTCATTTAACATGGCTAAGCAAAGACAAGACAATTTTTAATTGTTACCCAGTTCAAAACAAATCAAAACTTGATATTTCAGGAAATTGTCAACCAATTTTCCTTTTAAGATGCTACGATCAAGTATATATAAAATTTGGAGCCTTTCAATATGTGTCGAATTGAAGCGTATGTAATAGTTTGTGATGGTGGTAGATATATATACGGTTAAATCTTAAATAGAAGTAGTGTAAGTGATTAGTGATTAATCTTAAATAGAAGTAGTGAATGATTAGTGGATGTTACTTGTTAGATTAGATGGGTACCAAATCGTGCAATATGTAATCCTATCATAGCTTTTTTTTAATTATCTAAAATGATTACAATACTTAAATTATTTACGTTAATGTGTCTCGATTTAACTGAGTAAAAATTTATTCAGCAAAATAAGTAAATTCTACTTAAGATGCCGTAGGTAATATTTACTTAATAAAAATAAGGCAATTCTTTTCCTCAATTTTATTGAGTTATTTCGACTATTATTTTTTTACAGTGTAGACTATATGAATTAATTCTTGTTTGTACTGTAAATATTGTTATGCTATTTTATTAGCATTTGAGATTGTCTTAATTGCATGGATAATAAATAGATCTACATAATTAAAAATAATAACAAAATATTTAAAGTTTTACAAAAATAGTGCGTTTTACAAAAATAGTGCCCCCCCCCCCGCGTATTCGCCGGCTGATTCGCCGCTAAATATTTTCTCACGAAATGCCCCTCCCCCCCCCCTTCCCGGCCCCATTTTGGTTGCTGAGGGAAAGGGTATAAGAGGGAGCCTGCATGAACAGAAGAAAAAGAAGAAAATAAGGAAGAAAAAAAAAAGAGCCTGAGAGAGAGAGAGAGGTGGTAGTGTCGGATCCAGGTGGGCCGAATCGTCGAATTAGCGACCCCCTTTCCGGTGGCGGCAAAAAAAGGGGGGGGGAGAGAAAGCGACGGAACAAAACAGGAGAAATAAAAGCTAGAAGGTGGAGGGAATAACAAGGGAAGGGTATAGAGGGAGAGCCTCAGAGGGTGAGAGATAGAAAGAAGAAATAAAAACCTTATTTTTGAAAATCGCTATAGCCTGGTCCCGGCCCCCCCCCCCCCCCCCCCCCCCCCCCCCCTTCAGAGGTCGGAATGACCGCATGCGTGTTGCTAAAATGTCCGGTAAAGGGGTACTTTTCGTGCGACAAAGTCCGGCCCGAGAATTGTAAAAAAAGGGGTGTATTTGACTTTTCACCCGGAGATTTCTTTAAAAAGGGGGTGTTTTTTTCTTTTTTTCTCTCATTTCTTTGGACTCCTGGGAAATTATTCCGAATTTAGGGGGGTACATTGAGCATTTGTCCTGATTTAGGGGGTCTCCTAGGCAGGAAAAGCTCGCGAAAAGCCCGCGAAAGGGGGGTTCGGAAATGTTGGCAGTCCTCAGATAGGGGGTGCTTTCAAAAAGAGGGAACAAGCATATGCGTACCCTAAATAACACTGAGTGGGGGGGGGGGGGGCCGGGAGCCTGGTCGGCTACGTAATGGGTGCCGTTAGAAACCCTACTCACCGCAGGGCATTCGTAATGCGTGCTAAATGTTTAATGAGTGCATGGCAACCGATCGGGGCGAATCGACCGCGGACCCTTTTTTCGATGGCCTAAAAAGGGCCTAAAATAGGGGAAGGGGAAAAAGAGAGAGAGAGAAACAAAGAGAAAAGAAGGTAAAACTAGAGAATAAAGAAGGATATAGGAAAGGAGATATACAAATATATATATTTATTATATAAGGCTTCCAAGTGGTACAATAAATCAGTGTAGTACCTGGATGACAGATCAATATTGTTTTCATTTGCTCTGTCATCTGGGAACTTAGCTGTCTTTTTGTTTTGCAGCATTCTTTATTGCATTCATCCAGTAGGCAAATCAAAACAATACGGACTGAAAAGCAACAAAAAAACGAAAACGAAAAGCATTCGACACTGATGGAGTAACAGGGACATAAAACGTTTCGTCTTTAGAATCATAGACATATCATATATCATTTCTTAAGAGGGTACCGTGACTAACAAAAAGTTGAAATAACGCTGCCCCAGAGAAATGTAATCTATATGCAATTGGAGAAGAAATACAATTTAAAGAGAAATGTGTAATAGGAAAGATAACGTGCTAAGTATTTGAAGGAATATGGGTTCATGCATTGGATTTTAATCTCTCAATGTGTCAGATCGTCTTTTGCTATTGAATCCTGATTGTCCACGGGGATAGTTGTCCTCGGGGGGGGGGGGGGTAGTTGTTCGCGGGGGATAATTGTCCTCGGGGTAATATTGTCCTCAGGGGGTAATTGTCCTCGTTGTCCTCGGGGGTAATTGTCCTCGTTGTCCTCGGGAGTAATTCTCCGGGGGGTATATTTCCGGGGGGAATTGTCCTTGGGGGGTAGTTGTCCTCGGGGGGGGGGGTAATATTTCGGGCGGAGGGAGTATTTCTCCGGGGGGTAATTGTCCGAGGGCGATTGCCCAGCGTACAATTGTCCTAGAACCCCTTCTCTGCCCCTAGGACACTACAGCAGGGGCTCTGCACCCCGTGAACCCTGAAGATGGGAATCCCCATTCTCTATGATTACGAAATCTTGTCAGTCTTTCTTGTGTCTTCTCACTCTCTCTCTCCCCTCTCTCTCTCTCTCCGTCTCACTATCTCTCTCTCCTGCACTCTCTCACTCTCTCTTCTTTCTCCCTCTCTCTCTCTCTTTCTCTCATTCTCTCTCTCTCTCTCTCTATTATTCTCTTTCTCTTCTTTTTTTTCTCTCTCTCTTAATTTCTCTACCTACATTATCCAATTTCTCTCGCTCATATCACCTAACCCTATACCATCTTCGCTTAATACTTGTTTATTTTTCTTTGTAACAAACACTTTTTTAATCAATACTTGTTAAAGGTCACAGTGAAAGAATGACACATACAGATTAATTATTCTGAATTACGTTTCTATTTTAATGGATTGGGCTAATGAAACGAGGAGCAAGGTTGGCATTGTTTACTTTGCTCACAGGAAATAAAAAAATACCAAACTACCAAACTACTCTTCAGATACCAGAATGAAAATGAAAAAATAAACATTACTACCAAACTACTCTTCAGATACCAGAATGAAAATGAAAAAAATGAACATTACTACCAAACTACTCATCAGATACCAGAATGAAAATGAAAAAAATAAACATTACTACCAAACTACTCTTCAGATACCAGAATGAAAATGGCCAAAATAAACACTATTATAAAACTTTTCTTCATAGTAAAGTGTGTTTCGTTAGCGCTTATACTACTCTTTACACTTTCGACAATTAGTGATATTTTTTACTAAATAAAGATATATTTGGATAACAATTACTTTATATGTGACAAAGCAGTACAATCAAAATATTCTTAAAAGCCAGTTTCCTCTTTATCAACTAGAATGTTTATCAAATGTTCGCAAACTGTATATTTACAAGCCCGATTTTTCTTAAATAGCATTATAAAATAACCTCATATGTAACACTTCCTAAATGACTTTATGTGACTAAGAATTACAAATAAAATATTCTTAAAAGCCCGTTTCCATAACTAGTTTCCTCTTTGTCAGCTATAGAATGTTTAGCAAAATTAATGTTTGCAAACAGTATTTACAAGTGTTTTGTTTGTATTACATTATAAAACCCATCTGACCTCATATGTACACTTCCTATATTATACGTGACAAAGCATTGTTAAAAGCCTCTTTCCACGAATAGTTTCCTTTTTGTCAGCTAGAATCTTAAGCAAATGTTTGCAAACTGTATTTACAAGCCCAATGTTTTTTTGTATTATGTTCTAAAGCCCGTCTAACATCATATGATACACTTCCTATATACTTTATGCTATACAAAGCATTGCCACTGAAATATTTTTAAAAGCCTCTTTCCATAAATAGCTTCCTTTTTGTCAGCTAGAATGCTAGGCAAATGTTTGCAAACTGTATTTACAAGCCCATCGTTTTCTTTTTTGGTATTACATTATGAAGCCTGTCTAACCTGATATATTACATTTCCTACACTTGAATTGAAATATTCTTAAAAGCCTCTTTCCATAAATAGCTTCCTCTTTGTCAGCTAGAATATTAGGCAAAAGTTTGCAAACTGTATTTACAAGCCCATCGTTTTCTTTTTTGGTATTACATTATGAAGCCTGTCTAACCTGATATATAACATTCCTACACTTGAATTGAAATATTCTTAAAAGCCTCTTTCCATAAATAGTTTCCCCTTTGTCAGCTAGAATGTTAGGCAAATGTTTGCAAACTGTATTTACAAGCCCAATGTGTTTTTGTTGTATTACATTATAAAGCCAATCTGACCTAATATGCTACACTTCCTCTTAGAAAAAAAGAGTGAATGTTCACTAATGTTCACTCCCCTGGGAGTCACGTGACCAGTGATCACTTGTTTAGGAGTGAATATCAATTGATTTTAGAGTGCTCTCTAAGAAGAAAAGAGTTAATGTTAACTTTATTTTCACTACATTTTCACTCTCCAGAGGAGTCACGTCAGTAATCCCTCGATTGTTTAGAGAGAGTATACTTTATGTGACAAAGCATTACAATTGAAATATTCTAAAAAGCCTCTTTCCATAACTAGTTTCCTCTTTGTCAGCTTGAATGTTAAGCAAAATGTTTGCAAACTGTATTTACAACCCCAATGTGTTTTTTGTATGACATTCTAAAGCCCATCTGACCTTATGTGTTACACTTCCTATACGATTAGGAATGAAATCTAAAACAAAGTATAGATGCATGAATATAGGCGTACTGTAAAGAATGTAACATATTGATTTCCCGCGAATTTTAACGAAATCTAATTGTATTTTACTTAAAATGGTGTTTATTTAAGCGAAGTTGTAATATACATGTGATATTGGATTGTACATAATTTACTATCATAAGAAAATAATAAGCATCATATCAATGTTCTACATGAATTATAATGATTAACATACATGATTACTGAATTTAAATGGCAAACCATACGTATAGAAATGCAGAAGAAAACATTCAGTATTTCGAAAAAAAATAGTCCTCACATTAATGATAATATGATCTTGGTTGAAATATATATATACTTTAACAGGGATAGTGTCAATATTGTGGAAAATGATATATAAAAAGAACAGTTTACTTGCATTACTATGTACAACTTGTTGAGGGATTAATGTAGAAAAGAAAAGTAAAAATCGGAGAAAGAGATAAAGAATAATAAGTCTACAGAACTGGGAAATTACTGAAGGGCAAGCTAGTTTTGACGGATTTGAGATAGTTGTATAGCAGTTGGAAAGATATTTGACAGCGGTATGTAAACAAAGAACACAATGGATTTATACTTCTGTGCGATTCGATATAGATCACGCAAGATAATGTACAGGCGACTCAGTAAACCTTTACTGAGTCGCCTGTACATTATCTTTTTTTAGTATATACAGCAATATAGCATGAATTCACATGCATTTGATATTATAATATCGCAACAAAAATATAAATCATTGATATTCAATAATAAAATGATGAATTCAATGTCTCGGTTCATGAAATCGTCCACACAACTTCAACAGATTGAGTCATAACCCTCCATGTTCTAGCTACCTTTACACATCACTGACATTATATTGATCAAACCAGTTTTGAACCTGAATCGATTTGGGGGTAATATACGCCCATCCGATCTTCTTGATAGTGAAGGCGGTCATTGAACTATACAACTTTCAAAAGTGAAAGTGCTTACCTTGACCATGTACATTCAAAATGGCTGCCGTTTCGGTGACATGCATTTAATAACTTCTTATCCATGGGTTTGAGGGAAATTTCAAGGTTATGGCAACCACTTTTGATTTTAAAAGTTACTTAGTTGAATTTGTTATGTCAGAAAACATACTATGAGACCCTAATATTGGACAATGTTAACTGTGTTGGGGAATTTGACCACCAGTCTAAAGTGCATTGACCTTTTTGACCATAGTGCCCTCATTTTAGGTCGGAGTTATAAACAAACTATACATTTTTGTAATCCTTATGACCAGACGAGTAATTTGATGAGAAATTTGACACGATTGGAATATATTTCTACCCTGTATGACCTTTGTTGACCCCTCACGAAAATGCCTGGGATTTTCAAGGGGGCAGCCCAAGTCAAAATTGTTTGGTATTCATCAGGGAACACAAAAACACTTTCAAACCTTTGTTCCCAGAGATTGGTCACGGGACCTACAGGCTGGTCTCCTAATATAATTAAAGACTCAAAATTGGTCCACATTAAAAGCATGTGATAGGAATCTGCTCTTTAGATAACAGTTAGGGTGGAAGCATGTTTTAACCACATTAATATTTTTTGTAACGTGAATACAAACTACTCGATCGATAAAGATATGATATCAAACCATTTCTAGATTACAATGAAGCCCTTATATACTCACAGATACAGTAAATTACATTAATTCACTATATTCTTTTCCGTTGTCAAATTCATTCATGTACATATATCCGGTTTGATCTATATAACATCAGTTTTATGTTTGCAACACAGACTTGCTGAAAAGCAGTCTTTTTAGAATGATGTGAGTTTAACATGATTACATCAATTCAATCAGCCAATCGGTCAAATGCAAGTAAGCCGTTAATTGATAAAATAGTATGGTTGTTTGTAACAGAGACTTGGTATGATTACATCAATTAAATCAGTCAATCTGTCAAATGCTAGTAAGCCCTTAATTAATTAATATAATAATATGATTGTATACCCTTTGATATTTAGCCTACCAAGAAGAGAACCCATCTATCCATAAGAAATATATAACTAATTCACTATATTCTTTTCCGTTGTCATATTCGTTCTTTGTCCGAAGCTAAGTTTCATGGTGATCAATAATGCATTGGATTTCGCTCCACACCGTAGTTCTATAAACAAGAAGAGAAGGAGAAACAAAATCAGAAAAAAATATCAAAGTTTGAAAGAAAATACATACCATTTGGTATTAAAGTGAACCAATCAAACATAATGTCAAAGTAGAGGTGTCGTGGTATCAGGCGCGTACGCAGGATTTTTTGAAGGGGGGGGGGGGGGTTTAACATTTATAAATCGGGCCGAAAATTTCGCAACGACTCGGCCAGCCGCTGAATAAGCGGGGGGGGGGGGGGGGGGGGGGGGGGGGGGGGGGGTAAGAGGACACTTTTTTTTTTGGGGGGGGGGGGGGTTCTCGAAATTTGAAAATTTGACATTTTGCTCCGTTGGGGGGGGGGGGGGTAAGGTCACCTTTTTTAGGTCAGCCATGGGAGTATTTTTTTTTTAAATAATTAAAAAAAAAAAAAAAAAAAAAAATTCAAAGGGGGGGGGGGTTTAGGGGGGATTAAGGAGGGGGGTTTACACATATAAAAATACCAAAGGGGGGGTTTAACCCCCCAAACCCCCCCCCCTGCGTACGCGCCTGCGTGGTATAGTGGTTCATTCACTTGACTTTCAATCCAAGGGTTGAGGGTTCGAATCCAAGCCAAGCAAAAATGTCCTTTGACTGGAATTAATCCACATTGACTAATCTCTACCAAGGCATTACATGGGTACCAGGCATGGTGCGAAAGTCACTGCACTTTGCTAAGCATTATGAGTAGCTTTAGATTGGCACTTGGCCAAAGGCGCGGGGCTAGGGTACAATTATCGGTGCGAAAGCTTTCGTCCTTGAAGCCTAATTTGCATAAAGTAAACAACTTGTTTACTCTAAACCGCTACGAAAGAGACTTAGCAAAACTGTAAAATCTCGCTTTAGAAACCACCAAATGAAATGATTGAAACGTCAAATTGAAGAAGAAGAGTTGTCTTAACTCATTATTATTGCAACTAGTAGTTAAATCTTGTTTTAATATGCAAAAACTGGGCAAAACGAAGCGCCATTTTTTTTTTTTTTTTGGCTGAAAATATTGCATTTTTTTCCATATTTTTCGTCTAGACGCCAGGCCAATACTTTCGTATATGATAACTATAAATATATCAAAGCTCTCCTCGAAATTTCTGTTCATAACTATTTGTTCCAGGGTTATCACGGGAATCAAACGAAGGCAATGTCATCGACAACCAATGGCGAAACGTTCGCGTAAGCTTAAGTGCAGTCCCATCTATAGGGCTATGTGCATGTTGGTTACCTCTCACGGGTAGTGCTTTGTGTAGTAATACGTACGTGCGTGGGTGCGCGCTTGCGTGCAGGGCTGAGTGAGCTGGACTCGGTGTGTATGGTTTGATCAACTCCTTGGTTTTATCCTTTGATTAAATATGTCGAATTTTAGCCAAACATGAATTCTAAACTTACATTGTTAGGGTACTGTGAAGATATGTGGTCGAGTTGATGCAACTGTAATTTAGAGGTCACTGGATTGCAGTAGCCACATGTTTTAAACATTCACGAATTAGGTTCCCGGGCCCTCACTCCCGATGTGTAAATAATATACAAAGTAATGTTAGATAAAAGATACGAGTTCATATATATATATATATTTTTTAATGGTGGGGGGGGGGGGGGGGAATGAGTGAGGGGTTCGGATTAATTTGTTGAAATCATTCTGCAACATACTTGCAAATAAGTACTCTTATCTCTCTCACCTTTTTTTTGGGGGGGGGGGGGGCGGGCTTCCATATTTCAAAAATGTCTCGCGATTTGATCATTTGATGTCATTTTGCTTTGAGTATTTTACTGTAATTCATCCCTTGAGCTGTGAATACAAATTTATTGCAATCAAATACATATTAAATTCAAGCTAGTGTCCATAACTCGGTATATTTGTCTAAAATGTATATCCCATGTTAATGTTGAGACGTAACATCGTTTGATTGTATAAAAAGTAATGTTAAATAAAATATATAATGTGTATACATTTATATGATTATATATATATATATATATTTTTTTTTTTTGGGGGGGGGGGGTCAGAAATGAGTGAGGGGTTCGAATTAATTTGTTGAAATCATTCTGCAACATACATGTACATGCAAATATGTCTCTCATACTCTTTTCTCTCTCACAACTTTGTTTTTGTTTGGGGGTTTGGGGGGGGGGGGGGGTCTTCCATATTTCATCAATTTCTTGTGTTTTTATTTTTTTACTATATATGTTTATGTCATTTTGCCTTGTGAATTTCACTGTAATTCATCCCTTGAGCTGAGCTGTGAAAATAAATTTATTGCAATAAAATAAATATTACATTCAATTTAGTGTGCATAACCCGGTCTACATGTATTTGTTTAAAATGTATATACCATGATTGTGGGTGTGTTTCAGCTCAGACCTTGTTTCTTTGAAGCTCTATAATGATGAATAATAAATCAGATTTTTAATATAACACCGCCACATCCACCAACATGCTACACATTAAAAGAAAAGTTTATGGAACATAATTTTAAAAGGTAAAGCCTTCTCTTTAATAAACCTTTGTTAGCATAAACTGCTGAAAGACATACATTTGAAAGTGATAAACATCTAAACTCAGCTGACAAAACGAATAAAATAACTGATTAATATGACACACTGAATAGGTATTACATAGCCATATATCATCTCCATAATCAGGTTTGCTATTATACACATTTTCACAATTATCCCATGATATGCTAAAGCTATGTTTACAGTTAAACATAATAATTTAAGTTGGTTGTGACAGATCACATAACCGACCGTACCCCACACCTCCCATTGGTCTGAAAAGGGGAAAAAACATGGAGTAGGCTCGAGACTCTTAATACTGCAAAAATATATGTCTATTGATTCATAAAAGATAAAATCACAAATGAGTGGTAACAAGTTAACAAACAAAAAAATTATAGTATATATATAAAAATATACATGTACAGTGTATATACCCTCGTTATCAGTTTGATCATACATCAAGAGTACCTCCAATAATGAATACATATTCTTTGGTAAAAGGAACAAAAATAAAACTGAGTATTATGCAGGTATTTCCCAGGGGAAGTTTGCACTCTTCCATTACAAATTTTTTCAAGAATCCAAAAGATATTGCAAGAATCTTATGTATTGTACAGTGTTGTTAAAAAAAAAAAGTTAGATAAACATACATACATGTACATACTAGTACTTAATTAATGTGCAAATGTTACTCTCAGAAATTGGACAAAAAAATTACACACTCTTGTGATAATTCTCAGGAATGTTCCGCATGCATTACATATCCCGAGTTTCAATAATGCAGTCTTTGGGAAGCCAGTTAAGGCATATTGAAATCAACTTTGTATACAGAAAAAAATATTCCCCCACAAACATAATACACTTCCCATCATGGCATAAACTTTTATCCACAACGTTTCAAATGATTTTGATATAGGCGACATGTAGTTGACAAAAACATTAACAAACCAAAGTACACTATCATGATATAGATTCTTATTAGAATAATACAAATCCTAAACAGTCCTGGGACTATTAAAATGAATGTTTCATGTACATGTACATAATGAGAGCCATACTAATGCATAATACACTGATATATATATATATATATATACAAAACTAATACTACATCTAAAGCAATTTAAATATCACACACTCTTGACAACGGTTAAGTAGATGCTTTTAATGCACCATGAGTATCTGTCATAAAACACAATCTTTGGAAAGGAACACCAATTAACCGATTATTATGCAGGTGCATGTACAGTACAGGGGAGATTGCACACTTCCATCAGTAGTTTTATCAAGAACCCAAAAAGTATTGCAGGAATCTCTTGTATGAATTGACCCAAAAAATCCAATGACTCAGAGTAAGATATATACAGTATACATGTATTAAAATTACACAAATAATGTGAAAATGTTACTCTCTAAACTTAGACAACAATCACACACTCTTGACATCGGTTGAAAGAATGTTTCAAATGCACCATGAGTATCTGTAATAATACACATTCTTTGGAAAGGAACACAAATCAAATATAACATGTGAGAAAGTATGATACTGTATATGTACAAATATACAAAAATAATGTGAAAATGTAACTCTCAGAACTTCAGACAAAAAAACACACTCTCTTGCTATATTTGTCAGGAATGCTTTAAATACATTAAATATCCAGAGCTTGAATAATGCATAGTCTTTAGGAGGCCAGAAAAGACATAATGAAATCAAGTTTGTATCAAGATAAACAAAATCCCCTACAAAGATAATACACTTCCCATTATGTCATGAAGTTTCGTCCATAATCCAAAATGTGTCAAATAATTTTGATATACATGTAGGCGACATGAAGTCGACAAAAACATCAACAAACCAAAGTACACTGTCATGATAAAGATTATTATTACAATAATACAAATCCCAAACAGTCCTGGGACTATTAGAATGAATGTTTGATGTACATGTACATCATGAAAAGCCATACTAAATTATGCATAAATACACTGATATATATATATATATATATATATACAAAACTAATACTACATCTATTCTAAAGCAATTTAAATATCACACACTCTTGACAACGGTTAAGTAGATGCTTTTAATGCACCATGAGTATCCGTCATAAAACACAATCTTTGGAAAGGAACACCAATTAACCGATTATTATGCAGGTGCATGTACAGTACAGGGGAGATTGCACACTTCCATCAGTAGTTTTATCAAGAACCCAAAAAGTATTGCAGGAATCTCTTGTAATTTACAAAAAAATCCAATGACTCAGAGTAAGATATACATGTATTAAAATTACACAAATAATGTGAAAATGTTAATCTCTAAACTTGGACAACAATCACACACTCTTGACATCGGTTGAAAGAATGCTTCAAATGCACCATGAGTATCTGTAATAATACACATTCTTTGGAAAGGAACTCAAGGGAAAATTGCACATGTCCATTACAAGTGTTATCAAGAATCAAAAAGGTATTGCAGGAATCTCATCTCATGTCATTAGTAGCAAAATAAAAGCCAATTTTGAAAAAAAATGCTTCAAAGGCACCCAGAGTATCTGTCATAATACACATTCTTTGGAAAGGAACACAAAGTTAAACCAAGTATTATGCAGGTATCTCTGAAGGAAAGATTGCACACTTCCATTTAAAGTGTTATCAAGAATCAAAAAGGTATTGCAGGAATCTCATCTCCTGTCATTAGTTGGAGAAACAAAAAGCCAATTTTGAAATAAATGCTTCAAATGCACCCGGAGAATCTGTCATAATACACATTCTTTGGAAAGGAACACAAATTTAAACCAAGTATTATGCAGGTATCTCTGAAGGGAATATTGCACACTTCCATTAAAAGTGTTATCAAGAATCAAAAAGGTATTGCAGGAATCTCATCTCGTGTCATTAGTTGGAGAAACAAAGAGCCAATTTTGAAAAAAATGCTTCAAATGCACCCGGAGTATCTGTCATAATACACATTCTTTGGAAAGGAACACAGGTATCTCTGAAGGAAAGATTGCACACTTCCATAAGAAGTGTTATCAAGAATCAAAAGCGTATTGCAGGAATCTCATCTCGTGTCATTAGTTGGAGAAACAAAAAGCCAATTTTGAATAAATGCTTCAAATGCACCCGGAGTATCTGTCATAATACACATTCTTTGGAAAGGAACACAAATGTAAACCAAGTATTATGCAGGTATCTCTGAAGGGAAGATTGCTCACTTTCATAAAAAGTTATATGAAGTATCCAAAAGGTATTGCAGGAATCTCATGTCATATTGTTGGCAAAAAAAAACAATGTCTAATTCAGCATACACCATCATCAGACGTGTCATTATCATGTAAAGGATCATCTTCTGTATCATCCTCCACCCATACCATTGCGTCAGTCTCTGACTCAGATAGGGTGTCCTCGATTTCCTCATTAGGGTTGATTTCATCCATCAACTCTATTTCCTGCCTATGCAAGGAAATCTCATCAGAGTCGACTGGATCATGAATGCGGTTGGGAGTATTTTGGCAGTTCGTGCAACCACAGCCTGGTCCACACTCCCTGTGTTCTTTGTGACAACGGCAGCGCTTAGTTGTACAGCCTGTGGCACACTTACAACCTTTCATGATCCAGTCGACCTCCAAAGCAATGGCTTTCCGGTTGATGTCACTGTCCCATATGACCGATATAACATCTCCTTGGACATCGTAGCCATGGTCCTTCAGTGGAGGATGACCTACTTCAGACTGATGTGCCTGCTTCCACAATCTGATGACCCATCTACTTCTTTGCCAATGTAGAGCAAGAGCCTCTGTAGAAGGCATCACACCATCCTCGAAGTCTGCCTTTTCCCATGTCCCTTCCCGGATCTTTTCCAGCCAAAGCTTGTGCTTTTCGGCCACATCTTCACATGCAATAGATCGGTAAAGTGCATATGGGCTCTTGGTGGGTCTATAGGAAACGAGATACTTTTTAAAGTATACGCTTCCTACAAGTCGATAAAATGACAAAAGGGAGGTCTTCTCGTCCTCTCCACACAAGAGCCCAGGGACTACAACTCCACTTGTGATAAATTCCGCATACTGGTATAATGCAGCAAAAAAGGCGGATTTCCCACAACCAGCGAAAAATGATGTATAATCACATCCACTGCAGACATAAGTCGCCTGAATAATGGCAGCACGATGTTCAGCTGGGATCGAGTAGAGGTCTGGGTCTTCTTCCAGTTTAGCAGCAAAAGATGTCATGTTGCAAAACATGTGGTCAGCCGGCTTCATTGATAATTGGACCATTACCTCTTTGTCCTTTAACTGGCTTGTGACCAGGGGGAGCCCGACGTGGTATGTGTCGGTGTCCGGTGAGTAGATGGATATTTTCTGGCAGGAAGTCTGACAGGCATGAAACCAAACCCTGCTGTCTCCTTCTTCGTGGTTTGATGTATAACCATCGTTTTGGGTTACTCCATTGCTGGTGCAGATGATGGCTTTGTCACGATCTTCATTGTCTAGCCCACCAGCGATGACAAGTGTTTGGTGCTCCTTCAAATAATCCTTGACAAGGCATGGGATTTGTGTTGATAGAAAGTTGATGAGGAGTCGTTTCTGCTGCCGATGAGCGAGAAACTTTCTCCAGTTTGATGGAAGGGGAGTGCCTTCAGTAATGGTGGTGTAGCTCCCATCATCTACTTGTCGTTCTTCATCTCTCCTTTGTTTCTCCAGAGTCTTTGGACTTAGTCCATTACGATCCGGATGATCAAAGACTATGTGCAGTTCAGACACATTCCTTTCCAAGTAAAAGCGGAGGAAAGATGTAAAAATCATCCAGGCATAATCTTGGAAAGTAGTGTGCCTTGCCAGAGGAGAGGTATTAATTAGAAACATGCCCTCCAAAATGACACATTCTGGATACCAATCCTTTGAAAGGCTAGGCTGAAAGACTCCCTCGTATCGCTTCCTATACACCGATGTAGCCACTGCTTTTGAGCCTTTGTACATTGAACCATCACACTTGGCTATTGCCAGTGGATGTTCAATGTACTGCCCAAGACTTTGTATCGGCTTCCCCGTCTTTTTTGCATGTGCAAGCTGTCGACGAAGACAAGCTGCAACGATGCGCTTGTTTTTGTCTTTTTGATTGACAGCACCTTTCCTCTGCTGTTTGGGCAGAAATGTCCTCAAGCCACGACGCCTCCTTGGAGCTTGCACAGTTGGTTTGTGAAGAATTCTGGTTGCTATGAATGATTCAAAATCCTTTTCGCCGACTTCATAGAAATCACGCAGGTCTTGTGACTGGACTTCATCTGCTTGCTGAAGGGTAATCAGGGTATGAAGTGGTGTGGTCTGAAGCTGAGTTTGAGTAACAACAGAATCTGATAGTGTATCCATATACAATATGATATTGGCTTCATGCTGTCTACTTCTGCTTTGCTTACGTGACGACGGAGGGAGGACTTCTTCACGTAGATTTCGTTGTGCCATTGCTCTATACGGGAGGTAGAGTGATAACCTATCCATCAAAGAAGGATCTGGGCGGTGCAGTGCCATCTTCACATCCCGGTTAATTCCAGTTTCATGAGCTTCATCACCTCCCAGACTCTGGCCCTCCAGTCCACTCAAGCTGACAGAAAATCCACCCTTTTTGAGATGATCGAGAAGCGATGGAGGCATTTCTAGGATGTCATGAAGATGCATAGGAATAATCCTCAAGTACATGGGTCGATCATAGGCATGAAAAAGAGGTGCCATCTTCTTTAGTGCCAACACCCGGAGGTTCCAATTTCCAGTTCGAATGGACAGGAAAAACATAACATAGCTCATCATATCTCTATGGATGAAATTATGCCACAGTCGGTATGTGTCACTCTGTGTTGCAAGATTCTCTGAAAACCTTTTAAGGTTTTCCTCGGTCTTCTCTTCTGGATTAGTCTTAAGGAAAGCCACCAATTGCGACCTGTACAATGCTTCCCAAGCATACATGAGAAAATTGTGTGTTCGCTTGAAGTGGTGGCATTGTGCTAAGGATGTTAACGTAGCACCTTTGTGATTTCTTATCGCAAGACTGTGCAGACCGGCGTGCCAGTAAATTTTCATCAAGACTGGCTGCAGATTCTTCAACGTATGCCAATCACCTGGAAATGGCACCATCCATTCCATCTCTTGGGAATACTGCTTCTTTATCTGTTGGAGATGGCAATAAGTCTTGCCATCACCTACCACAATTATGTGTTTAAGCCGTTTGCCAACTTTCATTTGGCGCTCAATCTTGGAGAGGACATTGAGGACGGTATCAATGTTATCAGCATGCTCATTGAGAACCCCAAGATAGACAATGTCTGACATTTCAGGAGCCTTTTCTGGAGCAAATGCTGCTTTCAAAGTAGGATTTCCTGAGCTTGTTTCCTCAACCTTCTTTGACAGCATGTATGTCAGTACTTTCTCAACAGACAGTTGCTCTTCTTGTGTCTCTTCGAGAGAGCACTTGAAGTCATCCAAGGAATGGCTAGTTGGACGCGCCCTTCTCTGAAGCCTTTCATACTGATGTCGACGATCTTCTCTCTGTTTCTCAATATCAGACACATGGACCTTAGTCTTGAGAAGCTTTGACGGTTTAGGGTCCGTGTTCTCCACATGGTGACCTTCTTCAAGTGCAGCTAATATCGACATTTCTACTTGTTCACCACTAAGCAAGTACATGTTTCTGTCCTTCCACATCCTGAAAACAGACACATTCATGTCTAATTTGTGAGTAACTAAATCATATGAACTTGTTACCAACTCATTTGGCACAATCAAGTCAAAGCCAGCAACATCAATGAGTAACTGCAGTGGTGCTACGCCACTGTAGCAAGATCCAAATTCCTTGTACAAGTATCTTCCTTCTTCTGTGTGTTTGTAAACATACACAGGACACTTTGCAAGAAATGACACAGCTGCAGCTTCAATTACTCCTGGAATGACTGACTGCTTCTTAAGAAGCTCAATGCGAGCTGTAATGTCGAGGCAGCTAATCGGAAGAAGGGTGCCAAGCTCGTCCATAAAAATATTGTCATTGCTAATCAAGCAGTCAATGATGTCATCCTTATAAAGCTGCGCATAGTAGTCTTCAATCTCTCTCTCAGTTTGATCGTGTGGGGCTCCTTGCTCATCTCTTTTACAAGATCTCAATGACGCGCAGTTTCTCACTGCAAGGCAACGGTAGAGATTTTTTGAGTCTCTGAGAATCTTCTTGGTTGTCTCGTTTCTTGGATCATGATGTTGAGACTTTGAAGTGCTACAAGGAATTAGATCATCTCCCACATTTTTGTTTGTGTGAGGCTGAGGAAACACGACTTGATAGCTAGTCCCATGAACACTTCTCGGCTTTCCATCTGCAGTTACAGGTGCATGTGGTGCCCCTTTATCAATGTTGTCAATTGAGGTGAAGGCAAATGAAGTCCTGTCCACCTTGTCCTCCATTGAGTGGAGATTAGACATAATGATTGCATTCTTGTGATAATCCAGCACATTGCGAGATGAAGTAATGCCGAATCTGTTGAGAATTTGAAGAAGTGCTTGTGAACCACCCTGACATTGGATGGTGTCAGCGAGGAGGAGATGGAGGGGGTAACTGCACCTGTCATTGATAGCGTACATAGCATGACAGAGTTGGTATAGTCTGCGAAGACTGCTTGGGCGATTACTTGTGTTTTGTGAGAGACCGTTATGATCACTCCAGTCAAAATCTTTGCAACGATCTCGCTCCCGCTGTTCTGTTGTGGTTTCCGTGAGTAGGTAGATGAAATTCCAAAGCAGAGGATTGATTTCTTTGATATGCTGGTCTACATTGAAAGATGTTAGATTCTGCACAGTAGGTGCTTTGCTTGAGAATTCCATACTCTGCCGTCGCAGCTCGCTATTAAGCAGCTGTGCAGCCTTCGCAAGAATTTCCTTATCAGAAATATCTTTAGTCTTACTCGATGTCTCTGCTCGTAATGGAGGTGGCTCCTCATCAAGAGACTGCACCATAAGAGAATGAACTACATGTCTTAGATCTGTTCCTTTCCGAAGGAGAAGGGTTCCATGTTGTCGTTGTGACGGCTTAGTAGAGTATGTTACATGATGATCATACACCTTTAGCAACTCTATCAGTACCGAGTGCTGCGTTCTTATCAAAGGGCGGTTTGAATCTACTTGACTCCATGCTTCTTCCCAGGCTTTTTCATACGTTTGGTAAGCTTGTTTGAGTAGCAGAGGCTTGCTGTTCAGGAGGTGCCGGCCAACAAATAATATGGCTTGGGATATGGCAAAGGATGGTGGATCTCTTTCTGTTATTTCAGCTGCTCGTTCTTCTTGTTTCTTGACTATGTCTTGAAGCTCTTCTTTGACAGAAACAGACTTAAGACTTTCCTCCCTGTTTACAATTACTCTATGCTGATGGTAACATTCTGCACAGAAGAGGCTATCCTCTTGAAACACAAGATCGAGTCCAAAGTCTTGATTGAATTTATTGATGAGCTCTGGATTTGAACATCTACGAGCTCTGCCTTTAATAAAACGGGAACAATTTTCACATTTTTGCCGTTTGAAACTTCTCAGCTTTTCGTAGTGTGTGTTGCACAGTGGTATAGATGCAGGGAGTGAATCAGGAGGTGAACAAGTTTGAAGATCAAGACATGCAGCTAAATGGGTCCATTCTCCAGTTACAGTTTCTACAAAGCTCTGTTCTTCACATTTGTTGTAATCAGAGAGGAAACAAGCTTTTCGTAATCGCTTTCTTGACTTTACAGTTTCTCCTTCTTTAAATTGTTTCTTAACAAATTGTCGACATGCATCACAAAGACAGCATGTGCTGTCTAACCCAAATTCTTCGAACAAAACTTTTTTGTCATTTTCTTTCCAATCAATTACATGGATGAAATTCCGTGCCTCTTTTCCCTTGACTTTTTTACATTTACTACATTCAGTACAGGTCTTTCCTGGATGGGCACGCTGTGCATTTGACGCACGTCCCATTTTTGCACATATTTTTTATCAAATGCACTACGTGATCTCATGATCTCTTTATTACTGGCTAAGGCGTAACCAATTCTAATCATTACAAAATACAAAATATCATTCAAATTTTGTTTAAAACTTGTGACTCTACCACATTAGTGCATCTGGCCCTTTGGTGCTGGTACATTACAGCCGCTGCCTGGGAAGCTCTAGGGTGGTCCATCCATGCAGAATAGAAGAGCTGGGAATGTGATGATGGACTGGATGGGATGTGGGCTTTCAAAGCACATTTCTTGGGGTGCATAATTCTGTAATAGAATAAGGAAAAAATGTATTGCATTTATGGTCACTATTTCTTTAACTAAATTCAAGTTGACTACAGATAGAAGAGTTACCATTACACTTCGAAGAATAAAATACAGGAAGATAATAAGTCCTAAAGTAAAAAAGAAAAGAAAGTGTTTTACACATATTGCTTTAAGGTAACATACTGTACATGTAGCAAGTACATTAAAAATGACTTGATGTAAACTGATAGGATATACTCGGCGACATATAATAGAATGGACAACCATGACAATCCATAAATGCAATAAAGTAATCAACATTTTGATACAATAATCAACAATCTCTACGTTCATACGCACACATGTACACACATATGCATACAATGAATGCAGCCACATTCCAGCATGCTTGTCCACGCACATCCTTAAACTATAAATGTGTTTGAAACAATTCCTAACTCAACTTCTGCTCCAACAACATATTCTAAGGCTGTCTATTCACATTCTTAAGATTAATTGAAACAAAAATTTAAATTATTTTAAACAAAAAATTACTGAAGTACTTACAGAGAAATTGGTAAGGATAAGCATCAGCTGCCACATGGTTGACTCCAGTCTTTATGCTGCTTCTTTGGATCATGTCCTGTCCCTGAGACTACCCAACGGGAGTATATAATGCACAGTGAATCTGCATGAAAAGATATTATTATCATTATTATCATTATCACCATCATCATTATCATCAATACCATATGATTAACATTTATAGTTACACTGTACCGTCACAATCACTAGTATTTGAATCACAATATGAATTTACATATTTTTGTATAATACTTCTGCCACAATGATGACAACAACCTTTCTCTGTACCATCATTTTAATTCTTACCAAAGTTGAATTCCTTGCTGAAAGAAGAGCCCCAACACCAGCTTCAATGCTTCAATTCAGGGACTGTCATCAGGGAGGACGAGAAGAGCCTGGGAGAGGAGCTGAATAAGCCATACAGGGCTCTTCTTGGGTGCCAGTAATCCTGTAAAGAAAAAAGAAAATACAACTCAACAAAATAATCCATTATTGTAATAACAATTAATATCATACTTGAAATTCAAATTTAAAAATTTGGTTACTCCCTGTTATGTTAATAAATCTGTCATCATTTTAAGTATTACAGTTAGGTCCATTCCACCATTGTAGACATTTCAACTTGGTGGGATTTTTATCTCTCCCTTCACCCCTCCCCCCCCCCCCCCCCCCACACAAATGTTGTTAAAAAGGGTTCTATTATGTTTAATGGAAAAGGAACTGCAAACACTATTCATGGCCATCATGGGCATACTTTAACAATTTCCCAACTCTCTAAAAGGATGTGTTTACAAAACACAAGTTTAGTGAGGAGTAAAAGACCCTCATTATGCATTCAGGTCTTTCAGGATAATATAAAAGATATAATTTATAAAGTCACCAGTTACTGTTCATTACCATATCAGGGTAGTTGATACTATCGTTTTTTTGTTTAAACACAACGTACAAACATGTAGTTATTGTTTCACTGCTATAATTTATATTATTTTCAAATTGTTTACATAAGTTCTGTAGCAACAAAATATTTTAGTCATATATAAAGAATATTATGTGAGATTTTATGTATCGCTCAAATGAATTCTTACCCGACTTGAATATGAAGGGGAAAGTTTCATCAGGCACGAACATGAAGGTAACTGAAACTGAACGGAAAGTTGTCTGTGGGGGGAAAATAGAGAGCAAACTACATCAGATTCAGGACTCAGGATAGTGATTATGGAATATGGACAAGGTTCTACTCCTAGATCATTGCAACAAACTTAAGGTGACTGACCAACCAAAATTATTTAGGTTAGCTACAAATTATTTTACTTTTCATGCCATTAATAATATGGTCATTAGCTAGTTAGAAATCATATTAATAAAGAAATTTAAAAAAAATCAAGATATGCATCGATTTATTTCATGAACATAAATAGCTTGAAGAACGTACTAGAGTAGAGGAGCCTATTTTATAAACACACTATCAATCGCGATATCTGAAAACTTGAACCTTTAGGCCCGAATTCACAAAGCAAGGTTTGAGCTCAAACCTCCTTTTGTTCTTTACAAACCAGGTTTGTAAAAAACGCGTAAAACGCGTCATATGACGTACGAAAACCAAGGTTTGTCGACAAACCTCCTTTGTGAATTCGGGCCTTAGAGTCTAGACCTAATTTAATACCATGTCCATAAACACAAGTCACAATCAAAACATGCAAAACGCCACAACCACCAGTATAAATTAAAAGTGATTTTTTTTGTTTTCCTTCTCAGTTTGCATTGTTTTGCATTAGAAAACAAGGGTCTCTAAATCAATGACCCATGAGCCTTATGACCACAAATAAAAACAATGTCGCCGTAGAAGAGTTTTGTGTAATCTGTGATGGCCCTGCCAGCTAGCTGCCAAAACCTTTGGAAACTTTATTATTATATTTTGATCAGGCATCAAATGTCTCAATTCAATGCACAACAACCCACTGCACTGCATAGTATTGATTGCACACGTGCACAACCCGGCCACTCAACTCAAGCTAATCCGTATTGACCTTTAGCACTGCACTACGTGTTAAGAGGCAGCAATTGCACACATGAATAGTCAATACACTTATTGCACACTAATGTACACAACGAATACGATGGAGCTGATCGGCAAGTTTGACAGTAGACTCACGATTTGAATTTTCAAATTATTCTTTCTAACATCGGTAAGTTTAATTTTTTTTATTTTACTGCTATTTAAGTGTCATTAATTGTCACTAAAGTACCGATTTTGAGTGAAATCAGTTGAGTTTTGCACAGTGGTGTTTGAAATATTGAGAATCAATGAAACAGTTTTTAATACACAGCCAGGATAGTAATGCAGAGATGCGTGTGCACAACCGGCCGTGTTGGTGCGAAGCAACACTGCTCGCCAGTGCTCGGAGAACCCTAAATGATCATATGATGCATGTAATCATTTATACTGATGAATTTAAGGGCTAACATCAATTATGTTTGTAATAAAGTAATCAAAAGCATAATTCAGGGAGGAAAAAAGGGGTGAAAATTGGTTTTGAACTTACGTGCTAGGTCGTTCTGCAGCGTGAAAACCGATCACTGATCACTGGCTAGCGCACAATAATAGAGCTAATGCACTGTACCAATGCAAGACGGCCTGAGACGCGTACAGCGCATGCGCAAACAGCGTCGATATCTGTCGTCCATAGTTGTACCTCCCAGTCTTTTCATGAATCTTTCCCCAGTTTTGAAAGCAGTTTTACACAAAACTACGAATGACGCCATCTCGAAACTTCGCAGAGAGTGAGACTGGAGTTTAAAGTCTAGTAAAATGTTAATCGATTAGCTTTTTATACCGTCCCAGACTTATCACGGGAATCAAACGAAGCCTCTTTTCACAGACCTCTTAAACAGGAAAATACCCATATCTTTAAAAATACATTACAGTTTGGAATGAAAATTCATTTGAAGAATAATATCGTGATTTTGTATGTGCTGTGAAATTTTTATGAACTTTAAAGCTAAAATAAGGGAGATACGCGAATGTGAATTTTGGACGAATTTTGCTCCCCTGTTCGAACAGGGCCTTGATAGCCGTTACGAATTCAAAAGCTTTTACGACTTTTCGGGGTTTTAATTGCACCGTGGCCCTACGCCCAAACCTGAATCCAATGACCAATGGTAATACTATAACAGTAAAGTGCTAAGAGACATTGCCAATGTATCAAGCTCTATTACAAACCCAGATCGTTATCATAAATTAAAGTAACATTAATTATACATATTACAAATTTTGAAATGGCAGCTTTAAAACTGTCCAGATTAACTTTCCCACTAATTTAAAAGGGTAACTTATGGCAATCTCGTATAGTTCTTGGAAGAAAGGAGTTGACACGTTGCGAAGTTCTTCATTCGATTACTCTGTATGCATCAAATGTCCACATACAGTGGGTGAAAAGGACACGCAACAACGCCGCCGAGAGAGCTCAGATTTTATGTCGAGCCCAGAAGTTGTAAATTGGCCCACGGCATCTGATAGGTGGCATACCGTATTACAAGTACTCAGAGCCATATACACAAGAGTTTGACCAAATTCATTTCAGTTGGTCAGAACATGGTGTATTTTTGTTCAGTGTCTGCCCATCATAGCAGTATTTGCAAAACTGTGCCAAACTCAAATATGGCTGGCCAAACTCTCCTGAAAATGACACTACGAATGCAGAGCATTGTCAAATGAAAAGAATCTTCTACATACCATTTCACTCCTATCTACCACGTAGGGAGTCCTGAAATTGCGATCTTCATGACGCTGTTGACAAGACAAACAATAAAAAAGGACTTGATAATTTCTTTTTCCAAAACATAATCTATAAAATCATTAAATCAAAAGTATACTGATTAAAAACAGATAATCAAGAATCTATTTATATCTTGAACAATGAAAACAAACAAAAATCACTAGAACTGAACATTCACTTGACCTGTTTATCAATTGTATGCATACTTTTTAAACAAATGTTTTTCTTGACTACTCAAAAACTTGCCAGAGGACAGAGGATTGACCAACATAGCACGAAATAATGTAAGCAAAGTGGATCCCATTCATAGAGATGTAATTATTAGCAGGTGAATGGAATGACTGGTAATGGGGGAGAAGAAACATGTATAAATTGAAAGAGTAAGTAAAATGTCTATTCAATGTGATCATTCATTGTGCAGCTGAATATAATTCCTTACTAATATTCAGATTTTGACATTTACGTGGATATTTCAAGCAGTGTACGTACGGGATGGGGCGGGGGCGGTGCACATTCACCATCCACGCCTTGATGATTTTCGATGATGAGGGTTGTTTTGTTTTCAATATTTATTGTCATGTTGATAACCCTTGCTGTGCCGAGGTCAATGTTGCATAATGATTTTTGTTTTGTTTCAAGCACACAATGCTACGATGGAAAATGAAGTGCAGGTGTTTGAAAACTACATATTGTTCATCTTTTTGGTAAATTATAAAAGAAGCCTTTGGTGTATCTATTACATGATAAATACCATGTTGAACAGGGAGATTATCTGTGAGGTAAATAAACACAATGACGAGGAAACTGTTTATACCAGTGCATCAGTTCCGCGCAGTCGATCTAATTGTAGACCAACAGGATACCGGCGATTGAAAGATTCGTTTCCGTAGACGCCTCTATTTCGTCTACTTCGATCGGCATACCGTTGTTCACTGAAGTAAAAACAAACAAAATTGTTATATATTTGTTATCAGTGTAAACGTTGTGAGAAATAGCATCACCAAATTTACAAAATGTGCAGAGACAGAAGACCATCACTGAGAACTGTGATGGGCCAATCAAGTGGTTCACTGCATCTCAAAGAGAATCGAGAGGGATCTGTAGTGACACAGAGTTGAACACATTGATATATAGATAGACAGGTAGGCAGATGAATAGAAAGGTGGATAAAGGTTTATAATTATATAAATAAATGTAGACAGGTCGATAGAGGTATGTACAAATAGGCAGCGGATTGATAGATAGATTGATAGATAGTTTCTAACTATCATGCATACAACATGTCAAGAAGAGTTAAATATCACTTGGAAAGGCACTTCTAGATACATCTAAGTCAAAAATACATATAACGGTCCCATACTTTACTAAGTATTATTGAATTGTATTAAGGCATTGCCATCATGAAATTGTCAACATAAAACTACCATTTAATGTTTTTGTTATCCGATTCAAGCTCTAGAGCTATCATCTTGCAAGTACAGTCGTCATATATACTGAAATCATAGATGTGGTCAGTCATAGCTTGAGCTTGTTTATTTGTAAATTTATTGTAATACTCACGCGAGCATTAGTTTTGTTGCTTGATTTCGTCTGAAACCTTGTTCGAAAACGCAGCAGACACAGATTATGAGGACGAGAACAAAACCAAAAACTTCTAGAGCAATACCAATGATTGCTCCATTCGACAATCCTTGAGGAGCTGCAAAATAAATGTATCAAATATACGATTAGGAAAACAAGACCAGACAAAAATACATATACATGTACGCGAAAACAGTTGTGACTGTGCGAAGAAAAGAGACTACCCTTACATCCATTTATTGTGAAACTGTATATAAAATCATATATATAAACGTTTATGCCGAGGGAGCATAAACACACTAAAAATTACTAATTACAAATCTTAATTGTTTGGCAAAGGTCTCCTGTAAAACCAGCAGGGCAATTACAAGGCTGTCCAGAAGAAGTACATTCCCCGCCGTTCTGGCAATTTGATTGATCGCAACGAACTGTTCATTTCAAAGATATATGACTGATTCATATTACTTCTGATAGCTGATCAACTTATGTTGTCGTTATTTATTGATTAGGTATAGACAGTAGAAAACACAAGAACTCCATAACTACTGTAATATGAACTAATAATAATAATACAGTCCACTGAATACATGAATTTATACTAGTACAATATAATTTTTGGTTTGCCTGTTACATTTGCCAACTTGATCTTGTTTTGTCATGTACTGCTCGTCGCTATTTTATGACTGTCGAATTGCTTTGATTTTTTGGGGGGATTTTTTTTTTTTAATATATAAAAATATCAAAAATATATTTTTTTGTACTGGGATTTAGCCTCGACAGGCCCCTGTCCTTTGCTGGTCACCCACATGTTTTTTTTTAAATATCTAAATATATTTAGTTATTCTGTGTTCGAGGACATTTGTTCACTATTTTTCTTTCTTAATGTTATTGTTCGTTAATTTTGTGTAACGTTGCATTTTTATATGTCTGGACATGTATGTATATTTGTTTTTTGTTAAATAAACTTGAACTTAAAACTACTAACAATCGGAAAGGAATTGAGAATTTGTAAACGAAAATAGTGATTTCAAATTTCACCTTCCGTTGCTAATTTAGAAAGTTAAATGGCTATTTCAAGTAACATTTGATATTAGTAACGGAAGTGGCTTTATATTGTTAATTGAAGTGTCTTTTGGACTTCATGATCATGCACTACTTGTATTAAAGTCAGAGCATTATGGATGAAAAGAAGATTAAAGACGTCACTATTAAAAAGAAAGCACTTATTTGACATTACATCCTTACCATTGCAAGTACTGCCATCAACGTCTAATTCATATCCAGAGTTACAAGAACAGATGTAAGAGCCGAGTGAGTTCATACACACTCCATTTGCAGAATCACAGGGCGATGAATCCACGCATTCGTTCATATCTAGGTTAAATAAACATTTGTTACCATTATCAGTCAAGAGGTTTTGTTTAAGTCTAGATGATTCAGATGTCCTCTTAAATTGACAACAATTATTTGTAGTTTCACCTACTCAAGAAGTAAGAAAGCAAAAATGAATGTGCCACGCTTTGTGTAAATGAAAACTACCGTTCGGATGCCATGGCACTCTAGGCGGCGCCTAGAGAGCCATGGTATCCGAACGATTTTCAGATCAGATACCACCCTACGTCAACAACTAACACGCCCAAAGGATCCTATTCCTCAACACATACGGGACTGTCACATATTAAGTGTAAACAAACTAACAAAGTAGTTGAATTCCATAACCATAGTCTGGTGTTTATTCCCCGCACTGGGTATCAAGTCTCGCGTATCGCATATACATTGCGCACATGCGATCTGACCTCCTGAGGTCACAGGTGTCACATTTGCATAATCTGATACATATTCATTATCATGACATCCCTCCTTTGCCAGAATGAAACTTTATCCTGGTCAATTTTTCTACTATAGTTTCACTGAAAATTCTTGTAATCTCTCTTTTGTTCTTGTGTTTCAGCCATATGTCAATTACTGAAATAAACATGCTTTGGTGCATTTGCTTTTGTTTCTTTCTTTTGTTTCTTTTTCTTTTTTTTCCTTTCTTTTTTTAGAACAACTTCAACAAAACTATTTCTAACAACAAATTTATCTGGTCGATAAACTTTTCCCAAATGTTTTATCTTCCAAACAACTTTGTTGAACAACATACAACATAACATGCAATATAATATTTTTCATGCAATATCTTTCATGCATCCAGTCTGTGGTCCAAATAAAAGTTCAACTGTTCACTGGATACTATTTGAGTTCTAGTTTTGAGTTTGTGTAAATCATCCGTTATCTCCAAGCGTTCATACGACTAGCTGAAGCTGACGTTTCTGGAAATACTCTCTTCGATGATTGAATCCATTTTTGAAAACTGATCGATGCTCCAACTCAAACTTGTGTTTTTCGCAACACCTATCACATACAATAAGGGCAGCGTTCGGCGTACACCCTTTTACATTGATTAATGTATGTGTAATATTGAAACATATATATCAGAACTTATTATTTTAGCACATAACACAACTTCCTCGTACGCTTGGTTTCCATGGTGATTTCTCCAACATGTCGATTTCACAAATATGGGCAGCGCAAGGCGTACACCCTTTAAATCACAACTTGGCATCAACCAATGATTTCCAAACATTTCTCCTTGGCACATGTAGTTTCAGATATCACTGTCGCTATTTTACAAAGAGCTCATCCCCACCATATTGATCTGGAATCACACAAAATCATCATATCGCTTAGGGAATCTTCTCTGGCGTTGTGGTCTACTAGCTGCCATAGGAACGTTGGTGTTTGTTGTCTCTGCCTGCGTGTCACCATCTTGATGTGTCTGGTCACCGCCTGATGTGTTGCTTGCTGCCTCTAAGTCTGGACCTCTGGTCACCGCCTCAGGAGTACTGGTCACCGCCTCAGGATTGCCGTCCGACCCTTCAGGAACACCGGTCACCGCCTCAGGATTGCCGTCTGTCCTCTCTGGATTGGCAGCTTCGTTATGAGTGTCTCGGGACATGTATCTTTTTACACTTGATACATTCCTTTTGTACAGGACTCCTTCAGGAGACTGAACAGTTACCATACTTCCTGTTCTTGCTGTCACTGTGTATGGCTGGTTAAAGTATGGCGTGTCTAGTTTCCTCCTTTCATCACGTCTTACTATCACCTTATCTCCTGGCACTATGTCAGAATGTACAGCTCCCCTCTTCAGATCTGCATAGTGTTTTGCACCACTTTTCATTTGGAGGTCTCTGTCTCTCAGTTCCTGATCCTCACTAATGTCCTGGATTTGTGGTAGTTTAGTTCGGATCTTTCTCCCGAACAACACTTCTGCCGGGCTTTTCCCCGTTGTCGAATGATTACTAGCCCGGTAGACTGCGACGTAAGTCAATAAGGCCTCTTTCCAATCTTTGCCTTCTGCCTGTGCAATTCTAAGCCTTTTCACTATACTCTGGTTCTGTCTTTCGACCTCGCCGTTGGCTTGCGGCCATTTAGGAGTCACCCGATGGTGGTGAATTCCTGTAATGTTCATGTACTCTGCGAAAACTTCTGCGATGAACTGGGGTCCATTGTCTGAGTATAACGTCACAGGTAACCCATGTCTGCCAAAGATTTCAGCCAGGGCTTTGACTGTCTTCTCTGCAGTGGTTGATTTCATGATTGCATACTCGTAGTATCTGCTATAATAATCAACTACCACAAGTATAGATTCTCCTGTCGGAAGTGGTCCTAGGAAATCAACAGCTACATCCACCCACGGTCCTGTCGGCAACATAGTACTTCGAATTGGTTCTGGTGGATTACCCCTGCTTGTGATTTGGCAACCATGACAAGTCTTGACGAATTTCTCTGCATCTTTCTCACATCCTGGCCACCATACCTTGGTTCTCAAATTCTGTTTGGTGCCAACAATGCCCAGGTGTCCTTCGTGAGCTAATGACACCATCTTTGGCCTCTGTGCCTGTGGAATCACCAATCTGCTACCTCTCAGCACACACTGACCAATTATACAGAGTTCATCTTTGATGGGAATGTATGCTTTGTATGGACAATCATCCCATTGTCCACTGTGAATACACTCTCTGATAACTTCGAGTTCAGGATCATGTTCAGATTCTCTTTCGACTTCCTTCGTTGTCACCGCACCTGGCGTTGACTGGACTGCCACAAAGCGCACAAAGCTCTCTGCTTCTGTTTCCAACACAGAAGTTTCTCTCGGTTGATCATCCTTCAGCAATCTTGACAATGGATCTGCAATGTTGGACTTTCCTGCAATGTGGACTACCCTGTACTTGTACTGTTGAAGCCTCAGAACCCACCGCTCTATTCTCGCACATGGCTTAGATCTCGGTGAATAAATGACTTCAAGCGGTTTGTGATCAGTCACTAGATCAAACTCTATTCCATACAGGTACGCATGGAATCTCTCACAAGCCCACACAAGTCCAAGGGCTTCTTTCTCCGTCTGAGAATATCTCCTTTCAACGTTACTTAACGAGCGGCTGGCATACGCTACTATCCTCGGGCCATCAGCATGCACCTGCACCAGCACTGCTCCTAAGCCAACTGGACTGGCATCCGCTATGACCTTTGTCGGTGCATTTAGATCATAGTAGCCCAGGGTCTCTGCACTCATTAAGCTTTCCTTCAGCGCCTTAAACGCTTGTCGTTGTTCATGACCAAAATGAAATGGCGTGTCCTTTCTGGTCCGCTTTCTCAGTGGATCTGCCAATGTAGCAAAGTTCGGAATGAACTTGGCGCAGTAGTTGACTAGCCCCAAGAAACTTCTCATCTCAGTTGCATTCTGGGGTTCACGGGCCTCTGCGATTGCTTTCACCTTGGCCAATCCTGGGTTGAGTCCTTCGCTAGTCAGTCTGTGCCCCATGAAGTCCAACTCAGAGACACCAAACTTACACTTTTCTGCATTTGCAGTAAGTCCTGCGTCCCGCAGTCTGCCAAGCACCTGCTTCAACCTCTTGTCATGCTCTTTCTGGGTCGATGCATGCACAATGATATCATCTGATATGTTTGCAGCTCCTTCTATACCAGCTATCACCCTGTGTATCTCATATTGATAAATCTCTGGAGCAGCATTGATTCCGAACAACAGTCTCTTATAGCGGAACAACCCACAATGAGTGACAAAGGTTGTCACCTCTCTCGACTCCGGATGTAACTCCAGTTGGTGGTACCCCCACTTCAGGTCTATTTTTGAAAAGACCTTGCTAATCGACAACTCCTGTAGGACTTCTTCAATAGTGGGAATGGGGTGACGTTCTCTTACGATTGCTTCGTTCACTCTCCGCATATCGATACAAAGTCTAATTTCGTCATTTCGCTTGGGAACAATGACAACTGGGCTTACCCATGGCGTGGAGCGTTCAACTGGCTCAATGATGTCAAGATCGATCAATTCCGCGATCTTCATCTCGACCTTCTTTCTCAGTCCAAACGGGGTCCTTCGCACAGGTTGGGCCACTGGCTTCACCGTTTCATCCACTGCTAACCGCACTTGTCGGCCCTTCAACTTCCCTACTCCTTTGAAGACTGCTTCAAATTCATGCTTTAGGTCTGCATAACTCTGTACAGCATTAACAACTCCCACATGGAGCACTCCCAGCTCTCTAGATGTCCGCTTGCTAAGTAAAGGTTCTCCCTTTTCCTTGATGACAACAAACTCTGCAGTGGACTTCATCTTACCCACTTCTACTGTGGCTGTAAAACATCCAACGGTCGTCAATGGTATCTGTGATGTGTATGGATACAGCCTCTTGGTACTCTTAGTAGATTTGCAGATGATTTTGTCCTTCTTCAGTTTCTCCCACAATATCTGATCTATTACATTGCAATCACTTCCAGAATCTACTATCACTGGGACTGTGACACCTCCAATGATTATTGGGACTTTCTCATGATCACCATTCACTGCAAATTGATAGTACCTCTGATCACGCCCACGGCTGTTGTCATCATCACTATCATTTCCGGGTTCACCTTCCACTTGGCGAACTCTATTCTTATACTTCTTTCCATCTCTGGACTTCCCATCTCTGAATTTTCCTCTCGCCTCACTTGTGCTCTTGGCCTTACTTTTGCACATCGTCGCAAAGTGGTTTTGGCCTCCACATTTCCGACAGATCTTTCCTTTGGCTGGACATGATGCGTCCTTCCCGAAATGTCCTTTGTTCCCACATCTGTAGCATTCCAAATTCTTTTTTCTGTCATTCTCATATGAAACCTGATTCACTTGAACTTGCCCACCAGCTCTAGGCCTTTCTCTCTCTCTCTCTCAATGACATGGAGTTAAATTGACCTTCAACAGCTTCTAGAGCAGCAGCCATGGACAATGCATCATTTAACTTGAGCTCACCTCCTTTCTCCAGCATTCTCCTGCGAAGTTTATCAGCTCTGCAGTACTGGACTACTTGGTCAAGAATTTGGTTTTCTACATCCCCAGCTACGAAATTGCATCCAATAGCAACCTGTCGTAATTTGGTAACAAAGTGGGCAACCGTTTCACCATCTTCCTGCTTTGTTTTCCTGAACAAATGTCTTTGAAACGTAGCATTAGGTTTCACAACATAATGAGCATTTAGGGCATCTGTGGCTTTTTGATACTCATTCCTCTCCCCTTTGTTTGGAAGTGTTTTGAAAGTCTCCCGTACCACGGGCCCCGCAGTATACAGTAGCAGTGCCCTCCGTTGCGCCCCCTGGGCCGGCGTACATCCGTCCAGAAACAGGCCACGACTATCGGCGTAGGCTTCGAACTCTTCAAGCCAAGCTTTCCACTTGCCGCTGACAATACTTGCACCACCCGTCGGATCGAAGTGTGGAACTCCTCGAAGCGCTAACAATCCCGCTCCAGCGAATGCCATGTTGAAACTTTTCCAGCTCGTAGCCACAGATTCAACATCCAAGAAACATTAATCCTCGTCGCCAATGTCACATATTAAAGGTAAAGACCAGTATTGGTAACGCCCCAATTTCAAAAAATGAAATGGAAGCTCTCATTACCAATCATGTGAAAGAATATGTTTTGACTAATACATGAAGATAAAAAATTTGCCGGGAAACCGCCTACTAATTCATATATTTGGTAAATTTATCTCTCTCATGGTCGTGTGAGAGAGATAGGGTAGTCCCATATACATCTTTCTGTGTATAGTGCTTGTAACTTTACGAAGAATGGGCCAAATTTCTTATCATTTTGATGATTCCAGAACCTTGCAGATGCTAGATGCTAGATGATCAACCTTTTCTGATCGATTCCACAACGTTTCTTTCACAATGCAATCGCATGACCATTACTGGTCTTTACCTTTAAGTGCAAACAAACTAACAAAGTAGTTGAATTCCATAACCATAGTCTGGTGTTTATTCCCCGCACTGGGTATCAAGTCTCGCGTATCGCATATACATTGCGCACATGCGATCTGACCTCCTGAGGTCACAGGTGTCACATTTGCATAATCTGATACATATTCATTATCATGACAGGGACGGCATTGTGTACAACATCCCTTGCAAAGAATGTGATAGATCCTACATCGGTGAAAATGCCCGTCCGATATCAGAAAGAATCACTGAGCATAAGAAAGACTTCAGGCCAGGCTCCGCCGAACTAACAACTCAGCCGTAGCCTAACATGTTTTGGATAACCAGCATCAGCCAGACTGGAACGGGATTCAGTGCCTTTCCCTAGAACGACATTGGTACACACGGAGGATTAAAGAAGCTATCAATATCCGTCTGAATCCCAATAATTTTAACAGAGACAACGGGATCGATATCACCGAATTTAAGATGCGTTCAATACGCGACCGTGACACTGCCAACCCAGCTGACCCACAACGATTTTTTTTTCATCTTTGAAAGCAAATTATTTTTGGAGCGGACTTGGACTTTAAAGTACAAGTCCACTCCAAAGATCACTTACTTTCAATAGAAGCAGAACAATCAGACAAACCAATCAAAACAAGTTTGAACAAATTCGGATAACTAATAAAAAAGTTATGAACTTTTGAAAAAGTATGTAAAACTATGGAACAATGGAAATCACTAAACAAATTGCCAATTTGGTTATCAGTTTTTGACATCGTATCCTCACTATTTATCAATTGCTTTATATAGTTAAATCTCATTATTTCCATTTCTATCCCCCAAAACTTGATTTTCACATGCATTTGCCCAGGTTAAATGATTTGTATTATGGTGTGTGCATGCACGGTGATACTATTTTCTGCATATATGTATATTCAAAAATATTGATTTTAACATAAGTAGTTTATCAAATTCACATTTTTCATGATTCAAATGGAAAAAAATAACTCTATATTAGTGCATCCACACATAACAATATTACCCTCAACAATCTAACTTGGATGCTGGTGTAAAGAAATAAGATTCTTAGGGGGGAAATAGGAAATTTATAGTGTAAATATTAAGAAAATAATCAGTGGATAGTGAGGACCTGACGTCACAGACTCATGAGTGAGTTGCTAATTTGTCTTGTGAATTTCAAAGTTTTTCATGTCAATACAAATTCATAACTTTCTTATTAGTTATCCGATTTTGCTCAAACTTTTTATTGATTGGTTTGTCTGATTTATCTGCTTCTATTGAAAGTAAGTTTGTTTGGAGTGGACTTGCACTTTAAACACGTCATACAAAGGTGGCACTAATCTGACATTACATCCTTACCATTGCAAGTACTGCCATCATCGCCTAATTCATATCCAGAGTTACAAGAACAGATGTAAGAGCCGAGTGAGTTCATACACACTCCATTTGCAGAATCACAGGGCGATGAATCCACGCATTCGTTCATATCTAGGTTAAATAAACATTTTTTACCATTATCAGTCAGAGGGTTTTTTAAGTCTAGATGATTCGGATGTCCTCTTAAATTGGCAACAATTATTTGTAGTTTCACCGACTCAAGAAGTAAGAAAGCAAAAATGAATGTGCCACGCTTTGTGTAAATGAAAACTACCGTTCGGATGCCATGGTACTCTAGGCGGCGCCTAGAGAGCCATGGTATCCGAACGATTTTCAGATCAGATACCACCCTACGTCAACAACTAACACGCCCAAAGGATCCTATTCCTCAACACATACGGGACAGCATTGTGTACAACATCCCTTGCAAAGAATGTGATAGATCCTACATCGGTGAAAATGCCCGTCCGATATCAGAAAGAATCACTGAGCATAAGAAAGACTTCAGGCCAGGCTCCGCCGAACTAACAACTCAGCCGTAGCCTAACATGCTTTGGATAACCAGCATCAGCCAGACTGGAACGGGATTCAGTGCCTTTCCCTAGAACGACATTGGTACACACGGAGGATTAAAGAAGCTATCAATATCCGTCTGAATCCCAATAATTTTAACAGAGACAACGGGATCGATATCACGGAATTTAAGATGAGTTCAATACGCGACCATGACACTGCCAACCCAGCTGACCCGCAACGATTTTTTTTTTCATCTTTGAAAGCAAATTATTTTTGGAGCGGACTTGGACTTTAAAGTACAAGTCCACTCCAAAGATCACTTACTTTCAATAGAAGCAAAACAATCAGACAAACCAATTAAAACAAGTTTGAACAAATTCGGATAACTAATAAGAAAGTTATGAACTTTTGAAAAAGTATGTAAAACTATGGAACATTGGAAATCACTAAACATATTGCCAACTTGGTTATCAGTTTTTGACATCGTATCCTCACTATTTACCAATTGCTTTATATAGTTAAATCTCATTAATTTCCATTTCTATCCCCCAAAACTTGATTTTCACATGCATTTGCCCAGGTTATATGATTTGTATTATGGTGTGTGCATGCACGGTGATACTATTTTCTGCATATATGTATATTCAAAAATATTGTTTTTAGCATTAGTAGTTTATCAAATTCACATTTTTCATGATTCAAATGGAAAAAAATAACTCTATATTAGTGCATCCACACATAACAATATTACCCTCAACAATCTAACTTGGATGCTGGTGTAAAGAAATAAGATTCTTAGGGGGGAAATAGGAAATTTATAGTATAAATATTAAGAAAATAATCAGTGGATAGTGAGGACCTGACGTCACAGACTCATGAGTGAGTTGCCAATTTGTCTTGTGAATTTCAAAGTTTTTCATGTCAATACAAATTCATAACTTTCTTATTAGTTATCCGATTTTGCTCAAACGTTTTATTAATTGGTTTGTCTGATTTGTCTGCTTCTATTGAAAGTAAGTTTGTTTGGAGTGGACTTGCACTTTAAACACGTCATACAAAGGTGGCACTAATCTGACATTACATCCTTACCATTGCAAGTTTTGCCATCACCGCCTAATTCATATCCAGAGTTACATGAACAGATGTAAGAGCCGAGTGAGTTCATACACATTCCATTTGCAGAATCACAGGGCGATGAATCCACGCATTCGTTCATATCTAGGTTTTAAAAAAACATTTGTTTACTATAGCAGTCAAGAGATTTTATTAAAAGTTTTGATGAATCAGCTTTCTTCTTAAATTGGTATTAATATATTCGTATTTCCACCCGTTTATGGAGTATGAAAGTAAAAATGGATGTTAAATAAAGGTGTGTGCATACAACCTACACACGACAAACAAGAAATTAAAAAAATTGTAAAAGGAAATAGTGATCCTAAATTTCACCCATCATTGCTAATTTAGAAAGTTAAATGTCTATTTCAGATTAAATGTATTATTATTAATGGCACAATTTAATGTAACAGAAGTGGCTTTATATTTTTAAAATGTCTTTCGGACTTCATGATCATGTACTTTGATCATGGATCAAAAGAAGATTAAAGACGTCACTGAAAGGTGGCACTAATATGAAATTACATCCTTACCATTGCAAGTACTGCCATCACCGCCTAATTCATATCCGGGGTTACATGGACAGACGTAAGAGCCGACTAAGTTTTCACAAATGCGATTGATTATTTAAAAAGTTAAATGTTTTTTTTCGGGTTAAATTTATTATTATTAATGGCAATGTAAACGGAAGTGGATACAAATGTTATAGTGTCTTTTGTACGTCATAGTAATGTACTACTTGTATAAAAGTCAATAACAATTTAAACAAAAAGTAAAGCAATTGATATTACTTTTTTGGATAAAAGATATATGTTTTCAAATTATATGTTTTGAAATAAACGAACAAATGTTCTAACAAGGCCTGATTTTCTAGACACCTTAGTGCCAAAAGTTGAATCGCTATTATCGGGATAAAATATGCCAATTGTATCACATCCTTAAATAAATCTTAATTAACAGAGATAGTCGTGGAAAAGACAATATCAACTCTGCTCTTCTTATTGCTATGCACTCAAATTTTCGAAAGTGGCTTCTTGAAATTTAGAGAAATACAGTTTTTCTCATTATTTCACCAAAAATGTCCAACACGTTTTCCATTATGTGTCTGGACTTTCACTTGTGCTGACTCTAAATTAAAAGACTCTAAAGATTCTTCTCTCCAATGACTAGATATTTCATTTTTGTATTTCCTTTTTCACTCATTATGTTTGTTTTTAATGAGCAACATGCAATATTTTATTGGATTAAGCTTTACATAAAAAGTGTATTGATATAGGAATGTAATCTGCTTTGACTTATAATAATAAGTTTACCCGAATCACACGTAGTCCCTTCATAGCCATCAGCACATTGACAGGTGAAGCTGTTAACTAGATTGTTACACGTTGCTCCATTCAAACAGGGGCTGCTAGAACATTCGTCGATATCTATGTGAATTGAGTTGCAATGACAATCAATGGGATCAAGTAACGAAACAAAATCATTTCCATTAAGACAGAAATATCTTTAATTGCCAGAAAACAAGAAAATCAAGAAAAACTGTATTGTAAATGTGAGTTAATGACAATTGAAAAAGTCAACTACTTCATTTGTAAAACTATTGATTAACAAAATCAATTGAAGTAAACGACCTAAATATATCTTCTTTTGTACACATGTTGTCAAATTCATGGCCTTAGAAACAACAGTTCTCCAAACAATTATTATTGTCTAACAAACCTTTAAGCGTCCCTGGAAGGAAAAAAAAAGTAAGGCAATTGATATTACTTTTTTGGGTAAAACATATATGTTTTGACATAGACGAACAAATGTTTTAACAAGGTCTGAGTTTCTAGACATCTTAGTGCCAAAAGTTGAATTGCTATTATCGGGATAAAATATACCAATTGTATCATATCCTTAAACAAATATTAATTAACAGAGATAGTCGTGGAAAAGACAATATCAACTCTGCTCTTCTTATTGTTATGCACTCAAATTGTCCCAAGTGGCTTCTCGAAATTTAGAGAAATAAACTTTTTCTCAGTACTTCACCAAATTAATGTTTAAAAGTTAAATGTCTATTTCAGATTAAATATGTTGTAATTAATGGCACAGTGTAACGAACTGTAACAAAAGTGGATTTAAATTGTATAGTGTCTTTTGGACTTCATGATCATGTACAGCTTGTATCAAACTCAGAGAATTCTGAATCAAAAGAAGTTTAAATATATCAAAGCAACCTCAAAGCGGAAATATACAAAGGCAACAGTCCATAACGATGCAACCTCATCCATTGACAAATCTTTTACAAAAAACTCAATCACTAGAATAACTATGAAGAACACCCAAGAAGTTTAAAAAGAGGAAAGGTGTTCTGTATCCTTCGCTTTAAATTATACGACTTGTATTAAAATCCTGGGATTTCTTTCTCTCTACCTCCTTAACACACTTCATGAACAATGCAAGCAATTTCTGTAATCTTAACACCTCCCAACCCTTCACCTCTCTTACATCTACGATTGATTTACAGAAATGATCATATGACTTTTCATACAATTTCTTCTCAATGTTTTCTTCTCTGTCCTTTTTGTGAGAAACCTTGTATAATTCCGATAGCAGCTCAAGTGATATCTCACTTCCAAGGCGAAAGGGTTCTTCCTATGAATCTCTATCAGAATCTTCTCATCTTAGCACATTTCTGCAGCAAGTACTAGCTTCGAAATCAAGTCGATGCGCTATAGTGCCCTTTGGTAAGGCATTACTCCTCATTACCAGGTCCCTCGGAGAGGACCTTAAGCCGTCGGTCTTCTGGTTGCTTACTAACAAGCATTTATTGCTTTCTTAGCTGTCAGGTAAAATAACCACCACTATCACTATGGAGAGGGGGCAGGCTGCCCCCCCCCCTGTTCCCCCCCCCCCCCGTAGGTACGCTAGCGGATACACGAAATAATGTTGATGGAAGGTGTTGGTATAATATGTTATCAATCTCAACATCTACTTTATATTCAACAGCTATGAACTACAAATTTGAGTTTCTTTTCCGCCACATCAAATTCAAGCTTCCCAAACCTTGCGTAATTTAGAAAAATTGCATCGCTGATATTGACGCCTGGATGAAGTCAAAATCTTTGCTATTAAATCATAGTAAATGCGAATTCATTTATTCCGGCTCAAGTTCTCGGTCGAAGAAATTAAATATAGACGGTATTTCTTTTTCCGGTACCACCATTCCTTTATCAAAGTCATTTCGCGATCTTGGCTTCATTCTTGATTCTCAAATGTCTATGTCAAAAAAAATCACCAACATTTCCAGATTAGTTCGCTATCAATTGCGCAATATTGGCTTCATACGGAAATGTCAGACTCTTTCGGCAACAGAGAAACTTGGTCACTCAGTTATTTCTTCACGTCTGGATTTCGGCAACAGTCTACTCTATAATTTACCAAATTAACAAATTGCACAGTTAAAAAACCAACGTAACGCAGCTGCACGCATCATTTATCTGTCAAGCAAACGTAGTCACATTACATCTATCTTACACAATCTCCATTAGTTGCCCGTAAAAGAGCATACAATCTTCAAAATCCTTTTTCTAGTTTATCACATCATGAACAGAACAGCTCCTGAATACAATCATTCTTTAGTTCACCTCTACCAACCCACACGTACCCTCCGATCCTCCAACTCTGGTCTTCTACACATACCGCTTTCAAAGAAATCCTGTGGGGAACGAGCTTTTGCTCATGCCGGACCAGCCCTGTGAAATTCATTTCTACAGTAGCTGAAGAACTCCGACTCTTCAACGTCTTTTAAGAGCAACCTTAAATCCCATTTGTTCAATTTCCCGTTTTTGCATTTTCTTTCGTATGTAAATGTACACGATTCTTTGTCATGATGCAATGTGTTCCCTAATATTTTGAAGCGCCTTGAGCATTTAGTTACAATGGATAATGGCGCTATATAAATCTCATGTATTATTATTATTAACAAAAAATTACATAACTTTATACAATTGTTATGACATATGATTTGTTTTTCTTCCTGTTCTCGTATGAGTTTAAATTGTTTCTATTTAATCAAGTCAAGTTATATCAGACATATTTGATCATACAAGATAACCTTGATCATTTTTGTCGAAAAGTGAACCCATTTTTGTTGTTTGGTAATTCTCTTGTAAAAGTATAACAATTTTAAACATATTAAGAATTATTATTTATTCTTTGTTTTACTTGAAATTGTCCTAACTTATCAGGTCAAGTTATGTGAGGCATATTTTATCATTCATTTGGGGCTTTTCGAATAGTTAACCCCCTTTTGTTTTTATACTGTTTTATACTCATATAAAAGTCACCAAATGCAATCTTTTTATAACGAAATTTGTACCGATATGATTTACGGTTTTTCAAGTTTCCGATGCTGTAATTCATTTAGGCAATCAGACTAGATTCCTGTGAAATTGGTAAGGATATGTTGTCGCTGTTATATTTAGTGTATGATTCGATTTAGTAAATGTTTAGCTGTTTTATGCTAAAGTGTTAATTAGGGTTATGTTATTTTCGATACAAGGAGATGTACTTTGTAAAATTTACCACAATAAATGTACACATGTTAAATTCAACCACTGCTGCAATATATGTTTCAATATAACCGTTAATGAATTGAAACGATCGAATTCAAATTAATTGTTGTTGAAAGTTAAAGTTGTTTTAGAAGAACTGGCAAGAAGTACCGGATTCAGATATAAGTGACGTGTAGGGATCTCAAGAAAGGTTATCTTTATTTGGATAATGGTAGTCTAAATAAAGCATACCAAGCGGAGGTGATGTGGCGCACATCGGATCGTCTTCTGATTCAATTGACTTTCATCATACGGGTTGAGCAGACACAGATGGAACAATAAATGTCGTTGCGTGTAAGTATATCCAGTCTCAAAAATACCTTTAATAACACAAAGCCATCTATTCACAGAGTTTGGCCAACTTGGTTTCACTGGGTCTCAACATGGCGTTTATTCTTTTGTTTTGTGCTTGCCTAACAAAGCAGTAGTCGCCATATTGGCCCGAATTCACAAAGCAGCTCAAACCTCCTTTTGTTTCGCCAAACCTCCTTTTGTTATTTACGTTTGTAAATAACAAAAGGAGGTTTGGCGAAACAAAAGGAGGTTTGAGCTCAAACCTTGGTCTGAGCTCAAACCTTGCTTTGTGAATTCGGGCCAATGTGTCCAACTCGAACCGGGTTGGCAAAACTCTCCTAATCAATGGCACTGCCTCAACATTGGGCAGAGCGCCACCTCCAGCTAGCCGGGCACCATGTTAAGCATTAATATTTTGTGAATTTCTAGGACGAGGTATCCTTGGTTCATTAACCCTTTGAGAGCGAGCCCGCGCACAGCGATTGTTTCCCCTGTGACGGAGCGATTTCGGTTACATCGCCAGTAATGGCAAATTTGGCGGTGCTTTCTACTATCATTGCTCATTGCGCCTCATTTAGTCATTTTCGTGATTTTTAGTAAATGTAAAAATGAAAGATCGGACTTTTTCCTTTCTAAAAATGTAAGTTTTGTTTATCATTACGAAAAACAAAGTGTGTTATTTTTGAGGGGAATTGCCGTCAAATTTTGCTGAAGCTTCACGTCTTTCCTTTTCAATACACTCACAATACAAATTGCGTAAGCACCGCCGCACGCGCAGATCAGTCGATACCTCCATTCATTTCCCCATTGTCAATGATTGTCGTCTGCTAAAGCTCGGCCGATTATCCACCGAGCCATAAATAATAGGCCTAAGCCTTCGTTTTACATTGGCTTTCGACACATTTTGTAACTATATTCTGACCAACATTATGCCATGATCTACACTAAATGCCCCCTTTTTTTTAAATGTGCAAATCAAATATAGGACTATTTGGGAAATGAATTTGAGATGAACATTGTTTTATTCTCGAAAACGAAAATAATATTTACTTTGAATGCTTTCGACTTCGTTTCTCATAATTTGAAATATTCATTTTGTTTTAGTTTTTGCCTCCCGCTTAATTTTGTTTATTTTGTAATCTATCTATACATCTCTTAGAACCCTATTTTGATATGAGGTTGCTGTATCAATAACATATTTATTGAATTTGTGTACGCATATTTGATTTGTTTTGTTTGTAATCGAAAGAGATAAATCAATGACAGAGATAACAACAAAATCATAATTCATCACAATCATCTCTCCCTCTCTTTCTTTCTATCTATTTATTTATCTATCTCTGTCTGTCTATGTCTGTCTGTCTGTCTCCCTCCTCCCCTCCCTCTCTGAATCCCGTTTGAAAAGATTAATCTTCACTTGAAGGGATACAGTAAAATAGAGTCAAAAGTGGTATCTTCAATTCGATTAACGACAGTGAGGGAAAGAGTTACCTCATTTGTGAAACTATCAGTCAATAAATCAAACAAAGTAAACGGACTGATTATTTCTTTCAAAGTTCAAATCTGTATGTCTGTACTTTCGCTTCTGTTGACTCTCAAGTAAGAAGAAACTCAAAGAGTTTCCTCAACAATCACTGTAATTTCTTTCTTTCTGTTCCCCTGTTCGCTCTGTATCTTTAATTTCTTGATAAGCAACGAATAGGAATTTCATTGGATTTTGCTTTACATCAAAAATGAATGTATGTATGTTTTTTATAATCTATTGAGAAGTTATAGATTACCTGTTTCACATGAAGTGCCCTCGTAGCCAGCATTACACACGCACGTAACGTCGGGTGATCCATCAGTACAAGTTCCTCTACTCGTACACGAATCGGCAGCACAAACAGCTAAACATGTAAAAATTGATTTCCGAAGGCAATGAATTTGATAAAGATGACGAGAAGAAAAAAATACCCGTTTGAAAAGATTAATCTTCACTTGGAGGGATACAGTAAAATAGAGTCAAAAGTGGTATCTTCAATTCGATTAACGACAGTGAGGAAAAGAGTTACCTCATATTTTGTAAAACTATCGGTCAATAAATCAAACAAAGTAAACGGACTGATTATTTCTTTCAAAGTTCAAATCTGTATGTCTGTACTTTCACTTCTGTTGACTCTCAAGTAAGAAGAAACTCTTATATGTCTCATATGTTTGTAATTGAATTATATGATCATTTGTAAACCTTGTTTAGAATATGTCACATTTGTGGAGCTGTATTTCACCTTATTATCTCTGTGCATTAGCGAGATCACAGACAATTTGTAATTATTTGTCGATACGATATATATATATGATCATTTGTAAACCTTGTTTAGAATATGTCACATTTGTGGAGCTGTATTTCACCTTATTATCTCTGTGCATTAGCGAGATCACAGACAATTTGTAATTATTTGTCGATACTCCAATACAAATAGTCATTTCAAAAGTGGTGAATGTATTTTTTTCCCCAAACAATGATAAAATCCTAAAAGATCTTACCCTCACTGCAGACAAGTCCGGTATAAGGCGAGTCACATGCACATATTCCGCTCGTACAGCTACCTCTGTCATTACATGGGGTCGGCTGGCTGCAGTCAACTACAAGGAGGATAGAAAATATCCTCAAATTTCATGACGAATGTTTCCATTCACTTTTCACGTGGAAATTCGAAATGCATGAATGACAAAAGTACAATGTTCAATGATCGTCTTTTCAGCCAGTAAATGTTAATTTGATATTCAAGTCTCATATGTTTGTCATTGAAATATATGATCATTTGTAAGCCTTGTTTAGAATATGTTATATTTGTGGAGGTATATTTCACCTTATTATCTCTGTGCAGTAGTGAGAATACAGACAATTTGTAAATATTTGTCGATACTCTAATACAAATAGTCATTTCAAAAGTGGTGAATGTATTTTTTCTCCCGAACAATGATGAAATCCTAAAAGATCTTACCCTCACTGCAGACAAGTCCGGTATAAGGCGAGTCACATGCACATATTCCGCTCGAACAGCTACCTCTGTCATTACATGGGGTCGGCTGGCTGCAGTCAACTACAAGGAGGAGAGAAAATATCCTCAAATTTCATGACGAATCTTTCCATTCACTTTTCACGTGGAAATTCGAAATGCATGAATGACAAAAGTACAATGTTCAATGATCGTCTTTTCAGCCAGTAAATGTTAATTTGATATTCAAGTCTCATATGTTTGTCATTGAATTGTATGATCATTTGTAAGCCTTGTTTAGAATATGTTATATTTGTGGAGGTATATTTCACCTTATTATCTCTGTGCAGTAGTGGGCTCACAGACAATTTGTAAATATTTGTCGATACTCTAATACAAATAGTCATTTCAAAAGTGGTGAATGTATTTTTTCTCCCAAACAATGATGAAATCCTAAAAGATCTTACCCTCACTGCAGACAAGTCCGGTATAAGGCGAGTCACATGCACATATTCCGCTCGTACAGCTTCCTCTGTCATTACATGGGGTCGGCTGGCTGCAGTCAACTACAAGGAGGATAGAAAATATCCTCAAATTTCATGACGAATCTTTCCATTCACTTTTCACGTGGAAATTCGAAATGCATGAATGACAAAAGTACAATGTTCAATGATCGTCTTTTCAGCCAGTAAATGTTAATTGGATATTCAAGTCTCATATGTTTGTCATTGAATTATATGATCATTTGTAAGCCTTGTTTAGAATATGTTTTTTTTGTGGAGGTATATTTCACCTTATTATCTCTGTGCAGTAGTGAGATCACAGACAATTTGTAAATATTTGTCGATACTCTAATACAAATAGTCATTTCAAAAGTGGTGAATGTATTTTTTCTCCCAAACAATGAAGAAATCCTTAAAGATCTTACCCTCACTGCAGACAAGTCCGGTATAAGGCGAGTCACATGCACATATTCCGCTCGTACAGCTTCCTCTGTCATTACATGGGGTCGGCTGGCTGCAGTCAACTACAAGGAGGAGAGAAAATATCCTCAAATTTCATGACGAATCTTTCCATTCACTTTTCACGTGGAAATTCGAAATGCATGAATGACAAAAGTACAATGTTCAATGATCGTCTTTTCAGCCAGTAAATGTTAATTGGATATTCAAGTGTCATATGTTTGTCATTGAAATATATGATCATTTGTAAGCCTTGTTTAGAATATGTTTTTTTTGTGGAGGTATATTTCACCTTATTATCTCTGTGCAGTAGTGAGATCACAGACAATTTGTAAATATTTGTCGATACTCTAATACAAATAGTCATTTCAAAAGTGGTGAATGTATTTTTTCTCCCGAACAATGATGAAATCCTAAAAGATCTTACCCTCACTGCAGACAAGTCCGGTATAAGGCGAGTCACATGCACATATTCCGCTCGAACAGCTACCTCTGTCATTACATGGGGTCGGCTGGCTGCAGTCAACTACAAGGAGGAGAGAAAATATCCTCAAATTTCATGACGAATCTTTCCATTCACTTTTCACGTCGAAATTCGAAATGCATGAATGACAAAAGTACAATGTTCAATGATCGTCTTTTCAGCCAGTAAATGTTAATTTGATATTCAAGTCTCATATGTTTGTCATTGAATTGTATGATCATTTGTAAGCCTTGATTATAATATGTTATATTTGTGGAGGTATATTTCACCTTATTATCTCTGTGCAGTAGTGAGCTCACAGACAATTTGTAAATATTTGTCGATACTCTAATACAAATAGTCATTTCAAAAGTGGTGAATGTATTTTTTCTCCCAAACAATGATGAAATCCTAAAAGATCTTACCCTCACTGCAGACAAGTCCGGTATAAGGCGAGTCACATGCACATATTCCGCTCGTACAGCTACCTCTGTCATTACATGGGGTCGGCTGGCTGCAGTCAACTACAAGGAGGAGAGAAAATATCCTCAAATTTCATGACGAATCTTTCCATTCACTTTTCACGTGGAAATTCGAAATGCATGAATGACAAAAGTACAATGTTCAATGATCGTCTTTTCAGCCAGTAAATGTTAATTTGATATTCAAGTCTCATATGTTTGTCATTGAATTATATGATCATTTGTAAGCCTTGTTTAGAATATGTTATATTTGTGGAGGTATATTTCACCTTATTAATTCTGTGCAGTAGTGAGATCACAGACAATTTGTAAATATTTGTCGATACTCTAATACAAATAGTCATTTCAGAAGTGGTGAATGTATTTTTTCTCCCAAACAATGATGAAATCCTAAAAGATCTTACCCTCACTGCAGACAAGTCCGGTATAAGGCGAGTCACATGCACATATTCCGCTCGTACAGCTACCTCTGTCATTACATGGGGTCGGCTGGCTGCAGTCAACTACAAGGAGGAGAGAAAATATCCTCAAATTTCATGACGAATCTTTCCATTCACTTCTCACGTGGAAATTCGAAATGCATGAATGACAAAAGTACAATGTTCAATGATCGTCTTTTCAGCCAGTAAATGTTAATTTGATATTCAAGTCTCATATGTTTGTCATTGAATTGTATGATCATTTGTAAGCCTTGTTTAGAATATGTTATATTTGTGGAGGTATATTTCACCTTATTATCTCTGTGCAGTAGTGAGCTCACAGACAATTTGTAAATATTTGTCGATACTCTAATACAAATAGTCATTTCAAAAGTGGTGAATGTATTTTTTCTCCCAGACAATGATGAAATCCTAAAAGATCTTACCCTCGCTGCAGACAAGTCCGGTATAAGGCGAGTCACATGCACATATTCCGCTCGTACAGCTACCTCTGTCATTACATGGGGTCGGCTGGCTGCAGTCAACTACAAGGAGGATAGAAAATATCCTCAAATTTCATGACGAATCTTTCCATTCACTTTTCACGTGGAAATTCGAAATGCATGAATGACAAAAATACAATGTTCAATGATCGTCTTTTCAGCCAGTAAATGTTAATTGGATATTCAAGTCTCATATGTTTGTCATTGAATTATATGATCATTTGTAAGCCTTGTTTAGAATATGTTTTTTTTGTGGAGGTATATTTCACCTTATTATCTCTGTGCAGTAGTGAGATCACAGACAATTTGTAAATATTTGTCGATACTCTAATACAAATAGTCATTTCAAAAGTGGTGAATGTATTTTTTCTCCCAAACAATGAAGAAATCCTTAAAGATCTTACCCTCACTGCAGACAAGTCCGGTATAAGGCGAGTCACATGCACATATTCCGCTCGTACAGCTTCCTCTGTCATTACATGGGGTCGGCTGGCTGCAGTCAACTACAAGGAGGAGAGAAAATATCCTCAAATTTCATGACGAATCTTTCCATTCACTTTTCACGTGGAAATTCGAAATGCATGAATGACAAAAGTACAATGTTCAATGATCGTCTTTTCAGCCAGTAAATGTTAATTGGATATTCAAGTGTCATATGTTTGTCATTGAAATATATGATCATTTGTAAGCCTTGTTTAGAATATGTTTTTTTTGTGGAGGTATATTTCACCTTATTATCTCTGTGCAGTAGTGAGAATACAGACAATTTGTAAATATTTGTCGATACTCTAATACAAATAGTCATTTCAAAAGTGGTGAATGTATTTTTTCTCCCGAACAATGATGAAATCCTAAAAGATCTTACCCTCACTGCAGACAAGTCCGGTATAAGGCGAGTCACATGCACATATTCCGCTCGAACAGCTACCTCTGTCATTACATGGGGTCGGCTGGCTGCAGTCAACTACAAGGAGGAGAGAAAATATCCTCAAATTTCATGACGAATCTTTCCATTCACTTTTCACGTCGAAATTCGAAATGCATGAATGACAAAAGTACAATGTTCAATGATCGTCTTTTCAGCCAGTAAATGTTAATTTGATATTCAAGTCTCATATGTTTGTCATTGAATTGTATGATCATTTGTAAGCCTTGTTTAGAATATGTTATATTTGTGGAGGTATATTTCACCTTATTATCTCTGTGCAGTAGTGGGCTCACAGACAATTTGTAAATATTTGTCGATACTCTAATACAAATAGTCATTTCAAAAGTGGTGAATGTATTTTTTCTCCCAAACAATGATGAAATCCTAAAAGATCTTACCCTCACTGCAGACAAGTCCGGTATAAGGCGAGTCACATGCACATATTCCGCTCGTACAGCTTCCTCTGTCATTACATGGGGTCGGCTGGCTGCAGTCAACTACAAGGAGGATAGAAAATATCCTCAAATTTCATGACGAATGTTTCCATTCACTTTTCACGTGGAAATTCGAAATGCATGAATGACAAAAGTACAATGTTCAATGATCGTCTTTTCAGCCAGTAAATGTTAATTGGATATTCAAGTCTCATATGTTTGTCATTGAATTATATGATCATTTGTAAGCCTTGTTTAGAATATGTTTTTTTTGTGGAGGTATATTTCACCTTATTATCTCTGTGCAGTAGTGAGATCACAGACAATTTGTAAATATTTGTCGATACTCTAATACAAATAGTCATTTCAAAAGTGGTGAATGTATTTTTTCTCCCAAACAATGAAGAAATCCTTAAAGATCTTACCCTCACTGCAGACAAGTCCGGTATAAGGCGAGTCACATGCACATATTCCGCTCGTACAGCTACCTCTGTCATTACATGGGGTCGGCTGGCTGCAGTCAACTACAAGGAGGAGAGAAAATATCCTCAAATTTCATGACGAATCTTTCCATTCACTTTTCACGTGGAAATTCGAAATGCATGAATGACAAAAGTACAATGTTCAATGATCGTCTTTTCAGCCAGTAAATGTTAATTGGATATTCAAGTCTCATATGTTTGTCATTGAATTATATGATCATTTGTAAGCCTTGTTTAGAATATGTTTTTTTTGTGGAGGTATATTTCACCTTATTATCTCTGTGCAGTAGTGAGATCACAGACAATTTGTAAATATTTGTCGATACTCTAATACAAATAGTCATTTCAAAAGTGGTGAATGTATTTTTTCTCCCAAACAATGAAGAAATCCTTAAAGATCTTACCCTCACTGCAGACAAGTCCGGTATAAGGCGAGTCACATGCACATATTCCGCTCGAACAGCTACCTCTGTCATTACATGGGGTCGGCTGGCTGCAGTCAACTACAAGGAGGAGAGAAAATATCCTCAAATTTCATGACGAATCTTTCCATTCACTTTTCACGTCGAAATTCGAAATGCATGAATGACAAAAGTACAATGTTCAATGATCGTCTTTTCAGCCAGTAAATGTTAATTTGATATTCAAGTCTCATATGTTTGTCATTGAATTGTATGATCATTTGTAAGCCTTGTTTAGAATATGTTATATTTGTGGAGGTATATTTCACCTTATTATCTCTGTGCAGTAGTGGGCTCACAGACAATTTGTAAATATTTGTCGATACTCTAATACAAATAGTCATTTCAAAAGTGGTGAATGTATTTTTTCTCCCAAACAATGATGAAATCCTAAAAGATCTTACCCTCACTGCAGACAAGTCCGGTATAAGGCGAGTCACATGCACATATTCCGCTCGTACAGCTTCCTCTGTCATTACATGGGGTCGGCTGGCTGCAGTCAACTACAAGGAGGATAGAAAATATCCTCAAATTTCATGACGAATGTTTCCATTCACTTTTCACGTGGAAATTCGAAATGCATGAATGACAAAAGTACAATGTTCAATGATCGTCTTTTCAGCCAGTAAATGTTAATTGGATATTCAAGTCTCATATGTTTGTCATTGAATTATATGATCATTTGTAAGCCTTGTTTAGAATATGTTTTTTTTGTGGAGGTATATTTCACCTTATTATCTCTGTGCAGTAGTGAGATCACAGACAATTTGTAAATATTTGTCGATACTCTAATACAAATAGTCATTTCAAAAGTGGTGAATGTATTTTTTCTCCCAAACAATGAAGAAATCCTTAAAGATCTTACCCTCACTGCAGACAAGTCCGGTATAAGGCGAGTCACATGCACATATTCCGCTCGTACAGCTACCTCTGTCATTACATGGGGTCGGCTGGCTGCAGTCAACTACAAGGAGGAGAGAAAATATCCTCAAATTTCATGACGAATCTTTCCATTCACTTTTCACGTGGAAATTCGAAATGCATGAATGACAAAAGTACAATGTTCAATGATCGTCTTTTCAGCCAGTAAATGTTAATTGGATATTCAAGTCTCATATGTTTGTCATTGAATTATATGATCATTTGTAAGCCTTGTTTAGAATATGTTTTTTTTGTGGAGGTATATTTCACCTTATTATCTCTGTGCAGTAGTGAGATCACAGACAATTTGTAAATATTTGTCGATACTCTAATACAAATAGTCATTTCAAAAGTGGTGAATGTATTTTTTCTCCCAAACAATGAAGAAATCCTTAAAGATCTTACCCTCACTGCAGACAAGTCCGGTATAAGGCGAGTCACATGCACATATTCCGCTCGTACAGCTACCTCTGTCATTACATGGGGTCGGCTGGCTGCAGTCAACTACAAGGAGGAGAGAAAATATCCTCAAATTTCATGACGAATCTTTCCATTCACTTTTCACGTGGAAATTCGAAATGCATGAATGACAAAAGTACAATGTTCAATGATCGTCTTTTAAGCCAGTAAATGTTAATTGGATATTCAAGTGTCATATGTTTGTCATTGAATTATATGATCATTTGTAAGCCTTGTTTAGAATATGTTTTTTTTGTGGAGGTATATTTCACCTTATTATCTCTGTGCAGTAGTGAGATCACAGACAATTTGTAAATATTTGTCGATACTCTAATACAAATAGTCATTTCAAAAGTGGTGAATGTATTTTTTCTCCCAAACAATGAAGAAATCCTTAAAGATCTTACCCTCACTGCAGACAAGTCCGGTATAAGGCGAGTCACATGCACATATTCCGCTCGTACAGCTACCTCTGTCATTACATGGGGTCGGCTGGCTGCAGTCAACTACAAGGAGGAGAGAAAATATCCTCAAATTTCATGACGAATCTTTCCATTCACTTTTCACGTGGAAATTCGAAATGCATGAATGACAAAAGTACAATGTTCAATGATCGTCTTTTCAGTCAGTAAATGTTAATTTGATATTCAAGTCTCATATGTTTGTCATTGAATTATATGATCATTTGTAAGCCTTGTTTAGAATATGTTATATTTGTGGAGGTATATTTCACCTTATTATCTCTGTGCGGTAGTGAGATCACAGACAATTTGTAAATATTTGTCGATACTCTAATACAAATAGTCATTTCAAAAGTGGTGAATGTATTTTTTCTCCCAAACAATGATGAAATCCTAAAAGATCTTACCCTCACTGCAGACAAGTCCGGTATAAGGCGAGTCACATGCACATATTCCGCTAGTACAGCTACCTCTGTCATTACATGGGGTCGGCTGGCTGCAGTCAACTACAAGGAGGAGAGAAAATATCCTCAAATTTCATGACGAATCTTTCCATTCACTTTTCACGTGGAAATTCGAAATGCATTAATGACAAAAGTACAATGTTCAATGATCGTCTTTTCAGCCAGTAAATGTTAATTTGATATTCAAGTCTCATATGTTTGTCATTGAATTGTATGATCATGTGTAAGCCTTGTTTAGAATATGTTATATTTGTGGAGGTATATTTCACCTTATTATCTCTGTGCAGTAGTGAGCTCACAGACAATTTGTAAATATTTGTCGATACTCTAATACAAATAGTCATTTCAAAAGTGGTGAATGTATTTTTTCTCCCAAACAATGATAAAATCCTAAAAGATCTTACCCTCACTGCAGACAAGTCCGGTATAAGGCGAGTCACAGGCACATATTCCGCTCGTACAGCTACCTCTGTCATTACATGGGGTCGGCTGGCTGCAGTCAACTACAAGGAGGAGAGAAAATATCCTCAAATTTCATGACGAATCTTTCCATTCACTTTTCACGTGGAAATTCGAAATGCATGAATGACAAAAGTACAATGTTCAATGATCGTCTTTTCAGCCAGTAAATGTTAATTTGATATTCAAGTCTCATATGTTTGTCATTGAATTATATGATCATTTGTAAGCCTTGTTTAGAATATGTTATATTTGTGGAGGTATATTTCACCTTATTATCTCTGTGCAGTAGTGAGATCACAGACAATTTGTAAATATTTGTCGATACTCTAATACAAATAGTCATTTCAAAAGTGGTGAATGTATTTTTTCTCCCAAACAATGATGAAATCCTAAAAGATCTTACCCTCACTGCAGACAAGTCCGGTATAAGGCGAGTCACATGCACATATTCCACTCGTACAGCTACCTCTGTCATTACATGGGGTCGGCTGGCTGCAGTCAACTACAAGGAGGAGAGAAAATATCCTCAAATTTCATGACGAATCTTTCCATTCACTTTTCACGTGGAAATTCGAAATGCATGAATGACAAAAGTACAATGTACAATGATCGTCTTTTCAGCCAGTAAATGTTAATTTGATATTCAAGTCTCATATGTTTGTCATTGAATTATATGATCATTTGTAAGCCTTGTTTAGAATATGTTATATTTGTGGAGGTATATTTCACCTTATTATCTCTGTGCAGTAGTGAGATCACAGACAATTTGTAAATACTTGTCGATACTCTAATACAAATAGTCATTTCAAAAGTGGTGAATGTATTTTTTCTCCCAAACAATGATGAAATCCTAAAAGATCTTACCCTCACTGCAGACAAGTCCGGTATAAGGCGAGTCACATGCACATATTCCGCTCGTACAGCTACCTCTGTCATTACATGGGGTCGGCTGGCTGCAGTCAACTACAAGGAGGAGAGAAAATATCCTCAAATTTCATGACGAATCTTTCCATTCACTTTTCACGTGGAAATTCGAAATGCATGAATGACAAAAGTACAATGTTCAATGATCGTCTTTTCAGCCAGTAAATGTTAATTTGATATTCAAGTCTCAGTCTTGGTAGGACTCACATGCACTGTACACATAATGTGTAAATGAGTATTATGGGAACACACGAGCATGTTGAATGGAAGTGGGATTCACATCAGGATCTACTTGCCTGTTATTTTTTTTTTACATTAAAAGTTCGCTGGACTGTATTTTTTCTTGAGTCTAAGTTAGACAAGATTTCATCTATTTAATGTCTTATTTTTATACTAGGTTTAGCGACCTAGTCACTTTTTTGTGTGCATATTTCAATACTTTTACTGAAATGTCCCTTTAGAGATGGGAAGCTCCTTTTGTTGTTTGTTGACAACAGTAACAGTTTATATATTTCTATGGTACTTCACTATCTGTGTTTCATTTTGCTCTATACAGTGTACACGTTTATACTTTTCATCAAGGAAGGTCACCACTGTCCTTGAAGTTCTTGACCATGCTATCTCAAGTATGATCTTTCTTTTATCTGCAGAATGTAGTGGGGACAGGGGGTGGGGACAGGGATTTCCTATTAACGCACTATTAATATATCTTTTATAACATTCTAGGCGGTAGGTACATTCATACTATTCATGTACCTTCATACTCCCGATCAAGTTGCGATTTGATGCAATAAACCGAGTGTATGAACATGGAATAAAGACACTGAAGTGTGCGCTTTCAAAAAACCAACCGCAGACCAATAAATTGTATTAAGAAAAACACAACTAGACTCAAAATCCAAGGGCAGATAAATTTTTCTCTGTTAGAGCAAGAAGTTTTAAGAGATGGAGTCCTATATCTAGCTCTTTCCCTTTGTACCATCTTCAATGCCGCCAGGAGAAAATATGTCAGGCATGTGCTTAACTGAACCTTCCTTGCATATATACGTAGACAAAAGATTTCTGCCTAGCTGCAAACTATCGGCCACTTTCAAAGGGAAATATGCTTTTGTAATGCTAATTACTTTTCGCTACCACTCGTCTGATAATACGAGCAGTACGCAGTGCTTACATTTACAGGAGGCAAGTGAAAGGAAATGGAGCAACATTTCCTGAAATATTAATCAAAATTTCTCGAGTGGGCATGTGTGGGTACTAATCTGACATATAACATCATAAAGAACTGTACATGAACATATTCACTTTTTATTTTCGTGAGCCGCAAGTAATCAGAAATGTTTTACTATTTTTCAAAAATTAAAGGTGCTATCATACAATGTAAGCAAATCTCTTGACACAATTAGGCTTCTGTATTCATATTTTATCAACAGTTAGATTTTCCCCTTGATAGTTCAAATAAAAAGTGAAATATTAAGGATATTTCTTTGTGACAATAATCACTACTCCCCGCCCCCCCCCCCCCCCCAATCCGAGAACGGACGGACCCCATGCGTGTTACCAAAATGTCCTTTTCGTAACAAAAGAAAAAGGTCGACCCGTATTGACTTTACACACCGGACTTTTGCTTAAAAAAAGGGGGGGGGGGGGGGTCACTTGGAACACGCATATGCGTACCCTAAATAACACTGAGTGGGGGGGGGGGGGGCGGGCACTACTCAAGCTTTCCACTGATATTGGCGGCTTCGAACCTCGGTCAGCAAAGGTAACAGCACACCAGTAGATTCTATTGTGCAACCATAGAAAACGGCAGCTGTTTGGAATAATTTGTTCCCAGTTGGGTCTGCAGCCTTTAAAACTCCTTGGTTAGAGCATGGACCTATTACGGATGGACATTCAACGTGATTCTTTCTTTGATCCTATCATAGTCACCGCCTTCTGATTATGTGCATCTTAATGAGAACATTCAGCTGTTTTAACAATAACGACTGCGTAAGCATTTTCGGGCATTGACAAAGGAGCAGTTTCCCTCTCTTGGGTTTTGTTTGGATGGTGTGCTCTGTAAGAGTATGTCTTCAATAAAAACATCCCCAATGGGGAGCAGCAAAGTTGAAAAGCAGACGATTTTGGTGATATGAAATGTATTATTACTGATGCACGTACTTTCGCACACACCCATGACCTTATAAAACAATAGAAGGCTATGATCTTTATAAGCCCTGTGTGTTGTAATTCTGGAATATTATGAGGAAATTGGGGAAAACGGGATTTGAAATCACAAACAATCCAAACAAAACCTATCTGGTAATATCAACATGTTTTTCAAAAATAGTACACAGTACACGGAACAACAATTTCCAATTATTAATCAGAACGGCACATCGATTTCCCATGATTTAAGCGATTTATTATCTTCTGCCCATGTATATTAACATGTTTAAAATCACTATCTTGATTCTATCCCGGCTTTTTGGCGGCGACCATGATGAGATCAAAGTGAAGGAACATTTACGGAATGTTATTGAGACGACATTGACGTAGACAATCACAATGAATTCGTTAAGAAAACGATGAATGTCCATCCGTAATAGGTCCATGGTTAGAGGCATAAACGACGCACGATACATACACTGACGAAGCGCGTGTGTATGAGCGAGCGGGAATGGGGCGGGGGCATCACAGGGCGGCATGGCCGAGTTCAAGCCTCGATAACTTTTTTCATAAATAATAATTTCCGCAAGAAATGTGCTCAGGTAAAATATAAGGAATTCTAGCTTTCATATCTCTGTAAACAGAAATAATTTTTCCACCACAATTTTGTTCTGGCCGTTCTGAATAGGAACTTGATTTTTGTTTTAAAGGTTGATTCACACCCAAATAAGTACAATCGTCACTGCTACACATTGACTTAATTCGCGTATCTCCGTTTAATGCGCGATCGACAGTGTACCATATTTCATGCACATGTTCCTTGCGATGTGCAAGCTGCCACAGGTAAGTTAGTTGCACACTTTCATTGCGCGCCCCCGAAACTCCGGCGATGGGAGCGGTTTCCGTAACCGGACAGGTTACGGTACATGTACATGCAATTGCCTGCATCTTAATGTAAATTTACTTTTCGTGAGGTTTTGATTAACGTTGTACTGCTTTTTGTAATCTTGTATAATTACTTGTAGATATTGTGATTGTATTTGATTCTGTTTCAATAAAACACACACATACACAGAAAAACAAAAACATTGTGTCTTTTCACTGGTGATCGAATGGGGATGCGAAGCATGAGTTGAATTTGACGCTGATACGAAGCATGAGAGCCCAGGTCAGTTTTCATGTAGATTTAGCACCTATATACCCTTTTGATATTCAAAATTCAGGTCTTCTACAAATATGAAATGATAATGAAGTGCGAGACACAATCTGGCTTTTGACTTGTAATTGTATTAGAACAATTTATTAGTAAAAGAAAAATATTTTTGTTGCTAATTGTAATATCAACAGTATGTGAATTTGTTCTTCTTCTCCAAATGTTATTCTAGTACGCACATAGATAATAGTCTGGAGCTCCAATATAGTGATACAAGATATATCACTGACCTCAAATTCATACCCCCCCCCCCCATCCTCATTGTTACATTATATTGTTTTTGTAGAGGAATCGTGTCGACTGGTTTAAGATCGCCACTTGAAAGGCATAGATCATTGATTCGATCCCTGACACAGAGCTGTATTTTGGCAAGGCATTAATCTACATTTGCCACTCCTTACACATGAGAGACATTGGGACCTGGTAGGATGAAGAAATCCTTTATCTTAGTAAATTTACATGCCCTCACGGTGACCAGGATTGAATATAAAGTTAAGTTTGGGTTTTGCGATTTCAATGAGAAAAACAATTGTGTGGGAGCAATTTGATTGATCATGTAGCAAATACGCATTGGTGTATACTGTGAGCTTTTTGAATCATTAAAATGATAAGAAATGGGCTCAGTCTTGGTAGGAGTCACATGCACTGTACACATAAATGTGTAAATGAGTATAATGGGAACACACAGGCATGTTGAATGGGAGTGGGATTCACACCCTCTTTACCCTATACTTGTCGAATATGAGGCATTTGAAGAGCCATTTTTTCAGGGGAAATTCACCGATGATACTCTTCCACACTCACATGAAGATAGTTTTAAAGAATAACAAATTAGTTTACACCTTTTCCAGAACTAAACTTTCTCTTTAACCAATTAAGCCCGTAGGAAGTTTGAAGATATCTTACCAATTTGACAATATAAACCAGTGTACATAGATGCACAGATGCACGTATCCACATTACAAGTTCCTCCGTTCATGCAATCCGAGTCCATGGAACAAGCACCTAGAACGATACGTTTATAATTGTGAAGACTTATTTGAGGATCTGTATTCAAGTTCTTTTAAAGACAATGAGGACGACGATAAAGAACATGAACACGATCATTAATATTTTATCTAATAAACGAATTGGCTACAGACCTAAACGCTAACAAACACAAGTATTACGTATGCTTTAAGATAAAGTAGTTCATGCTAATGATAACATGTCACATACCGTCGGAATTTTCCAGGACTTCTTCAAGGCCTTCGATACTATTTTTCATAATATTTTATTGCATACAAATATCCCATTAAGGCCTTCAAGCGAAGATCTTGAGTGGTTCAGAAATGATATCACAGACAGAAAACATTTTTTTAAAATTACAAATTGTCAAGATTCTTACCAACGATTAAAATATTAAGGTGTTCCTTAAAATTCCCTGTTAGGTGATTTGTCTTTCTTTTTTTTTTTGGGGGGGGGGGGGGGAGGGGGTTATATATAAATGACGTCCACAATTCATCTGAAATACTGTCGTTTATTTTTTTTGGCAGACGACTCTACCATTTTGAAATTGAATTTTGAATAATGGTGGATTTCCCTCTCATAATAGCCAATTCATTTTTAAAGAATAAAATTTAACGAATTTCAATAAAATATATACCACTTGGGGATATTCATGAATCAATTTTCTATAAATGAATTGCCCGCCATTGTTTCTACACCAATGCTTTCCATTCATACAACACACCCAAAAGTAAATCCTTCCAGTAACCACAAACTTTTACAATATTTGAAACAAAAAACTGTTAGCTTTTCCTGTCCAATATATAGGAATGAACTCCAAACTGAAATCTCTGAATCTATTTTTTTATTTGTAAATAAACGGAAACTCAAAGTTTTCTTTAAAATGATTATGCATTGCAGGCAGAAGCAGCAATGTAATGTTTTTATTGTGGTAACAATCTTTATCAACCCATTATCCATATTTTGACCAACTATGTTTATGCCTTTTCTCTGAGGGACATATTTACTTGTATTCCCCTGCGGCGAGTTAATGTGCCCCAGTATCCTCGGCTCATTGAATCTTGTTGGATCTGGTAGAGTGATAGCTGGCCTGATGAAGCGGTAGTGTTTGTGTATAGAGTGTGTTCTGGCTGGTGGGGGTAGTGACTTATCTCGAAGCGGTTTCGTTTGTCATGTGTTCCAGGGTGCCCATAGTGAGGGCTTTTAGTGCATTTCACTCATGGTTTATTTGAAACAACGAACGACTGACATCTCGATCCCATCACTTTAACGCGACATTATTATTGTTATTTGTCTAATGTTGTTGTTTCTGTATTTGTTGTCAAAGCCCAAATTTACTTAAATTGTGTAACTCTGTTACATTATTATAAAGGAAGTCACTCTAACATTGCCATTTAACAAAAGAAATGATACTAAAACGATTGACATTAATCGCTTGTTCCCTCTATTTCTAATGAAAATTATAAAAGTAACTTCCCTCGGGGCCTATAAATCAAAAGCATAGCTTTCACCATAGGCCCTTTTTTATTTCAATCTTTTTGTTGTTTGTTGACAACAGTAAACAGTTTGAAAGTAACTACCCTCGGGGACTATAAATCAAAAGCATAGCTTTCACCATAGGCCCCTTTCTTTAACTCTTCTTCTTTTTGTTTAGTCTTTCAATGTAATGCTTTCGAACAAATTGAAATGAGGTACCCACTTTCTGTTTTGTGTCTGTCAAAATAAACATGACCATTGACTTTATGGAATCATTGAAAATAGGTAATATATGTGAAATACGAAATAACAGGGATAGTTAAGTTTTTGTTTCAGACCGCAAATGCCTTCACCTAAAATTGATATGAAGCTAATTTTAGGCCCCAAAATTAGTGAAATTTAGCCAATACGATCATATTAATTTAAATCCACTGTTAACAAAAATACGTCAACCGTTCATAAATTAATGAATTAATAATAACAATACACGGGCCGACTGGTTGCGTATCATAAACAACACGAAGAAACCAACAAAAAGTCAACATGACACCGGTTGGATTGAAACGTATAAGGCGCTATCTTTTTTGTAACGGCTGGTTCAAATTATCGAATATTCGTGGGGCACCACAAATATTGGTAATCGTATATTTTGTGGATATTTCAGCCGTCTCTAAACTGATTTTAGATGATGTTGTCATTTAAATTGTATATTATTTCAAATTTGACACTCAATTTGTTATTATCTCACAATTTGTTTTGTTTTTGTTTGGCGCCCTTTCCAACACAAATCGTCTATCCCTTTAAATTGCTGACAAAAGTTTAAAAATCATTTAAAAACATTAAGATTTATATAAAAACATATATATAAACAGTTAACATCTTATGTAAATTTAATGTGTTTTTTTTCGCTACGCAAGAATGACAGGTGGGTTGAATTAGGGCCGTTGTTGAATATTTTTAGATTTAAGCTTTGATGTGTTACATTGTACATTCTCAAAAAACATAAATAGAGACAAATCAATTTCAGATACTTGAACAATTAAAAAATTGATAAGTGTTTGAATCATATCTTTGTTAACTGCATACATATATATACATATATAAACGGGAAAATGTCAGCCTTTTACAAATGCTAAGCGGGTAGCTTATCCACCTCCCCCCCCCCCCCCCCCCCCCTCCTGCCCGCCCACAATATGGCCGTTTGTGTGAATTAGATAACGCGATCTAAATCCCCTACGTGCTTTTCGCCGAAGATAGCGTGATCCACGAATCCGCACGCCCAGCCTGGACAACTGTGGCTTGCAGTTCATAGGGGGAGATCGGGTTGGTGATCTTACCTGCTGATACTCTGACTGTTTGAACACCAATCACTATCACAGCGATTGCTGCAACCAGCTTTAGTATGGGCCCCATGATTGAGGACGTCTTTCCGCAAGAGGCAATTCCACAGATCCTAAATGAACAGAAAATGGTGTAATCGATGTAATTTACAAGGTGTCATAGCTTTATGGGTAAGGATAGACTGGGATATATGATGTACATCATCTAAAATGAACTGATTTTTCAAAGTTTCCTACATTTTATTCATCGTCAGTTTTGAGGAGGTGCCATAATTTCATATCAATCTTCAGATTAGGCATCAGCATTAAAGTTGACACCAGTTTAATAGTTGTAAAGCGTTTCAGGAAGCAGTCATGGGTTAAAGATAAACTTGAGTTGTGATAAAAAAAAAAAAAAGAATTCTCACAGAGTCAAACGAAACTTACACTGAATGTTCAAGAGTACAAATAAATGTCATCTGCCCCAAAAAATTGGTAGAAAATGCATACTGGCTGAGTAATGGGCATAGAACGACAAGGAAATCAAGGTTATTAGCCCCGACACCATTTGTGTAGACTCATACATATCTTTCTGTGTACAGTGCTTGTTACTTTACCAAGACTGAGTCAAATTTATTATGATTTTGATGACTCAAGAACCTTGCAGTACACACTGATACTTACATGCTACATGATCAACTTTTTCTGATCCATTCCACACCTTTTCTTTCACAATGCAATCGCATGACCAGAACTCAACTTTATCTTTAACAAAAGCAACCTACTCTTGATAGTAAGCGTATGAACAAAAAAGATACCCACCTTTGGTAGCTTGCGATCAAAATGTCACAATCAATGTTACCTTGAAACCTATTTCATGATTAAGAATAATATTCTCTGTGTAATGATACCTTATTCATTTCCATTTTCGGAAACATTTATAGCAAACGAGCGAAGTGAACGAGCACAAAATTAGAATATTTTGCTGCTTGTTCGTGCAGTGTTGTAGGTCTACTGCTTATAACTCCATTTTCAATAATTATTAAACAAATTCGGGACGAACTGCGTCCCGCGGAGGTTTGATATGGCACGTGGACAAAATATGGTCGAGATACGGGTAATCCCATTGATACGGGAAGTCTGGTAAAAAAAATTCCCTATTAACATGGATCTTACTCGACGACATGTTGCTAATAGGGACTTTTAGATTTGCACGTCGTCATAATGAACTGCTACGTGTGACGTCTTTTTAAGGCACTGCCAGTGTTACGTGTGACGTCCTTTTAAGGCACTGCATGGGGACGTCACACGTAGCAGTCCACTATGTAGACGTGCAAATCTAAAAGTCCCTCATTAAGGTCCGACTGGAACCAGAAGAAGAAGTTATCGAGTAGAAAAGGCGATTGACCAACATATGTGAGAGAGTTGCATGATCCACCGGGTCAAAGGCAGACAAAAAGGCAAGCATTCATAAGAAGACAGCATGTCTGTTATCAATGGCAAACAATTTGTCATTCTGCATACCAACATGGACCTATAAGGGAGTTTACAGATACAATCTGCGCATGGGCAGATACAGGTCATTTGTACCAAAAAGGTAAAACCCACCAGAGATGAATACTGGATATGCGCTCATGAAAGTTATGTAACATTATTTATGCACCAACGGTACATTCTAAGATACGCAGGTGGAAGTATTCTTTTCAAGAGGGCAAACAAAAGGTATTCATGAAGCACATCTAGGACTTTGGCAGTTATTATTCTAAGATGCTCAACCTGAAACTTCTCCATGTGTAAAAGATCTGTGGATATTTGGGGACATTTGTACCATGTGCTATCTGTAAACTCCCTTATTACGGATGGACATTCGACGTGATTCTAAACGCCCCCCCCCCCTCCCCCCCTCTGGATCCGCCACTGCACAGTACTATAATAGAACTGAAAAAAAATCTTCTATAACCATTCAACTTTGCATGTGATCTCTGAATCAAGGTGTGGAAGGACATTTCAAAAGCATAAATGTTAAGACTATTTCACTCACAGGATCAAACTAAGCGAAGATAGAGTCAGGTACGTATTTTAGGATACACTAGACGCAATGTTCCCGGAACCACCGGTAGGTGGCGCACCACACGACTAATGCTTTAACGGAACACTCTCAATTACTTTCGTAGTAAAATACCTGGTAATGACCTAAAATGCCCCAGATATGTATGTTGTAGCCAACATTTTGACATTGTATCGCATGGAACGCCTTAGAATGGTTTGAAGGAGGGTTAAAACGCTGAAAAACATACGAAACAGTATATATCTGAGCCAAAAAGTGAATTTTATTATTTTATTTAAATGAGCTGTGACGTCACACAGAACGTCATCTTCGGCATCATAGGTCTTGGAAGCAACGTCTTCGGAAGCATTCGGATGCTCGGAAATGTCACCCAAACAAAGTTGGGCTTAATTGCAGAATACCCTACCATATTGTTAGTCTTCATATATTAGCCGTAGATATAGATTGTGATTTTATTATTTGCGATAACGGTGATACAGGTATTGGAGATTGTATAATGCAAGTGTTTGAATTCATTTGGTGGATGAAAAGTTGAATTCTACGCCGTTTTGTGCGCCATTGCAGCGCTGAGTTTGATGTGTTTGTCGCTAATTTGTGACAAATCTAGATGGCTTTCCTGATGGTATTTCATGCAAAATGTCTGTTAAATTGATAAGCACTGATTCTTGTCCTTACCTTTGTCTTGTTTATTGTCTGTTATAGTCATTTAATAGATGAATTACTTGAATTCTAAGCCCATTTCAGTAACACAAAATGTCCAGCCCGCTCATATAGTCCCACACACGTATTTGTTTGTACCTTGTGCCCTCTTTTACACTGCTAGTCTGCTTTCAAAGACCCTATTAGATATTTCAATCAACAAGTAATGTCTCGTTCTAAAAATACAAAAGAAAAATAATAGTTTTGTGCTTTTTTAATCAACAAGTGCAGACACTATCCCAACATTCACTTCCAACATCAAAATCAGTAGGTGAGAGGATGTATTCCCCGTATGGGTAATGCATCCTCTCACCACCAGAATCCTTCATCAACAACAGTCATCCTCCAAGCACAGGAACATTACACAAAATAAAGTGTGCAACATCAAAACAGTTCAAGACATGTACCAGTAGGCCTACCATTAAAATCCCTTCAGCATGCCTTCAACAAACACCACATTATCGCACATCAAATAAGCACAATTCCAACACGTAAAAAAAAACCCGAAGCGCCCTACGAAGTTATTTAGAATTTTCATTATTGTTGGGATATCCATGCATAATAGGATTTGCACATGTCTATACCCATCATTCTTCCACCCCCCCCCCCCCCCCGGATGCACCACAACATGTATAAATCTACAGGTAGCCCCTTTCATCTGGCCAGACGCAACACATGGCATCTATCTCTAGTTCCCCAAAACTCTGGATACATTATAGGTTTAGTTATGCCTGGATTACATTTGACCTGCGATCAGTCTACGGAGCCCCTATCCCCTTTTTCGTGAGGCCTCCGTGCGGAGGCAGGAGGCGGCCGTGAGATATTCGTACGGATTCACGGGCTCCGCGATGTCTACGATTTTGTTTTGGGGAAAGTTATACACATTTGAAAATCGTAAGCCCGTAGACATGTCGTAGGTGGCATTTTGCAATCCCCGCAACGGCATCGCGCGGAGGCCTCGCACTGATCGTGCAGAAAAAAGACGATTTTTCGGTGAACATGGGGGCAAAAAAACAAACGAAAACGGCACGGCGGCTGCACGGTCACCGCGCCTCTCCGCGCAACCTTTGTACGGAGACTGCACGGCTACTGCACTGAAATTGCACGATTTCCGTACAATCTTCAAGCAGCCTCTGTACGGATTTGCCCGGGCTTGTGCCAGAGGGGAAATGGCACGATGCTCGTAGATAATGTAAACATAAACATCGTAGCCCTTAGCCTCCTACGATGACCCTAAAATCGCAACAAAAAACTCGTAGACTAATTTATTGTACGGCGCCCGGGGCAAATGTAATCCAGGCATTAGAACTTTGCTCTTGATATCGTCCCTTATCTTAGTTACCTTATTGAACGAAATCTTCAATAAGAAATCTTCAATAAATATTTACATACAGGAAAAACATTAGTACTGACGTTGAGCAACTCATTAACAGTCGTAAACATGTCCCTGGTTTACATGATGAATGTCTGTTACGATAACAGTCTTTCTTGACAGAAACAATAATTTCACAGATTCTATGTCAGCATGTGGTAAGCCTCTGCCTTCTTACTTATTCTTAGTCGAGTGTTTACGCCTCATTCGTTGCATGGGCTTCATCAAGGACATGCCTATTGGTTTAAATCGAATTTAATTATCTATGCTGACGATAGTGTCTTTCAAAATTGATTGAAGAAAGGCGTTCAGTGAAGAATTGTCATCATGTCTTCTACATGCTAATTTTGTAATGCTTTTGTTTCAATGACTTAAAAGTTTCAAGTTTTTGTATTTCTTTTACATATGAATGTGCATGACTATGATGGTTTATATAAAGGCAATGTTTTTTACAGTCCTTTTCAGGACTATACTCACTTCCGAAAGATACTCTTCCTTCCAACCTCCACTTTCTCGCCTTTCCATCTCACTTCTATTTTTCTATCTACTTTTCTCAGTCCCTCGAGGACTTTACACATGGTGTACCGTAAACCTCTTCCGTGAAAGGCAATGTTGTTATCATAATCATCATTATCGTTATTATGCACTGGTTGAATGACAGATAGTCACATGTATTTACGCTAAGATAGAACGGAAACCATTTTTGTTTTCAGTACAAGAACTTAGGATACACTAATCAAAATATAAAATGCCAAGAAATGAATCAATGTTATATCTATAAATGGATTTAATAAGTGATCTCTCATGTTCATTTTTACAACAAACATAAGGAAATGCATCCTTAGATTTTTGTTTTGATGCGTGAATTTGAAGCTGATGCCTATATTATCTTACACTTTAATAATAATACAACGTTTATTTGAAGACAAAAAGTATTACTGATTTGAAAAGCAGTTTGGGATAGATGGATGAGAAAAAGTTAATTTGGAATATTTAAAAATAAGATTTATTGATTGCACGTGTCGGCCAGAGTAGACTCAAAAAAGCGTATTCATCAATAATGTAGATCATTGGATAAAGGTTAAATATGTTTTGTCTAATGCGTACAAAGGCCTTGTCATAAGCATTTTAAGAAATAGTCAGTGAAACGTTGTTTATCCCAACAGCGAGGACAAATCGGGAATTATTTTCATTTCACTAAAATCCTATTTCCCTACTCTTTCAAAACATGTAGGCCCGAATCCACAAAGGAGGTTTGTCGACAAACCTAGGTTTACGAAACTATATCTAGAAAACTCCCCCCTCTTCGAATCCATTGCCGAATGTTCCTCGTCATGAGGCTAATTTACGTCTCTCTAAATCTGGTGCCAGCAGATATTCACCATCGCCATCGCAGATTTATTTGAAAACAAGTCAAACCAGGCCGGTGTTGAACCAGACTACACTGGAGAATGATTTATAAAATGCAGGTTGGAAGGGCTGGTTTGGGGGTTACACTCGAACAGTGGCTTATTTTAAAGTTGAGAATATGGTATTGAACGTATATCAACGAGATTCATCAAAGCCTTGTCATAAAATTAGATATACGTAATTTAGTATCGAATTATGAACTGATCGTTTAAGAGTTATTTAACTATTATATATTATTACATAAAACATAGTATACCTTGCGCTGATTGTTTTTATATGATGAGGTTGTTAAGGGAGAATTTTCTTTCACCAGAAGGCTAATCTGACTAAATATTACTTAAAGAAAAAATATATCATATAGACAAAATATACACTCTATCCTCATGATATAAAAGAGAGCTGATGTACTTTAAATGAACAGCGACTCCGAAATACGAGAATATGCTTATATCAAGCAAGTTAGGTGGCTTACCTCGGAGAGAAGTACACTTGATACAAAATTCCAGTTCGTCACAAACTTAAGAATAAGTAAGAGATCCAAAGTAAATAAGTCCACGCCCGAGCAATGCCGACTTCAAACTAAAACGGATCAGTTATATCCAGTCCACCTTAACTCAACGCACACTCCTCGTTTGTCGACTGAGAACTAAGCACAGCAGACGAACGTTGATTGGACGAATCGTATTGAGAATCCGCGAAGCTACCAACCAATCATTTCGAACATGGGTATGAATCTCATGCGCAGGTTGTGTTATCTTGGATCAGTAATCTGGACGAAGAGAAAATACTGAATTTTTCCCCCATTTACTTTATTCATTCAATATGACATCAGCAAATATGTAAAAAAATTAAATAAAAATGTTAAAGGTTATTTGGTTTATGTGTTTTACCTGACTACTGAGAAAGCATGTGTATGCTTGTAAGTAAGCGCCAAGGGGACCTACGGCTTTAAGTCCTCTTCAAGGGACTTGGTACTGAGGATGAATGCCTTACCAAAGGACAGTAGCGCATTGACTTGGTTTTGAACCATACAGTGGACTAATACACGTACTATGCGATGAGGAATTAGTTGTTGCATTTGGTACGTACTTCTAATGACTGACACAGGCAGACAGGTGTAACAGTCCAGTCCTACCAAAGAAACAGATCCAAGACGTGGTCTGCGTGTTTTATTTATTTATTCAAACACGGTTAAAACACCTGCCATCAGCCATAAAGGCTGTTTTTCAGCAAGTCCGTTAAAACATGCGAACAATGTACATACAAGAAAACAAAAACAGTTCATGATACAAATTAAAATAACGAGATGAAAAATGTGTAAATAACTTTTGATAACAATGACACTTAAAATATAAAAGATTAGGAAGAAGAAAGAAAAAAGAATTATGTCAAATCTCAAGCATCTTATCATAAAACGAATCATGAGAGGCAGATCATGGACCTATTACAAAATGGGTAGATTGAGTAAAATAGCGTGAGAGAGAGAGAGAGAGGGGGGGGGGAGATATGAAAAAGAAAGAGAGAGAGGAAGATACGAAAGAGAGAGAGAGACAAAGAAAGGCAATAACAATTAAAACGTGGGGCGGTATATACCATCGATCACCTGTATTAAGTTTGAAAGCTGGCTCCTGATGAACTGGGGTAGGTGATTGAATAGTAGAGATGCAACACCAAAGAGTAATTCTTCTAAAAAAAATTGACAGACACCAAACCAACACCAGGCATTTAAAATCATTGGCGTTACCCCCCGAATGGCCCTGAATTAGACTGTTACGATTTGGAGTAAATTGTTCCGTCTTGTGTAAACATGTTCAAGGTTGTTATGTTTCAGATGTGAATTCTTGGCCTGCACGTAGCATTCAGGGGATTTGATAAATAGAGGAGACTGCAACGGATTTTCTTTTCTTCATGAAATGGTGCACACAAAAAAAACACGCACAAAGCCCAACCGAATTTTGAAAGGGAGAAACATAATTGCTAAAATTGACAAAGGCTTTCATTCGCTGGCGTCAGCAGTTCTACCCTCATTTGAGGTCACACATGATTTAGATAGTTCAATATCAACATTATTGAAATTAAACTAAACTTCTGCTAATAACCGCACGATTGGTTGGTGTTGTAAATGCCAGGGACAGTCCCGCTGCTGTCGCGGTGTTTGAGGCCACTGTGAATGGGGTATTAGTGAAGTACTGAAATCTTTACGAAAAACAAATTGGACATTTATAAGTATTTTGTAATTATTAAAACAATCATACAGTCTTTTGTGCATATTCTTTCTAGAATTTTACAAAATATGGATAACAAAGCCACTGGTCTATAATTGTCAATATCATTGTTGTCATTTTTGTTATATATTGGTATAATCTTTGCAATTTTTAAACTATCTGGCACCGTACCACACATAAAAGATTTATGAAATATATCGTACAATGGATGTACAAAATAATAGATACATTGTTTAACAACTTTTGGCGAAATACTATCTGGTCCACATGCGTTATTACTTTTTAAAGTTTGTGCTTTTTTTTAAATTTCATTGACAGAGGTTGGTTTGATATAGAATGAATTGTACGATTTGTCCGTTAAAAAATCCTGAAATGAGTGGGATGAAAATGTTTTTTGTTGAAATAACAAACTTCAGTAAAAAGATTATTGTTGGATGTGAATATAGGGCTCCTAATTTTTATAGTACATCCTTTGTGGAAAACGTAGAACATCAGCTACAGATATTGATTTAGAGAAAACAAGGAAAGATATTTAATGGGTGACTCCAACATCAATCTACATTGATCTACAATTGCCACACTCAACCCAGGTGAGGTAAATGGGTACCTGGTAGGATTATTCCTTGAAATGCACTGTGCGCTCATAAGGCTGCCGGAGCTAAAGCTCGGGTAATAAAGTCCAAAGCTCTTTGGAAGCGCATAGAGATGTTATTTCATAACGTATTATGCGCTATACAAGAACTGAACTATTATTATTATTATTATCAATTGAAATATGATGATTGTCATATTGTTAAAGATGTTGTAGATTTCATGTACTCATTTGGATTGTTTTCTTCTGTTAAGTAACCAAACCTACCAAATTTAACTGAAATTAGTGCAGCATTGATTGACACGATTTGTACAAACTGCATTTAAAATGAGTTTAGCTCAGGTGTAATATGTTCAGATATTTCAGATCATATGTCTATATTTTGTGTAAAAAAGGGGGCTCTGTGGTAACCTCTGTTAAGAGAGATGGACACGTTATGAAGCGGTCAATACATGATGACAGAATCTTAAGGTTCAAACAACATTTAGCTCAAATTTCAGTATTAGCTTTTTAACTTATTTGTATGTTATGTATTGTATTGCTTTGGATCAATTATTATTATTACTATTGTGAACTTTAATAGATTTTAAAAATGTAAATAATATATAGTGATTGATTTTAAATAGCTACACATGAATAATGTATGTTACCAATACTGTTTGAATGAATGATTGTAACAAATTAAAAATATAATGTTATGTAATAGAGCTCATGTATGTAAACATGCACAATTCAGCATTTTGGCTGCGAGGCATTGTTTTTTAAATAAAACCATTATTGAATTGAATTGAATTGAATTGAAATTAATTGGCAGACTCTGCCTTCACTGGAAGGCGTCAATGATTTATATGAGTATTTTCTACACATATTTCTGGAATTATATAATTTATGTTTCCCATTATTCAAGGTATTTATCTTATTTATTTATTTTTCGTTTTATTTTGACAGGGTAGTCCTTTCAGTTGTAAAAACTGCTCGACCAAGTGGCCCTGTATCAACATAATCAAAAACATATTTACAAAACATATAAACATACATTAGTTATAATGAACACACAAATTAAACAAGATAAAATGTTGAAATAAATGGGGGGGGGGGAAATAATATTCATGTAAGTATTAAGTTTATTTTTAACTATGTGAGAGAAAGGAGATTGCAGTGTTTTTTAAATGAATAAACGTTGACCTTGAAGTACATTATTATTATGAAAAATATATTTCATTTCACAGTTGATTTCACTTGGTTGATTCCACTGTCAATTCGCAGGGTGATCACACTGCCTGTGCACACAGTGTGCCCCATGCACATACACACACACAACAGCAGTCTGTTGGTAGAAATAGCAATTTTCGTAAATTTATTTAAAAAAAACTGAACAATACTTTTAAATTTTTATTTCACATATCTTTCAAGCATACCTTTAACTACAATTCTGTGTAGTTTCATTGCTATAGGCATGTGGGAAATATGTTAAATTATTAATTAGAATATTGTCTTTTCGGCCATGTTTGACATGGCCCGCTGATCGCCCATTGACTGTTATTCTGCGTGGTGAAAATGCACTTCAATGTATAAAAATCCCCTACAAAAATGCAATATCCTCATGTGTTTCACTCATTAAATCAATTTGTTATTTACACTCAAGGTAGCCACAACTGTACTGGGATCACCAAATTTTGTTTTTCTCTGAAAGTCAGTTCCTGTAGAATGTTATGGCCTGTTGAATTGAATGGTTTCTCGGAAAATCGTCATAAATCCTCAAATCTGACATTTAAAACAAAACTATACTGTTATGTAGCTGAAAGTCTGCAAATTCTTATCATTTGTTCAGTTTTTCTGAATAATTTGTGAAACATATGAGGAAATAGCTGTAACGGTGATCCAAGTAATTTCCATCGCCATATTTTATTGGCATTGCAAAAATATTTGGAATTTAATGTTAATATTTGGTGTAAATATGATCTATAAATATATGATTTTAAAAAATGCCAACAAAATGAACAGTTTGACTTTCCTATATATATAATTAGCTGAAATGACCTAATTTGCATATTTGATGAATATTCAGAATTTTTTTTTTTCTTCAAAAAAAATATATTTCCATACCTGTCTGATATACATAGGTTTCATTGATGTATCATGTTCGGTTTTGATTTGATTACATATGCGCATATTAATTAGACGGACTTAGTTATTTTCACAACTTTTTCATATCTGCAGATTCGCAAAAATGGCAAAAATTACTTATTTTGTTTGCTTCTGTTTTCAAAACGGTAATAGATATATGAATTTTCTTTTTTGTATTTTTTGCCACAAAGATGATATTTTAGTGTCTGATAATTTAATTTATTGTTTGTGTCCAAGAAAGTGATGAATTAAGTTGTCAACTTTGTCGAATTTTGCTATTTTTGCCAATTATTTGCGATATCAAAAAAATGGTATAAAATCACAACGCATTGACCGATTTCAATTCTGTTTTTTGTTTTTTGAAGCTTTCATAAAGCTTGATCATTTGCAATCATCAAATAACATGTGTTTGTTGTACTTATTTTGGGTGTGCTATACCTATTAGTAGAGAGAGATGGAAGTGAACATTTTCACGATTAACGTTGACCGTGTAGCACATTATTATTATGACAAATGTAGTTCATTTCACAACTGATTTCACTTGGTTGATTCCACTGTTCGCAGGAGTTAGCAGAGAGAGATGGAAATGAACATTCTCACAATTAACGTTGACCTTGTATTATTATTCTTATTTGTTTTTCGTCTTTACAATGCTATTTGAAAAAAAAAACTTTAGGAACTCAATGATAAAAAATGTAGTTCATTTCACAGTTGATTCCACTGTTATTTCGCATCAATTATCAGAGAGAGATGGAAGGGAACATTCTCAAGATAGATCAACGTCGACTTTGTATTATTATTCGTATTTGTTCGTCGTCTTTACAATGCTATTTGAATTTTTAAAAAAACACTGAGCTTTAATTATTATTCTTTCTCGACGGGGGTGGGGGGGGGGGGAATGGGTGGTAGTGTATACTTTTGGCCTAAGCAATGCACAAAATGCTTATAGCAAAGGGAAATATTGGACAGAGGACACCCTAAGGCTATGGCGTAGCTTTGGGGCGGGGGCGACACCTGGCCCTGAATATTTTTTGTTTTTTTACTAGGTATATGTCACCTTTTATCTTTGATAATTATATAAAGACATCTCCTGATCCTGTGGTGACGAAAAAGAAAGGAAAACATAAACACATAATAATCCTATCGTAATTTGACTTCCCTGTGGGAAATCCTGCCCCACCACAGTGCCCCGACTGATCTTATCCAGGCTGAGCACTGAGACATTAAGTAGACCAAGCAGGCCCATTTCCATAGTTATTTAAGGACTGAGTTTGCTTTTTCAGAAAATATTTATTGTTTATACGACAATGCTTTTGTAGAAAGTAGCTTTTAGTAGGACTTATGGACCTACACATTATATAGCAGGGTTGGACCGGACCATGAACCTAGTTACTACCCAGAGAGGGTTGAGAGGGAGGGAGAGGGGCACTTTAGAATTGTGATTTGTTTGGGAGTTTGGGGGAATAGGGGGCTTGAACATTTTCGGACCTTGAAGGTTTTCGCGTCATGTAGCCGCGTACAAAGAGGTTATGCAGTCCGAATATGAATCAAACATTTATTGACTCTTTTGTTGGGGGTGAGGGTGATGATGATGGGTAAAAAGGTCTGATAAGGTCTATCCAGAGGAAATGTTTGGATTTCCAGAGATTTCCACTTAATTTGTATTTACCAACATTATCTCTGATGTCTAAGCTTTAAAGGTACTATGTCCCATTTGCAGGCCAAAAAAATGAAAAAGTTAAATTCCAACTGCATTTGAAAGATAATACTAATTTAGAACTTCCCTAAAAAGGGTGGGGCTTGAAAATGTTTTCAAGTGGGAAAATAACTACTATTAGTTGTCAAATCGACTTTAGGGCTATAGACACTATGAACATGACAGACAATGAAAGCGGACAAAATATACAGTTCCTCAGGAAAACAAAGGAACATCCCTTCACTGCTATTATGTAAAAATGTGTAGAACAGGTGAATATGCATGTGACACCTGTTCTACACATTTTTACATAATAGCAGTGAAGGGATGTCCCTTTGTCTACCTGAGGAACTGTATATTTTGTCCGCTTCCATTGTCTGTCATGTTCATAGTGAGAGCCCAAAAGTAATAGTCTTGATTTTCAGACCATTGTACCGAATGGTCATACATTTTATGCTGCGCAAAGATTCAATCAGTTTAATCTTGGCCATCACAAGAAGTGGGTTAGTGATGTACTAGACAAATGCTCATGTACCCTTTACAACTCTTTTCATGTATGTTATTACCACAGAAGAAAAAAAGCCAGTCAGTCACTCAATAGTGTCTGGCAGTGAAATCTAGCAAGTAAACGGGTTTCCTTGCATAATTTGAATATGAGGACACTGCTAACGTTTAATCGTCACAGATAGGACATACATGACATATTCATAATTCCTGCAAAGTTCTACAGAATTTGAGGTTGGCTGCAAAAGAGACATAGTATCTTTAAAGGTGAAATTCAAAGAAGATCACAAATATGTCAACTAATGTATCACTAGAAACTGGTAAGCTAACAGAGTACCATCGGACAAGTTTTAGGTCAACTACATATTGGGTGATTTATAAAAATACAAATACAACCACCTCCATAGCAGGCAGCTGGGATATACGAGAGATTTGCCGGAAAAAATAACGATGTTTTAATGACGTCACTATATGGACCAACACTGCCCAAGCAGACGACATCCCATAGAGAATGAACATAATTGCAAAGCTATTATTTCTCAAATTATAATGAGTTTAGTGTATATAAATGTAATGGCATGTCAAACCATTCAAAAAGGGATATGACCCGATTCTGATAACTAAAATCTTTTGCTTGTAAATACACAGGATAGGGGTTAATTAACAATCAAAGAAACCAGACTTTCAAATTGAAAAACCCCCGGAATGGTATTAAGGACGGCATTTGTTCCCTCTTGAAACGCCGAACATACCCCGGTGTGTGCAGCTGAATATACAATGGCGTCTTATTTTGTTTACAGGCGACAGATTCCTTTATTTTTGTATCGCTGCATTTGTCATTAAAATAAAACCATGCGCGGGGTTTAGAGTGAGGCAATAGATTATACATTTAGCCTGACGGTAGTGAAGTAAGAAAAAGAACTCAAGAGAAGATGAAAACACAGGCACTGAAAAAGTGTGAGATGTCATGGGACATCGTCTGCTTGTGCAAGTCATGTCCATACTGTGATCTCACACATCTCAGCAGCGTTCGGAGAGCTCTTCGGGTGCTATGCCGGGGCTGTATTTAAGCGTTTTGTAATTTATGATAATCAGTACTTCGAATGTTTCCAAGCATTGAATTTTGATAACCTTGTCGAATCAAAGTTTCAATTTTGCAATAATGAAAATAAAGTTAGTTTTTAAAATCGATGAATATCTACTTGAAGTTGATAGCAGATTTGGCTGCCCGATTCTGCCCGTTATTATGTAAGAGCCGTTTTCCTTGCAACATTGCCCCGAAAAATGTATTTATTTTGGTCCGCGGTGTCAGAATAAGTGTCACGCCCCCCCCCCCCCCCCCACGCGCCGTGATTTATGACCGTGAATCCTTCATGATTCAGCCGCGGACCAAAATAAACACATTTTTCGGGGCAATGTTGCAAGATCAAATCGGCTCTAACATAATAAACCGCAAAAAAGCCTCAGCCAAATCTGGTATCAATCTGGTATCAATGTTGGTAATAAAATTTCAGCGGAAATCCCTGGAAATCCAAACATTTACTCTGGATTTATAAAAAACATGGATAGTTAGTCCATTTTTCAGTGAATTACCCTATAATATATTATGAAGATTGCGTTTCTATCCATTTTTAACCCATTAAAGCAATGAAATGAACTATCAGGAGTATGTGAGAGAAATTTCATATCAATCAAATTGAAAGATTTATAAAATAATTCACTTTAGCACTAAAACTGTGAATATGTAAGATTTTGTTGTTTGAAGGAGAACATTTATACCGTTATTGTGCATACCGGAATTGAAAATTTTACTAAGCTATTATCTTTCAACTGGGCAAGAAAAAAATAAGACAAATTAAATCACCAACAAGAGTTTTGGCGCACTTTGGTTCCTCCCTGGCCCACTGTGCGGCGCCTGGGGTAAATTTAATCCAGGCATAATTGATATATTTGGTAAAGTAGTAACTATCGGGAACGGATAGATATCGCAAACGTGTCACGCACGTGTCACGTAGTTACATATACATCTTTCTGTGTACAGTGCTTGTAACTTTACCAAGACTGGGCCAAATTTCTTATAATTTTGATGATTCCAGAACCTCGCAGTACACACCAATAATTATATGCGAGATGATCAACCTTTTCTGATCGATTCCACAACGTTTCTTTCACAATGCAATCGCATGGCCAGAACTGATCTTTACCTTAATACTGCTCTTCAGCAAAGTTCATAAAATTACTATACACTGTTGCACTTTAAAGTTAAATATCAGTTCTGGTCGTGCGATTGCATTGCATACTAAAATATTCATAACAATGTTGGATAGTGAAGCGTGTATGGATTCAAGTAATCAATCTATCAAGTAAAAGCATATTACTTCTACTTCATGAAAAGCAAAGAATTCAATTAACATAGCTCATTGATCATGTTTATGTTCGCGATAACTATTTGATTTTTGGTTTGGTTTTTTTTCTTCAGGAACGCAAAGTTCATATAAATTTGGCACGTTGAGTACATTTGCACATTCTTTGGTATGTGCCTACCCTAACATCCATTAAAGGGATTGGGTAACTTAATTTGTCTCAGATTCTAAAACAAAATACTGGATTAAGCTCATGCTGCAGTGATGATTATAAACCTTTAGGTCAGTCAGGAACCCCATGAAATTTGAAAGCCGATCGCCTGTCTAATTATCAAGTTAAGATATTTATGAATAAAAATCTAAATTTAAAAATTCGATTTCCTATCGGTTTTCATAACACTACAGTCTATTGAGAAAAATAAGTATGGTAAAACCGGTCACTCAATGATTTTTACTTTTTTGAGGCACTTCATGATCCCTTTGAAGCGCAATTTGTGTAGGGCTTTATTATCACACCATACCACAGACACTGATAACACGTAGGGCCATGCATCGCAGATTTAACTTTGTTAAACGATGCCTTCTAAGCAAAATGGACGCCTTTAGATGAAGGCGATAAATTACAGAAATACAGGGTGGACAGAGAAGGAAAGAGAGAGGGGTGGGAGGCCAGTGAGGGAGAGAGGAACAAAATGAGAAAAAGAGAAAATGGAGATGGAGGGAGGGAGAGAGAGAGACAGAGAGAGAGGGAGAGAGAGAGAGAGAAAGGGGAGAAAGAATGAAGAGAGAGAAAAAGGAAGGATAAAGAGAGGAGGAAGAGAGACAGAGAGAGAAAGAGAGAGGGGAGTGGAGGGAAAGGGACAAAGAAATGGAGATAGGGAGAGGAAGAGAAAGAAGAAATAAACAAAGAGAGGGAAATAGGAGATTGAGGGAGGGAAAGAGAGAGAGAGAGAGAGAAGGGGAAAATGAAGGGAGGAGGGAGAGAGAGAGAGAGAAGGGGGAAATGAAGGGAGGAGGGAGAGAGGGGCAAAGTTTGATCGCCTATTGATCAGGTGGTGTGATGGTTGTTATTTTCTTGTCTTTCCTCACTTAAAATGCAGATTATGTGCAACCCCCACCCTAGATTGTTCTCCAAACTGAGTATACAGTTCAAAGACCTACACCATAAAAGCTATAGACCAGTTTTGGAAACGGCCCCTCTCAAAACATGAAATGGAAGCTTTTATTACTATCATGTCAAAGAATATGTTTTGACTAATACGTGATGATACAAATTTTGCCTGGAAACCGCCTACTAATTAATATATTTGGTAAATTAGCATATCGATCCAGCCTGAATAGTGCGATCCCCATCCAGCCAGGCACCATATCATTCTGTGTAGGAAAATGGAAATTTAATACTGGTAAGTTGTTAGATAACATCTCTCAGTCTGATTTGATTAAAGATATATCTCATTAATGAAACAGTGTAAAGGCTAACCACCGCCATTAAGCCAGGCACAAAATTTATTAATCTTCTTTTGTGTATCTAAAGACCGAGGTTTCCCAGATTTATTCATGAGAATGGAAAGTTGCTATTGTTAAGTTGTTCGATAACATCACTCAGCTTGATTTGATTGGATATAATAATCTCATTAATGAAACAGTGTACAGGCTCTATAGTCTCAAACAAACATACACCATTGAACTTAGTGCCACCGCCATTAAGCCAGGGACCAAATTCAGTAATTAGGTGATACGTACGTTGTTATACGTATCACCTATTGATTTCGTCAAGATTTGTCTTTATTATTAGTATTTATTTATTATTCTGCCATAATTTGTTCGCAGGATATCTCAAGAATGAATGAAGCCATTATCATGAAACTTGTCACGATGATAGATATTGGTCTAACGGAGAACTACATGACTTTTCAGTGACTCAATGTTATCATGACGTCATTCAGGCGCCATTTTGTGAAAATCAACTTATGATCATATCTTCATAACGGAAAATCATTTCTCATTCATATTTATCAAGATCAAGGTCATTATATGCCCGGTCAATTTCAGATCAATAAGCGCGCACATAAAAGTACGTCCGCGCGTAAACTCAAAATCGTATCAAATTCATTTTGCATACGTTTCAGGTCTGTATGAGCATTTTTTTTTTAATGCGCGCGCGTTTTTGTTCGTCATTGCCATACGCAATTTAGAATCGCTATTTTTTTTCTTTCATTTTATTACCAATATTTTTCCAAACAATTTCATACAATTTCATACAATTTTTCTCTCTTTATGGCCATTAATAGCGGAATGAGCGTCCGTTCAAGATAAATGTCCATGCACAAGAGCTCTTATAATACATAGCATATATGGGCAAAGTCCATTATAGCTCTTTGGTACGTTTATTTACCGCCAATTCTTTTTCGTATTTAGATAGAGTATGAGTCAAAGATATGATTTCATGTTTTATTTGGCCATGTACATCGTGACGTCATCAAAATAGCCTTGGAATTCAAAATATGAATTTGCATATTTCGACGTCAGCATATTAATGGAAAATTTAGTATATCTCTCTAAATATTTATCGTTTTTCATCCAATTTTTGATATGTTGTAGCTATGAGAAATGTTCATAATATCAATTACCACTATTTATCATTTTGATGACGTCATCATAATGACCATTGCGATAAAAGGTGATATTTCAGAATTTTTTTAATTTGCGTGTTATGCCTATGAAAGATGAATTTCATTCACATCATGAAACTACATGACATTGCTTTTTTAACAGTATAATATCTCGCTTATCTTTGGTCTATTTTCTCCAAATTGTGGTATATTATAGCTGAGACTAGGGGCTATTGAAAATATGACTTTTTCTTTTTATCAGGTGTTATAATTATGTCGAAATTTAAAATTGAAAGTTGAAATTGCAAAAATTCTGTAGAACTTTGCAGGAATTATGAATTTGGTCTTACAGTTTCAATATATCTTCCATATCTCCAAAATGATCAAGGCTACACATTTAAAACTTGACAAATGGATAGACCATAATGTGAGGAGCATTTGAAAGATAACATGCAATCGTGAAAATGCGTTCTTCATTATGTAAAACATTAGCATACGTATCACCTAATTCGTCAAAGTGACGAATTCATGTCTAGTTTGCTTTTGTGTTTCTAAAGACTGAGGTTTCTCATGTTTATTTACACAAAATGGACATTCAATACTGGTAAGTTGTTCGACATTATCACTCAGTCTGATTTGATCCGAGACATATCTCATTAATGATTCAGTGTTAAAGCTATGTATTCTCAAACAAACCTACACCATTAAACTTAGTTCTACCGTCACTAAAGGAACATTAAAGGTAACATCGTTCAGATGAGAGAAAATGGTGACTTCAATGCTAAATGTATAATTAAAGATACAAATTGGGAAACATAATCTGATCGATTTCTGAATTCTCTCAACTCTATTATTACAATTTAATTATATTTTAGGTGAATACAAACATGTTTCAAAGCAATAATGCATTGGCTGCATATACCATTCCATACATTTAAGTGTTGAAAGATTTTTAAAAGCCTGTTTTATGTCTTATTTTCATGGAAAAACGGTTGGAACAATTCAAAAATGGCTGGGAGAATTTACTATTAGAGGGTGTCGCACATTGGATTTTTTTCAGTTTTTTGTTTGCATGTTAGAGGGTACGTATAGTAGATGGAATATAATAAGTAACATTTCATACAAAAATTACGCAGTTTTTGTATCAACCTTCATGAATGTTTTACCGAGTCACTTTAAGCCAGATTGATATCGTTAAGTTGTTCGATAACACCATTCAGTTCGATTTGATTGGAGATATATATCATTAATGAAACAGTTTAAAGACTATATAGTCTCAAACAAACCTACATCATTAAACTTCAAGCTCGCTGACACATGATATCTTGCGACACTTTCAAGGCTACTTATTATTTCAAGTTCATGTATATACAAGCGGCAACAGTTTTAATTTAAAAAAAAGGTTCTTCGCACTTAAATCATTGGTCTGGAAACAAGTATTTTGTCCATTGTTGTATATTGTATTACATTTTCACTGACAATGAATTCACATTGTAATGCAATTTTCAAGTTTCCCAGGTTTATTTTGGAGAATAGAAGATTGATATTGTTAAGTTGTTCGATAACATAATTCAGTTTGAGTTGATTGGAGATATAATTTTAATGAAACAATGTAAAGGCTATATAGTCTCAAACAAACCTTCACCATTAAACTTCAAGCTCAATCACACATGATATATTGGGACGCTTTCAAGGCTACTTATTATTTCAAGTTCATGTATATACAAACGGCAACAGCTTCAATAAAAAAAAAAGTTCTTTGCACTTGAATCATTGGTCTGGAAACAATTATTTTGTCCATTGTTGTATATTGTATTACATTTTCACTGACAATGAATTCACATTGTAATGCAATTTTCAGGTTTCCCAGGTTTATTTTGGAGAATAGAAGATTGATATTGTTAAAAAATTCGATAACATAATTCAGTTTGATTTGATAGGAGATATATATCATTAATGAAACAGTGTAAAGGCTATATAGTCTCAAACAAACCTACACCATTAATTTCCAAGCTGAATCACACATTATATATTGGGACACTTTCAAGGCTACTTATTATTTCAAGTTCATGTATATACAAACGGCAACAGCTTCAATACAAAAAGAAGTTCTTTGCACTTAAGTCATTGGTCTGGAAACCATTATTTTGTCCATTGTTTTATATTGTATTATATTTTCACTGACAATGATTTCACATTGTAATGCAATTTTCAGGTTTCCCAGGTTTTTTTTGGAGAATAGAATATTGATATTGTTAAAGGTAAAGACCAGTATTGGAAACGCCCCAATTTCAAAAAAATGAAATGGAAGCTCTTTATTACCAATCATGTGAAAGAATATGTTTTGACTAATACATGATGATAAAAATCATGCCGGGAAACCGCCTACTAATTGATATATTTGGTAAATTAGTTTATCTATTGGACTGTGAGAGATAAACGCACGTGTCGCGCACGTGTGCGTAGTCCCATATACATCTTTCTGTGTACAGTGCTTGAAACTTTACGAAGACTGGGCCAAATTTCTTATCATTTTGATGATTCCAGAACCTTGCAGTATACACACCAATACTTATATGCTAGATGATCAACCTTTTCTGATCGATTCCACAACGTTTCTTTCACAATGCAATCGCATGACCATAACAGGTCTTTATCTTTAAGTTATTCGATAACATAATTCAGTTTGATTTGATTGGAGATATATATCATTAATGAAACAGTGTAGAGGCCATATAGTCTCAAACAAACCTTCACCATTAAACTTCAAGCTCAAACACACATGATATATTGCGACACTTTCAAGGCTACTTAATATTTCCCCGCCCCCCCCCCCCCCCCCCACTCAGGGGTCGGAATGACCGCATGCGTGTTGCCAAAATGTCCGGTAAAGGGGTACTTTTCGTGCGACAAGGTCCGGCCCGAGAATTGTAAAAAAAAAAGGGTGTATTTGACTTTTCACCCGGAGATTTCTTTAAAAAGGGTTGTTGTTTTTTTCTCTCATCTCTTTGGACTCCTGAGAAATTATTCCGAATTTAGGGGGGTACATTGAGTATTTTTCCTGATTTAGGGGGGTCTCCAAGGCAGGAAAAGCCCGCGAAAGGGGGGTTCGGAAATGTTGGCAGTCCTCAGATAGGGGGTGCTTTCAAAAAGAGGGAACGAGCATATGCGTACCCTAAATAACACTGAGTGGGGGGGGGGGGGGGGGCGGGAATATTTCAAGTTCATGTATATATAGAAACTGCAACAGTTTCAATACAAAATGAAGTTCTTTGCACTGAAATCATTGGTCTGGAAACAATTATTTTGTCCATTGTTGTATATTGTATTACATTTTCACTGACAATGAATTCACATTGTAATGCAATTTTCAGGTTTCCCAGGTTTATTTTGGAGAATAGAAGATTGATATTGTTAAAAAATTCGATAACATAATTCAGTTTGATTTGATAGGAGATATATATCATTAATGAAACAGTGTAAAGGCTATATAGTCTCAAACAAACCTACACCATTAAACTTCATGCTCACTCACACATGATATATTGCGACACTTTCAATGCTACTTATTATTTGAAGTTCATGTATATACAAACGGCAACAGCTTCAATAAAAAAAGAAGTTCTTTGCACTTGAATCATTGGTCTGGAAACAATTATTTGGTCCATTGTTGTGTATTGTATTACATTTTCACTGACAATGAATTCACATTGTAATGCAATTTTCAGGTTTCCCAGGTTTATTTTGGAGAATAGAAGATTGATATTGTTAAAGGTAAAGACCAGTATTGGAAACGCCCCAATTTCAAATAAATGAAATGGAAGCTCTTTATTACCAATCATGTGAAAGAATATGTTTTGACTAATACATGATGATACAAATTATGCCGGGAAACCGCCTACTAATTGATATATTTGGTAAATTAGTTTATCTATTGGACTGTGAGAGATAAACGCACGTGTCGCGCACGTGTGCGTAGTCCCATATACATCCTTCTGTGTACAGTGCTTGTAACTTTACCGATGACTGGGCCAAATTTCTTATCATTTTGATGATTCCAGAACTTTGCAGTATACACACTAACACACCAATACTTATATGCTAGATGATCAACCTTTTCTGATCGATTCCACAACGTTTCTTTCACAATGCAATCGCATGACCATAACTGGTCTTTATATTTAAGTTATTCGATAACACAATTCAGTTTGATTTGATTGGAGATATATATCATTAATAATACAGTGTAAAGGCTATATAGTCTCAAACAAACCTACACCATTAAACTTCAAGCTCGCGGACACATGATATATTGCGACACTTTCAAGGCTACTTATTATTTCAAGTTCATGTATATACAAACGGCAACAGCTTCAATAAAAAAAGAAGTTCTTTGCACTTGAATCATTGGTCTGGAAACAATTATTTTGTCCATTGTTGTATATTGTATTACATTTTCACTGACAATGAATTCACATTGTAATGCAATTTTCAGGTTTTCCAGGTTTATTTTGGAGAATAGAAGAATGATATTGTTAAAAAATTCGATAACATAATTCAGTTTGATTTGATTGGAGATATATATCATTAATGAAACAGTGTAAAGGCTATATAGTCTCTAACAAACCTACACCATTAAACTTCAAGCTCAATCACACATGATATATTACGACACTTTCAAGGCTACTTATTTGGGCACTTAAAATTCACCGTTGAGGAAGAGGTTCAAAGGTCACTGAACTTCCTGGACACAAAGGTCTTTGTTAACGACGACCTGTCAGGTTTCCATCACCGTGTACAGAAAACCAACCCACACACTGATTCTTATTTGAACTTCGAATCAGATCACCCCCTCAGCACAAAGGCTGGAGATAATTGCTAGCTCATTCGAGAGCTCAAAATGTAACCTCGGACAATGATGGACTGCATATTGACAAGGCGCTTATGTCCTGTGAATATACCCAGCATGGATGAGACAAAGAGCGAAGCTAGGAAAGAATAAGAACTATAAGACCCCGGCCCCTCCCTAAAGGAAAAGGAAGAAGTGAACAACAGAGTAGTCGTTCCTTTTGTCAACACTATCCTCTCGCCTGAAACGAGCATTGCAAGACAAGGACATCAGTGTTGCCTTCAAAAGCCCTAACACACTAAGAAGTAGTTTAGTCCACCCAAAAGACAAAATCCCAAGAGAGGAAAAGACAGGTATTGTGTACAAGATTACTTGCACAAACTGTAACAATTCATATGTTGGGGAAACTGGCAGAACTCTTAATGAGCGTCTAATTAAAAGAACACAGAAGAGCCCTCGGATTGAGCAGCTTAGCTTGAGAAAGTCCACATGAGTGGACGGAAGCTTGCATAACAAATTTAATGTTATCACTATATCCCCAACTGATGAAAATTTTCTGTATCAATACAATACAATATTATTTAAAAAAAACTAGCTAGATTATATGGAGATGGATGCCACTCCGAGAAATACCTGGGTCACAAACACACCGCGGGCCCTCGTATGATTTTCCCTACCCGGCGGCTTGTCGTCCCGAGCCCTTGAGTGCCTTTGGCCCCATGCATGGTGGATATGTGCGCTATATAAATATCCAAAATTGTGTATTTAAATATTTTGTTTTTGATGCTGTCATTTGTTGTATTATTACCAAACGGGGCCTCATGGAAGACCACCAAATTGGTGATATGAGCCACCCTGTATAAATATCAGAAATAAATGAAATAAATAAGATAAAGTAGAATGCGGCGAGATGTGTCAGCTAGACGCATCTCGCCAGGCAAGAAAAACAGGGGGTGGAGACAAAATAATTAAGATGCCTATACACCGCAAAACCGTATTTGTGCTATACAGACACGAACTAAAATAGTGGCTTTACAGGTCAACGTGATAGAAACAATGGAATCGTTACATATTTTCAAACAAAGTCTCGATCTCCTCCTGGCTTCTTCATTCTTTTTTTTCCTCGATTTTCTGTGATTGAAATTGTTTCAGAAGTCTCTCTCTCTATCTCTATCCGTCTCTCTCCTGTGATATGTTGTGTTGATACTTCATTCCGTCTCATTTATACACCTTTCCCTTGTTTCCTTCTCATATTCTATACAATTCCCACTTCTCCTTGAATGACTCATGTATTCATGAACCATTTTATGATTAGTAATAAAGCAATCGTTACTTTATATCTCTTATTTTCATCGTAATAATAATAATACTACTAATGATGTTGATAATAATAAATAGGGATAATTTTGATAACAAAAATCCTGATATTAATGATAATAACTGTTGATAATAGAAATGATGATGATGATGATAAAAATAATAGTATTAACACACGTCTTAAATTGTCTGTATTGAAAATATATACTGTATGAATCACACATGAATTCAAATAACTATTCAGCAGTTTTCCCTATTGGAACATTTATTTCAATTACTTGTGATCTCTAATGAAAAATATATATCAATAAAAAAATATATCATACGAACAAAAATATATAAAAAACATACATCCTTGAAACATGAAAGACTTTTAAGGGGTATAATTCTAGTACTGTATAATGAATTGCTTTGGAGGAACATGAATATAGAAATTAAAGAAAAGATATATTACATGTTTAGAAAATAATAATTCATATTTTCAAATGGCAATGAGACAAAAGAAAGTTTGTGTGCGTTCATAAATTTACTTGTAATTGTGCTACATGACACATCCATTGAAAGCCTGCTTTGTTTCAATACATCATGCGTACATATTTTTTTTCTTTTTCAACCCAATTCATTTCTACATCATTATTGAAGCGAGACGTTCCTAAACAAGAGAAAGGACCTAAGTGAAAGTTTTGGTTACACTTCCCTTAATCTTCATATAATCAGCATAACCTTTAATAATTAACTGAACAAACAAGTCCTTGTTACCTTGTTACACAATCCTTTAATTGAAAGGGAAGCAAGTGGGATAAAAAAATATTCCTGGTGGTGGGGGGGGGGGGGGGGGGGTTACTTTGGTACCTGACAAAAATGTCACAAGTACAAGTGCAAGAGGTAACAAATATTGTTTTATATTCATAAAGGAAATATTTAAAGTTACTGTTCGTATTGTTTTAGTGCTATGTATTTACCCTATATGATCACATTATTCTGGGTACTTAATAGCCCTTTTCTACATAATTTGCAATTAAATCTATTCATACAAAACCATATCAATTAAAAAGAGTATTCATCTAATAGATATATAAAAAGAGAAAAAGGGGGATGGTATACTCCCCGCTAACATAAGCATTTGAAATAAAAAATATAGAAAATTTGTACTATTTAAAGTCTTAAATTTGATCAGCATTAAAAGCAAGAGATAGGAATCAGCTCTTTAGATAATAGTTAAGGAGAAAGCATATGTTACCACATTCATGATATTTTGTGAGATAAACATAAATTACTTGATCAATACATATATGATATCAAACCCTTCCTGATTAACAATGCAGCCCTTATACACTCACAGATACAGAAAATCGTATTCAATTCATTTTTAAATTTATCTCCAAATATTTCTATATCATTAGTTTTATGTTTTTAACAAAGACTTGCTGATAAGCAGTATTTTTAGACTGATTTGAGTAACCCTTAATTAGTATAATAGAAAGGTCGTTTGTAACAGAGACTTAGCATGATTACATCAATTTATTCAGTTAATCGGTTAAATGCAAATACTGTAAGCCCTTAATTAATATAAAAGTATGATTGTATACACTTTGATATTTAGCCTATCAAGGGGGTTACTTTGGTGCCTGGCAAAATGTCACAGGTAAAAGTGCAAGAGGTAAATAATGTTATTTATATTCATAAAGGAAAGATTCAAAATTACTGTTTGTACTGTTTTAGCGCCATGGATTGATCCCATATGATCATACTATTCTGTTTACTTGATAGCTCTCCTTTCTACATCATATACATTTAAATCTATTCATACAAAATCAGAATGCTAAAGAGTGTATTCATCTAATATATATATATAGAGAGAGAGAGAGAGAGAGAGAGAGAAAGAGAGAGAGGTGTTATACTCCCGCTAACATAAGCAATTGAAATAAAACTATAGAAAATTTGTACTATTTAAAGACTTAAAATTGGTACACGTTAAAAGCATGTGATAGGAATCGGCTCTTTAGAAAACAGTTTGGGTGAAATCATGTTTTACCACATTTATAATTTGTTGTAACGTGAATATAAATTACTTGATCAATAAAGATATGATATCAAACCATTTCTAGATTAACAATGAAGCCCTTATATACTCACAGATACAGTAAATTACATTAAATTCATTCATTTACTTATCTCCAATTTGATCTGTATAACATCAGTTTTATGTTTGTAACACAGACTTGCTGAAAAGCAGTCTTTTTAAAATGATGTGAGTTTAGGATGATTACATCGATTCAATCAGCCAATCGGTCAAATGCAAGTAAGCCCTTAATTGATAAAATAGTATGGTTGTTTGTAACCAAGACTTGGTATGATTACATCAATTAAATCAGTCAATCTGTCAAATGCAAGTAAGCCCTTATTTAATCTAATAATATGATTGTATACACTTTGATATTTAGCCTACCAAGAAGAGAACCCATCTATCCACAAGAAATCTATAACTAATTCACTATATTCTTTTCCGTTGTCATATTCGTTCTTTGTCCGAAGGTAAGTTTCTTGGTGATCAATAATGCATTGGATTTCGCTCCACACCGTGGTACTGTAAACAAGAAGAGAAGGAGAAACAAAATCAGAAAAAAATATCAAAGTTTGAAAGAAAATACATATCATTTGGTATTAAAGTGAACCAATCACTTAACACAAATAATTTCTGTACTGCTAGAATTAATAAATCAAACTTCAACATTTAACCAGGCATCTAATGGTTTCACAGTTAAAAGGTAAGGATATAAAACAGTGCACATGGAACCCAAGTTGGACTTCGGTTCCGTGTGGTGCGAGCCCTATTAGAAGCGAGTGCAACAGGTGCACTGCAAAGTCTACTCACAAGTTTCTTGTATATTAATTGAGAGTGTTATAGTAACTTATATTAAAATATTTATAGTAATATCTCTAAAGCTCATATTTGAAACAAAGTAATACAACATGGAACTAGTAACATTAAAAACAATCTATTTTCTGGTGATCAGAACACTCTAAAATAGAAATAATAAATGAGGGGTTAAAGAAAGGACACAAATATTACATGACAAGCATTGCAAAACAACATATTTATACATGTCTAAGTAATTCCAGTATATTAAGACTGGGAATGGTTCATTTTCCTAAGACGGTCAAAGTGGAGGTGTTGTGGAATAGTGGTCCATTCACTTGACTTTCAATCAAAGGGTTGAGGGTTTGAATCCAAGCCAAGCAATAATGTCCTTTGACTGAAATTAATCCACATTTACTAATCTCTACCAAGGTATGGAATGGGTACCAGGCATGATGTGAAAGTCACTGCAGTTTGCTAAGCATTGTGAGTTTCTGTACAATGGCACTTGGCTGGGATGTTGGCACCTCAGGAGTGGAGAATGTGCGTGCATTTGCATGCATTGTGTGCAGGCAAGCCTGAATCCAATGACCAATGGTAATACTATAAAAATAAAGTGCTTAGAGACATTGCCAATGTATCAAGCCCTATTACAAACCCAGATCGTTATCATTACTTAAATCCACATTAATTAATACATATTAGGAATTTTGAAAGGGCAGCTTTAAAACTGTCCAGATTAAATTTCCCAGCAATTTAAAGGGATAACTTATGGCAATCTCCTATAGTTCTTGGAAGAAAGGAGTTGACACGTTGCAAAGTTCTTCATTCGATTACTCTGTATGCATAAAATGTCCACAAACAGTGGGTGAAAAGGCCAAGCAACAACAACGCCGTCGAGAGAGCTCAGATTTTATGTCGAGTCCAGAAGTTGTAAATTGGCCCACGGCATCTGATAGGTGGCATACCGTATTAAGTACTCAGAGCCATATACACAAGAGTTTGACCAACTTGATTTCAGTTGGTCAGAACATGGTGTATTTTTGTTCAGTGTCTGCCCATCATAGCAGTATTTGCAAAACTGTGCAAAACTCATATATGGTTGGCCAAACTCTCCTAATAAATGACACTATGAATGCAGAGCATTGTCAAATGCAAAGAATCTTCTACATACCGTTTCACTCCCATCTACCACGTAGGGAGTCCTGAAATTGCGATCTTCATGACGCTGTTGGCAAGACAAACAATAAAAAAAGACTTGATAATTTCTTTTTCTTTCAAAACATAATCTATAAAATCATTAAATCGAAAAGTATACTGATTAAAAAACAGATAATCAAGAATCTAGTTGTATCTTGAACAATAATAATAAAACAAAACATTCACTAGACCTGTTTATCAATTGTATGCATACTTTTTAAATAATTTTTTTCTTGACTACTCAAAAACTTGCCAGAGGATTGTCCAACATAGAAAGAAATAATGTAAGCAAAGTGGATCTCATTCATAGAGATGTAATTATTAGCAGGTGAATGGAATGACTGGTAATGGGGGAGAAGAAACATGTATAAATTGAAAGAGTAAGTAAAATGGTCTATTCAATGTGATCATTCATTGTACAGCTGAAATAAAATTCCTTACTGATATTCAGATTTTGATATTTACTTGGGTATTTCAAGCAGTGGTAAGGCTCCTGGAGGTTATGTACGGGGTTGGAGGGGGTGGGGGGGGGGGGGGGGGGGGCAGTGCACATTACCCATCCATGCCTTGATGATTTTCAATGATGAGGGTTGTTTTGTTTTCAATATTTGTTGTCATGTTGATAACCCTTGCTGTGCCGAGGTCAAATTAATTGTATATGTTGCATAATGATTTTTGTTTTGTTTCAAGCACACAATGCTACAATGGAAAATGAAGTGCAGGTGTTTCAAAACTACATAATGTTCTTGTTTTTTGGTAAATTATAGGAAGCCTTCGGTGTATTTATTACATAAGTACCGTGTTGAACAGGGAGATTATCTGTGAGGTATATCAGGGAGGTGAAAGAAGGGGTGGAAACTCTAGTAATTTATTCAAAGGCATTCGTGAGTTCTAACGCGTAACAATGGGATGTGTAACATTCCACTTGGCTTTGAAGTTTCATGCACCTAGCCGCGCTTCCACTGCAGGGAATTTTGGAGGCCAGGCACCAGTTTTACATTTATTACAAAATATTGAATTACCGGCAAAATTCTAAATCCTGAAATTTCATGCGCTCTTTTATCTCATCACCTGGTGAACAGTTGCAGATTAGCGCATAACGTTTTGGCGGCTTGTAGCATGGGGTCAAGTGAAAATGGCTTGATTCCACTCCTTTCTTTCACCTCCCTGGGTATATAAAGCGTTAAACACATTGACAAGGAAACTGTTTATACCTGTGCATCAGTTCCGCGCAGTCGATCCAATGCTTGACCAACAGCATACCGGCGTCCTTCAAGGGAGTTGTACTCATCAGAACCATCGAAAGATTCGTTTCCGTAGAAGCCTCTATTTTGTCTACTTGGATTGTCATACCGTTGTTCACTGAAAAAACAACAACATTGTTATATTTTTTTCTTCATCAGTGTAAACATTGTGAGAAATAGCATCACCAAATTTACAAAATGTGCCGAGACAGAAGACCATCACTGAGAACTGTGATGGGCCAATCAAGTGGTTCACTGCATCTCAAAGAGAATCGAGAGGGATCTGTGGTTACACAGAGTTGGACAGATTGATATATAGATAGACAGGTAGGCAGATGAATAGAAAGGTGGATAAAGGTTTATAATTATATAAATATATGTAGACAGGTCGATAGAGGTATGTACAAATAGGCAGCGGATTGATAGATAGATTGATAGATAGTTTCTAACTATCATGCATACAACATGTCAAGAAGAGTTAAATATCACTTGGCAAGGCACTTCTAGATACATCTAAGGCAAGTCAAAAATACATATAACGGTCCCATACTTTACTAAGTATTATTGAATTGTATTAAGGCATTGCCATCATGAAATTGTCAACATAAAACTACCATTTAATGTTTTTGTTATCCGATTCAAGCTCTAGAGCTATCATCTTGCAAGTACAGTCGTCATATATGTGGTCAGTAATAGCTTGAGCTTGTTCATTTGTAAATTTAATGTAATACTCACGCGAGCATCAGTTTTGTAGCTTGATTTCGTCTGACACCTTGTACGAAAACGCAGCAGACACAGGTTATGAGGACGAGAACAAAACCAAAAACTCCGAGAGCAATACCAATGATGGCTCCATTCGACAATCCTTGAGAAGCTGCAAAATAAATGTATCAGATATGCGATTAGGAAAAACAAGACCAGACAAATATACATGTACATGTATGCAAAATCAACTGTGACTGTGCAAAGAAAAGAGAGTACCCTAACATCCATTTATTGTGAAACTGTATATAAAATCATATATATATACCGTATATATATATAGACGTTTATGCCCAGGGAGAATGAGTGAGAGAGAGCATAAACACACTAAACATTACTAATTACACAACTTACCATTCTGGCAAAGGTCTCCTGTAAAACCAGCTGGGCAATTGCAAGGCTGTCCAGAAGAAGTACATGTCCCACCGTTCTGGCAGTTCGTTTGATCGCACTGAACTGTTCATTTCAAAGATATATGAATAATTCAAATTACTTCTGATAACTGACCAACTTATTTTATCGTTATTTATTGACAAGGTATAGACAGTAGAAAACACAAGAACTCCACAAAACTACTCTAATATGAACAAATAATAATAATAATACAGTCTACTGAATACTACATGTGCTTCAACAGCTATATGTGTACAATTTTTGAACTTGCCTAATTTATAGAACTATAAGTATGGAATATAATAGGTAGCGTCATTCTTCCAGCTTATTTTGATACCATTTTTGTTGGGCATCTCTTCATGGTTGACTGCACAGGGGTTGAATCCCATGAATTGGACAATGTCAAATGCCATGTGCACCAGCACCATGCCTTTTCTTGCCTTGGTATTGATACATAACCATCTTTGATTCGATATTGTATGATGACATAACAATTGGGTCAAATGCAAGTCACTCCAAGATATCATAATTTGAAGCCTACATTTATTTGTCTCAAACACATTTGAAAAACAAACACTATTTGCTGTATGTTAGAGTGTATCTTGAACACAACATCTTATCCTTTGGTTGCATTAAATACTCACTCCAGTCCTTAGTGATAGAGAGTTGATTACCAATTAATCCTAGATATATGATATTGCAAATAATTAAGGACCATCAAAAAAAAAATCACAAATGTTTAACAGTTGCAAGGCTTAACTAATTTCTGATACAAAAAGTATCTGAAATTAACTTGTCGATTGTGTCCATTGGCATTGCCTGTCATTTGCGAAAGTGACTCTTTATACATTGCAGACAGCTGAACTCATTTCAAGATACCCAGTCACAATCAACAAAATTATTTGTTTTGAGAACTGTAAAGCTAATATTTTGTATGTTCATCTTGTAAGGTGTCTTAAGAGAAGAATGGCTGGTGAAAAAAGGCTGGATTTTAATCTTACCTTCTGCCGATATAGACGCTACCAGAGTTTGACCATTAGCTGATAAATTTTGATCAATGTTGGTAGATAAGGCAGATAAAGTCACAGCAAGCCCATCTGCTACACTTTGGCTCTCAGCAGCAAGTTCCACTTGCACGTCACCGACTACGCTACCTTGGCTGAATGACCGCACTATGCAATTAGCATCAACAAGTTGAGAACCTAACTGTTCCCTTACATATTGGCTGAACTGATAAATGAGAAAGTAGAGAAAACCAGAATCAGAGTATGCTTGTATACATATGTGTAGTTCATGTATATTTCCTTTTTTTTCTTCTAAGATAATGTTCAGTTCCAGTCATGCACTGAAAATTCAAAAGAGTCAGGGTGATTATGTAGTGCACACAAATTGATGTAAACTATGAGGTTCTGGAAACATCAAAATGATCAGAAATAAAAGACTAATAAACCATAGCAGTGTCTCCTCTTACTGTAACAAAATTTTAGCATGATCTTTTAGATCTAGAATGCTATGAAATACACAATAAACAAGATCAGAAACAGCAAAAATCACCCCCCAAAAATCGTCAGATGCAGTACACTGTGCCATTCTCAAATCGGAGCGATTAGATTATAACTAATCATTTATCACTATTTTCATGTTCACATTGGCAATTTTGAACTTACATTTTGAAATTTCCTTTTGCACTGGTTCATTCAATAAATATTCAAATTTGTATAATCAAACTAAGAGAGAGTGGAAGTAATATTAATTGCTGCTAATGTGAGGAGGCAAAACTAATTTATTTAGAAAATAAGAAAACTCTGAAGTCTGAAGAGCATGAATGTGACTGCGTCTCCAATATGCCTCTGTCTATATTAATGTTCCTCTGACTTTGACATCAACCCATTATTGCAGTGAAGATATATTTTCTGGTAAGTTTAACGCTTTCATGACCATGTGACCTTTGATTTTTGACATCTTTCACCCAAGATCCAATCAGTTCATCCTTGAATGCTCATGCATACTTCATCCAAGTATGGTGCGAATTGCTTCATTGTGTTTTCAAGTTATTGCGTAAACAAGATATATTTTTGGTATTTGAAAAAAACATTGATGAGCCTGTGACATTTGAACTACAAGTTTTAACACCAAAAATATAGTCAGTTCAACTTTTCATACTCACACTTGGACATATTTCATCCAAGTTTTGTTAAAATGGGATGAACGGAGGACGGACTGGCAAGACGATAAAAACAATGTCTACAGTAGACTACTGCACTACCTGACATTTGTATGGACATCTTCATGTGATATATAATGTATGGTGATTATGTAGTGTGTTGGATTTCAAGCTGAAGAGGCACCACTTGTACATATTTGCGTCTACAAAATTGTCATCAATTTTCTCGCATTTACTGATGAAGAAAAACATACTTACAATGTAACAGAATGCAACTTCATATTCGATGAATTTGGCCGATGTCCTATCTGTTAATTCTGATGTATACGTCAGGGTTTGACCATTCAGACTTTGTCCTGTAATCTTCACAGTCACTTGACTAGTGGACAGACTGCTTGGGAGAGCTGGATATACAGAGAAAGAAAAACAAAGACAATGGCATGAAGCCCAGATATTTATGGATACTTCAATGTGTTTCCTCCATGCATAAAATCATGAATACAATCGGTTTTGTATTCTCATCAAACAAGATTTCCATAAGGAGACTACAGATGGAAAGTGTACAATATATGCAATACCAGCCTCGTCAGATGATTTATAAGGAATGTATCAAGTAATTTTCATACATGTACAGTTAACAACAAAATTATTCCAATTGAATGACCAAATTTCGACCACATTTTGTCTGGTGTGAATTTGAATGCTTTTCACTTTATTTTGTTCATTTGAAGAGTTTTTACACACTTTTGAATATGTAACGATGAAATCACATTAAAAAAACTATATCAAAATGCTATTTGAATGATGAACTATTCCTTCATAAAATTTTGCATAAAACTGAACGAACTTGATATTGATTTGTTTGTTTTTATCTTTCTGTAATTTCAATTTTACAAAGTTGGTCATGAAACCTATATTATTCCTTATTGAAAAAGAAAAACTTATATTTAGACATACCATTGCAAGAATTTGCATTCACTAACATGAATCCAGCGTTGCAGATACAAGTGTATGATCCATCCAAGTTGACACATCTTCCATTACTACAGAGACTCGAATCAAGCTCACACTCATTAACATCTATGTAAAGTGGTAAAATGAAAATTTGAAACAATATGATGAGTAACCTTTAATGATAATTATCATAATATAAACAATGATGATAGCAATAATAATAATGATAATAACAATAATAATGATAATAATAATAATAATGATAATAATAATAATAACTATTAACTTGTATGTTGCTATTGTATTACGTATTGTAACAGGTGGTCGACTTCGGCAAAGATACATACCACTTTCTCAAGTTAGCTCATTGATGACTGACAGATGATGTTACAATGGGAATGAGATCTGGAGGTTTTGGGGGTGGAGCTTAGCAAGTTTGAAAAACAAATATTTTCAACAAATATTAAAAAATCTATAAAACAAATTCAGAAGTTTACATATCAAAATATGAGATGTATGCAGGACAGCACACCAACAGAAATACACTTGTATTTCGATGTCATGGGCCCTTTAAATGGTTGAGTTCTGGACATGAGATTGCATTGTGCAAACAACTATTAGTGTGTAGGAAAAGGTTGATGAAATTTTTGAAGTCTTTGGGATCGTGGTATTAGATTAAATGAAAAGAAAATCAAAAACAAATATCTGAAACGCTACAACGTTCAGACTCTATTCTATTAGCTATATATTTACTTCATTCTGTGAACTGTGATCTCATATTTTTGCAATGAGCGAAGCAATGTTTAAAACATGTTCGTAATCTAGGCTAAGAATAAAGTCTTTTATTTAAGAGTTTTCATCTCATTTGCCTCCACCCCAAAAAAGAAATAAAATATAACCATTTCCTGTTTTTATGACGGTGAGAAAATGATATGATTTAGCTTACCTGTTTGACACATACTCCCAGTATAGCTAGCAACACAGGAACAAGTGAAAGAGTCAATCCCATCAGTACAACTTCCTCCATTCATACACGGATTGGGAAGACAATCGTTGATATCTGATGGTTGAATTTATTAATCAATGAACAAACTTTGCATAGCATAGAAATCACCGGTTCATGAATGTCTTAAAATGAATAAATTAAAAAAAAAATGAATTATCAACCATAAGCCATTGATATTCTATTGAGTTAATTTTTCGCCTAAATGACAATCTTTATTTCTTTATTTTGTATTTGAAGTTTTATTCTAACAAAGTGGCATTGTAATTTACAAAACTGCTCTCCACATTGGGCCTGTTGGCCTAGGCAATAATAGGATTAAATATTAAAATTATGGACTAATTAATTGCTAAGTTCTATATACATGTACCAGATAAAGATTTAAGGCACACTAAGAATAATCTATCAGTAGCGAAGACGAATTCAAAGACTTTGTTAAAAATTATTTAAAAAAAATAAAAAGACAAACTAATAAAAAACAACAACAACCCTTGTAACAATTTCATGTGCATAAAACAGAAGAATAAGATAAACAAGAGTTTGAAAGATATCGGATCAATAATTAGAAAGTTATGAATGTTTGAAATATTAAATCACATCTGTGCAAATCTCAAAATAGCAATTAGTCAGTGGATTGTGACGGTTAATTCTCCCGTTTGTCATGAACAAAAAATTTCATAAATTTCTCTTTTTCTCCAAAGCGTATTAGTAGCATATTTGTATACATGTAGTTCTTCTAAAGAGAAATTAGCCACTGAGTCATACATTTTATCGAAATCTAAATTTGTGTAATTCTGTGTGCAAATGGAAGAAATAGGAAATTTGTACCAATTCAGCCAATTTGAAGAGGCTATATTTACAGTGATTACAAATTTTAAAAATTACAACTTTCTCATGTTTTGTCTGATTTCATTCAAATTTCACCAGTCTACTTTTCTGTTTCTCCTGCATTTCTCTAGAGCAGATTGCTATCAAGGTTGCTTTTCCATTTAAGGGTAAAGAATTTAATGATGTGAAAGGAAAAACTAATTTGATTACAGAAATGGCAACATATTACAGGATTCGATCATAACCCAACGCCTTATCATTGATAAGTACATGCCTATCAGATATTAAATTGAAATTTTCAGTATTTATTTACATAAGTGAATACTCAATTCATTTATGTATTTCTTAATTGTATTTATATTCTAATTATTATTATTATTTACTTATTTCCTTCTTTTTTTTTTTTTGGGGGGGGGATACTTACTAGTCTCGCACATAGTACCGGTAAAACCAGTAACACATTCACATTGTCCAGAGCTTATGCATGCTCCACCATTCTGGCAAACAATGGTGCCACAATCAGCTGGAAAAAAAGAAGATAAATGATAAATGATTCAGATCCTAAAGCACATTAGAGGATGTCGTAGTCAAGTGGCTAGAACACTGAAGGGCGAAGGCATACATAACACTTTGCGAGGACCTGTACTCTATGTACTTAATAAAAAGAAAAATCTCCATATATTTTCAGGAGATAACTGCTATAAAAGTAACTTAACATTATGTACATGACACATTGAACGACACATATTTGAGAAAAAACAAAATCCAAGATATTTCCTAATCTTAAAGAAAACTGGAATCTTCAAATTAGAAGTCTGTGAATAAATGAATACCGTAGTCTTAAATGAGAAAACAATATTATGTTTTAAAGTGACTCTGTAACATTGTTGAAGATTGATGAAGAAACTGCGTAATTTGTATATGAAATGTTACTTATAGTTATATTCCTTCTACTGTACTAACCCTCTAACATGCACAAAATCCTGAAAAAGTTATCAAACGACAAAGATATTTATGGTTTTCTTTAAAGGCATCACTGTTCGACACCCTGTAAAGCAGTAAATTCTCCCAACCATTAAAAACAAATAATTCCCAACCATTTTTCAATGAAAATAAAACATAAAACAGGCTTTTAAAAATCTTTCAACACTTGAATGTCTGGAATGGTATATAGAGCCAATTAATTGCTTTGTGACGATTCACCTTAAATGTAATTACATTGTAATAATGTAGTTGGGAGAAATAAGGATTTGATCAGATCAGTTTTTTCAAATTTATATCATTAATAATGGTCTGCTTTCACTCAAATTTTCAGATTATCTTTAATTGAACATCTAGCACTACCTTAGCATCATTTTCTCCCATCTGAACAGTGTTACCACGTTCCTTTAATGCAATATAGACTAAGGCATGATATTTCAAGAAAAGGTATAATTTTAGACACCTTTGTCATCTTCACAAGCCAAGTATAGATCCATGTATGGATAAAGTCAAAACAAATTCTGAACTGCTGTCCCACATGTAGAAATTAGTGATAGTGAAAATGATCCTGGCTCTGATCGTCATGGTCAGGTCTCGGTTTACAAAATGAAATGGCTTACTTCTCATATTAATAAAATAAACAACAACTGTTCAGGTAAAGATAAAAGATTATTTACTTGTTGTGCAAGTATCTCCACTAAAGCCATCAGCACAGATACAGGTAAATGTGTTAAGTCCATCAGTACAACTCCCACCATTCATACAAGGATTAGGAGAACAATCAGCGATGTCTGATTCGGGTGAATAAACAAAAAAATGATATGAAACAATTAGAATAGGATTATTTCAGGTGTACATATATTCCATATACAAATGTGCATTAATTAGTGTTTGTTTTGTCTAAGTGTGCTAAGTACATGTATCTACAAAGTCTTATAATCATCTCGATTGCCAGAGGGAATTTTGTAAAAATCAAATCTCTTAACAATTTGTATTACCTTGAAATCTCCCTGACTGCCCCCCTCCCTTGTAAAAAAAAATAACAACACCAGATAACATGATATCAATGTCCGAAATAAAGTAATGGATTGAGAAGAGCAACCCTTTTCCTCAGTAAAAAAGGTAACACAAAATGTAAGCAGCAATATTGTTTGAATGAGATTTTTTGTGGGAATCACATATCCACTCCGCTTTTTAAATGACCATGCACTCCCACTTTGCTATTTGTCTCCTTGAAATAGAAAGGAGTGTAAAACACCCTCCCATATTTTGTCTGTACTTTCACTTCTGTTGACACTGAAACAATAAAAACCTATTAAACAAAAATTCCTTTCTAATTACTAGATGTTTTATTCATTTTATATTTGCTTGTTTGTCTCTTTATCATAATTTCCTGATAAGAAAGGAAGAAGTTTTCATTTGATTCAGTTTTGCTTTACATAAAAAAGTGTATATATATATACATGTATAAAGTATGCAATCTGCTTTAACTTTATAGTTTACCTGTGTCACACGTACTCCCAGTATAGCCAGCTACACAGACACAAGTAAAGCTGTCAACTCCATCAGTACAAGCTCCTCCATTCATACAAGGAGTGTTTAAACAATCGTTGATATCTGTGCAAATTGAGTTTCAAGGAAAATGAATGGAATGAATACATTTTCATTTTCTAGGCATTTATCCATATTTGGCAGCTAACAGGAACATTAACTAAAAACTGGTATTTAAAAATGCAAATAATGACAGTTCAGGAACTAATGACTTCTATTGTTAAATTACTTATACATAATTCAAAAAGAGTAAATGAACCAAATTTCTCTTTCAATGTTTGTATCTGTTCCATAAAACGTGGCCATAAAAAGAAATTATTTCTTGAAAAATCTCAATGTCTTTTATTCTTGATGTGCCCCTTCCGGAAAAGAGAAATTAATGTTAAAATGGACGCTGTCCGTTACATGGTGTGAAAATTTAAGACACCTTAGCTCCAAAAGTTGATCGCTATAATCGGGATGAAATATGCCACTGTTATCATACCCTACCACACATCGTTAATAGAGATCGTTGTAGGAATCACAATATCCTCCCTGCTCTTTAAATGACCTTTAAAATGTTTCTTTCTTTTTATTATTTTGATTGCTCCTCATCTTGCTCTACATAAAAAGTCCTTGTATGTAGGTATGTAATATGATTCAACCTTATAGCTTACCTGTTCCACACAGAGTCCCAGTATAGCCATCAGCACAAGCACAAGAAAAGGAGTTGACTGCATCAGTGCAAATTCCTCCATTCATACAAGGAGTGCTAGCACATTCGTTGGTATCTGTGCAAATTGAGTTCCAAAGACAATGAATGGGATTAAAGTGACGAGAAAATAAGTTCCAGATCTATGCATCTATGCATTATTCCTTCCAAATCAAAATGATGCAAGTTGGATTGTCAAACTACTCAAAGCTTGCGTCAAAGACGTGCAAACTTGAATTGACTCAAACTCACTCAAATTGAATGACAGTAAAACTGACCTAACTTTATTTGGTTCGAAATCAAATTTTGCTAAAATACAGACGTTTAATATATCCATATCAGATTTTGTAATCAGTCCTTCCTCGCATTGTCGTAACCTTGGTGTCATGTTAAACTCTTCTATGTCCTTGTCAACTCATGTGTCTAGTATTTATAGTCAGTCAGATATCAACTGAGAAATCTAGGATTTATTAGGAAATACTTAAGTCGTTCTTTTTTTGCTTATGTTTCATTATTTTCATGGCTCTGCACCACTGTACAATATTTCTTTGATTAATCACTACACACCTGCCAGATCTTTACATTTTCAAAACTCTGGATTGTTCGTTCTTCCAAAACATAATACAAAGTGGGGGATAGAGCCTTTGCTCATGTGGGGCCATCACCCTGGTATATTGTACCTTGAGGGATCAGAGATATCCCTACAGTAGAATCTTTAAAAAGTAACCTTAAAACTTATCTTTTCCAGTTTGCTCGAAGTTGACCCAATTGTTCTTCTCTTTGTGTTGTATTGTATTTTGTACTGGAATGTTTATGTTTTTCCAGGTTTTGCACCATTGAGTCTTTAGAATTAAACTGTTTTACAGTGAATTTGGCACCTAATACTTATTTTATTTTATCATTCGTCAGAAGAAAAAAATGTATCTGCAGTAGTTTATTGATTTATTTTATTTGTATTACTTGTTCGGGGAGGGGGCGGGGTACTTACTAGTCTCGCACAAAGTACCGGTAAAACCAGTAGCACAATCACAACCAGAGTTTATGCATGCTCCGCCATTCTGGCAAACAATGGAGCCACAATCAGCTGAAAAAAAGAAAGAAGAGAACATGATAAATGATTTGGATCCTAAGGCACATCGGAGGATGTTGTTGTCAAGTGGCTACAAAACTTAAGGGCAAAGGCATAACTCTTTGCAAGGACCTATAGTTTATTGCCCAAATATCAACTGTACATTTTGTTTAAATTAAAAAGTGAACTTAAATACATATCCATATATTTTTAGGAAACCTAACTTCTAAGGAAAAGTAACTTAAAATCCCATACATGACACATTGGACCAGGCATGTTTGAGAAACAAGGGAAACGCCCTCGGCGGTTTTGCCTGCATTACGCATTTCGATATGATGAAAGATTGAGGTTGGGACATCAGTTATAAGCAGGATGGCCCATTAGCAGCCTCCCCCCCCCCCCCCCCCCAAAAAAAAAAAAACCTCTGAATATATTCAGCATTTTGAAGCGAGTATTGACTAAAAATCATCAGAAGAATTATTTACTATTATTTGTACCAAGATTGATAACTTTAATGAAATATGAACAAATCACAACAATTAATTTAATTCTCATAGTGTAATTTTAGACACCTTTGTGATCTTCACAAGCCGAGTTTTAGATCCATGTATGGATAAAGTCAAAACAAAATCTAAACTCTTACAAATGTAATGCTTCCTGGGAGAAATTTCAATTATTTAAACATATTTGTGGCTTACCACCAGTGATGGCCTGGTGGTACAGTCACTGCCAGGCAAGCAGTAAATGCAGGTTCAAGTCCCGGTGGTTCCAAGATTTTTCTGACTTGCTTTTCAATACAGATCGATCTTATTAACTGGGTGTAAGCCACAAATGTGTTTAAATAAAATCTGAACTGCTGTCCCAAATGTAGAAATTATTGAAAGCGAAAATGATCCTGGCTTTGATTGTCATGGTCGGGTCTCGGTTAACAAAATGAAATTACCTACTATCATATTAATAAAATAAACAACAACTGTTCAGGTAAAGATTAAAGATTATTTACTTGTTGTGCAAGTATCTCCACTAAAGCCATCAGCACAGACACAGGTAAATGTGTTAACTCCATCAGTACAACTTCCGCCATTCAAACAAGGATTAGGAGAACAATCAGCGATGTCTGATTCGGGTGAATGAACAAAAAAATGATATGAAACAATTAGAATAGGATTATTTCAGGTGTACATATATTCCATATACAAATGTGCATTAATTAGTGTTTGTTTTGACTTAGCGTGCTAAGTATCTACACATTTTTATAATCATCTCGATTGACAGAGGGAATTTTGTAAAAATCAAATCTCTTAACATTGACCAACAATTTGTATTACCTTGAAATCTCTCTGACTGCCCCCCCCCCACTCCCTTGAAAAAAAAAAAAAAAAGCAAAGAACATCATATCAATGTCCGAAATACAGTAATGGATTTAAAAGTACAATACTTTTCCCCAGAAAAAAATACGGCCGTAACACAAAATGTAAGCAGCAATATTGTTTCAATGAGATTTTTTGTGGGAATCACGATATCCACTCCACTTTTTAAATGATCATGCGCTCCCACTTTGCTATTTGTCTCCTTGAACTAGAAAGGAGTGTAAAACACCCTCCCATACTTTGTCTGTACTTTCACTTCTGTTGACACTGAAACAATAAAAACCTATTACACACAAATTCCTTTCTAATTACTAAATGTTTTATTCATTTTATATTTGCTTGTGTGTCTCTTTATCCATAATTTCCTGATGAGAAAGGAGAAAGTTATTATTGGATTCAGTTTTGCTTTACATAAAAAAGTGTATATATATATATATATGTATAAAGTATGCAATCTGCTATAGCTTACCTGTGTCACACGTACTCCCAGTATAGCCAGCTACACAGACACAAATAAAGCTGTCAACTCCATCAGTACAAGCTCCTCCATTCATACAAGGAGTGTTTAAACAATCATTGATATCTGTGCAAATTGAGTTTCAAGGAAAATGAATGGAATGAATACATTTTCATTTTCTAGGGATTTATCCATATTTGGCAGCTAACAGGAACATTAACTAAAAACTGGTATCTAAAAATGCAAATAATGACAGTTCAGGAACTAATGACTTCTATCGTTAAACTACTTATACATATTTCAAATAGAGTAAATGAACTAGATTTCTCTTTCAATATTTGCATCTCTTCCATAAAACGTGGACAATCTCATTGTCTCATAAAATTTGATGTGCCCCTTCCTGAAAAGTGAAATTAATGTGAAAATAGACGCAGAACCGTCCTATACATGGTGTGAGTTTCAAGACACCTTAGCTCCAAGAGTTGAATCGCTATTATCTGGATGAAATAGGCTACTCTTATCATACCCTACCACACATTGTTAATATAGATCGTTGTGTGAATCACAATATCATCCTTGCTCTGTAAATGACCTTTAAAATGTTTCTTTCTTTTTATTATTTTGATTGCTCCTCATCTTTAATTCCCTAATTAGTAAGGAGCAATTGCTCCACATAAAAAGTGCATGTATTAAGTATGTAATATGATTCAACCTTATAGCTTACCTGTTCCACACAGAGTCCCAGTATAGCCATCAGCACAAGAACAAGTAAAGGAGTTGACTGCATCGGTGCAAACTCCTCCATTCATACAAGGAGTGCTAGCACATTCGTTGGTATCTGTGCAAATTGAGTTCCAAAGACAATGATTGGGATTAAAGTGACGAGAAAATAATTTCCATTTTGACAGATTAATCTTTTTGGGCAGATGAAATGGAAAATTTAGTATTAAGTGGTATTTCAAATGTAAATGTATGACAGTTCAGGAATAAATTACATCATTTGTAAAACTAATTTGATCTTTAATACCTATTACACCTAAAGAATATTTAATAGGATAATCCTTATATGCTAGCTGATTGGGACAAGTTTGTTATAAGTAGCTTCAAAGCTTTCTAAGATGTTGCAGTAACAATATATACCTGCTTTATCATATATTTACAAACAAAATATCTCTAATTTATTTAATATTTTTTCATTTGTATTCATTGATTTATTCATTTATTTGTCATTTGTATTTATTTATTATCATTATTAAAACTAAACATATATTTTTTTTTTTTCAGGGGAGGGGGGAGGGGTACTTACTAGTCTCGCACAGAGTACCGGTAAAACCGGTCACACAATTACACTGGTCAGTGCTCGTGCATGCTCCGCCATTCTGACAAACAGCTCCACCACACTCAGCTAAACAGAAAATAAAGTTGTAGAATATTTGGTCACGTTCATGTGTGTTAGGGATGCCGTAATTATGTCATGCATTAATAATTCTCTGATACATTCATTGACTGGGGGTTGGTGCCAAAAAGCAGAGAGAGGGAGAAGCTTCATATCTTACTGATACAAGTTAAACGTTTAAGAAACTTTTTTAAATGATGAGTAATGTCCTCTATGTAAACATAAAACTGTACAATTTCGCTGCCTACGTCTAAAATATTAATTGCCAGAATATTGGTAATGTCCAATCTAGTAGCATTCTTTTGTATTATCCATCACATATCTGTATCTTATAACACAGTGCTTCAGGGAATATGCACAGGACCTCAGTCACGACGTTGCCATTCCTTTATACATTTGGGCGGTGGTTTACTTCATATCGGAACAAGCCTTTACTCTTTTATGTGAACTGGGATGGGTGTTGAGTTCAATACCCAGTAAAACACCAAAAGGGTACTTGAGGAGATGGATTCTTTGAAGTATTCTGATATATAGCAGACATTAAGATACAGCCGGGGTATAAGGCTCTATTACCATGAACTGTACACAGAAAAATACATATGGAAATACACAAGTTTGTGGCATGAAAGTGTGGTCCACAACCTTTATTTATTTCTTGGCATAATTTGAATATGAGGGTTTTTGGAATTGGAAAGCCATCCTTTCAGGGGAATTGTTTTTGATGATATTCTTCCACACCAACATAACAAGAATGAGAAAGCTCATTGGTTATTAAACGTATAAGTTCTCTTTATATGTTATCAAAGGTGGACATTTTGGGTACATGTACATACCGTCACATGTACTGCCATCAGCACTTAATCTAAAGCCGCTGCCACAGGTGCACATGTAAGATCCATCGGTATTAGTGCATTCTCCATTAACACAGGGATTATCACCTGCAGCACACTCATTAATGTCTAGAAAAGAATCAAAAATACATTAAAAAAGAGCACAAATGCCACTGCGTCTCCTATATGCATCCGCTCTAAAGGTATAGGAAATGGCTGGATTTATCCATGAAATATCACACTAAAAACAAAAAGCCCATCTGCTATGGTTCTTGAGATATCGCAATAACAAGGCTAAAACCTGTAAATTCATGAACTGACTTCTATGAGCTTTGAACCAATAATCTGATCAGATCACCTTCATATGGTGATACACACGATCACCAAGTTCAAGCCTCGTATCTCCTGTGGTCCTTTTTTTTTTAATTGCAAAGAGGCTTTATCTAAAAAGGTTGAAATTGAACTTTGTAACCTTTGACCTATAAACTGGAAATTCAATTAGATTGTCTTTATAGGGTAATACATAATATCACCAAGTTTGTGCATCAAATTTCTAGTGGTTCTAGATCGCGATATCGCGATAACGAGGCAAATACCAGGAATTTCATTAATGACCTTTGACCTAGTTACTCCATAATCTATTCAGACCGTCTTCCATTAGTGATACAAACTATTCAAAATAGTTGAATTGTAGTTAGAAATAAAAAAATAAACTTTTAGATTCCTTATTGACCACATTGCGAGACAAACGAATATCACTAGCGATATTATTTTTGAAACTATCTTCAAGTTTGAAGTTCATTTCTGAAGTGGTTCTTGAGATATCGTTTTAACTAGACAGACATTCAGACATGAACCTTGCTATAAAGGTAAGAACTGATGCCCTTCTGTTTGCTAGTGGTAAGAATCTTACCATTGCAGGCAGTACCGCTCTCGTTGGCCTCAAACCCAGTGTCACAGGTACACCCATAAGTCCCGTCCATATTGTTACAGGTTCCATTCCCACATGGGTTTGGAACGTTTGCACATTCATTGATGTCTAAATATGGGGAAGAAAACAGAAGAAAAGAAGTAATCCATTGATCTTTTCATTTAATTTTATCATAGTAATGTTGGTCTCAATAGAACAGCAAAATCCCATGAATACATACATGTTGTAATTTGACCCCCCCCCCCCCCCTCCGGAACAATTTAGCGACTACTCCAAAACCGCGGCAGATATAAAGTTTTCCTTTCATGACTTTTTGTTTTTTGAGTCTTACAAATTGTTTTAAACAATTTTTTTGAAAATCTGAGGTATAGTTACAAAGTCACGTGACCTTTTGTCTTTACATTTTAGCCCGATATTCGCTAATTTTTTGTGATTTGTGTAAAAAACATAAGAATATATCATTTTTCCTAAAAAGAGATAAAACATTGGTTATTTGATATTTTTTAAAGTTAAGGTGTTTGTTTTGGGGTCAAAATAGTTGAATTGTAGTTAGAAATAAAAAAATAAAACAACAAAAACAATAAAATACATAAGTTAAAAAACAATGAAATAGATAAGAAATTATCAAAAGAGATAACATGAAAAATAAGCTGGATCTTCCAATTTTGTTTGTCGTATTATTACTCCAAATGGTCTAACGAATATATGTAGTGAAAAAGAATGCTTAAATATGAATAATTAATGATTTATGGGTAAAAATGTGAATTGTATGACCTTATTTGCATAAAAATGCAAATGAGTGGATTTTTCGAAAAATTGAAATTACCATATTATTCTATACACTTCACTTGACATGCATGCAAATTTTTGCGGCGATCGGCCGAGACCTTAGGGGGGAGGGGGTGGTCTGAAATAGCCCGGTTAAAGCTGTGAAATTTAGTGAAAGCAGTATTTGTAGAAAAACATGTGGTAAATGGCACTTCGTTCAAACATGCAATCACAAAAATGTGTGTAACCTTCAACAAATTGTCAGGGTTTTTACAAATTTGATTAAAAAATGTATGCAACACCTGAAATACAAAAGTGATAAGAGGGCTGGACACAGTCTTCAACAGTTGCATGGTAATCAATGAATTTCTAAGGGGGGGGGGTAATGAACCCTCCCATTGAGGGGTAGTATCAACAACTAGATAGTCACTTGGAATATCATATACATTGTTTTTAAAATATACAGTACATGTATTATAATTTATAGGTGAAATGGAAAGAGGAAAGGAAAGGAAAGGAAGGAGTGATCGAGATTGAGAAAGTTGTAAACAGATCACAGAAATGTAAGCGTGTAGTTCTGGGAAGAATTTGTTGTATTCTTCTGTAGAGACGTTCTGAATGAGAGTTTCAAACCACAGTATTCTTTCATGAAAAAGAGTGTGGCTGTCTAATTGAAAATCATATAAAGAAATATCAGCATACCATTGCAAGCCTTTCCGTTGATACTCTTCTCATATCCGTTGTTACAGTCACAACTAAACGTCCCCATGATATTGTTGCATGTTCCATCGACGCACAAGGAGGAATCGTCATCACACTCGTTAACGTCTAATCAGGGACAATTTGGAAAAGAAAATGTCATAATTAGCTGTTTTAGTATTATGATCTTGAGAGATTGAATATTTATTCAGTTACCTTTCATTCTGCATATTTAAAAATGATTGAGATCAAATAATAACACCATTATTTAGTTGCTGCTACCTTGTTTGACGTTCAACAATAAGGGAGTAGAGCAACGTCGATCTGGCGCTGCTCAGTGGCTGCCAGGCTCACGATCAATTGGGCAAAAAGAATTTCCATTTTCGGTTTAATAAAATTTGGAGTGGACTATAAAAGATTATTATTATTATTATTATTATTATTACTAGATGGATGTTCGACTGCATGCAGTTAAAAATGATGCCTCCGCCATAGAGCGAGTTTACAAACTAAATAAGAAGCAATACGTTCTCAGAATATCATGAATATTATTATCAGTTCATTGGCCCTGTCCCGAGTTCGATAGTAATCCATCCGTCAGTATTGACAATGCGTTCACAAGCTAGTTTTGCATACATAATGAGCCCCATGACCTTTGGCCTTATGATCCCCAAATCTAATCAGTTCACCAAGTTTGGCAGTAATCCATCAATTGGTTCTCTAGATAACACGATCTGAGCTATTTTTGCAAACATAATGAGCCCTGTGACCTTTGAACTTGTGACCCCAAATTCTAATCAGTTCATTGGCTTTACAAGATATATGCATGACCCAAGTTTGGTGGTAATCCATCGATCAGGTCTTGAGATATCGAGATCACAAGCTATTTTTGCATACATAATAAGCCCTGTGACCTTTGACCTTGTGACACAAAAATCTAATCGGTTCATTAGCTCTGTAAGATACATACATGACCTAAGTTTGACGTTAATCCATCAATCGGTTCTTGATATAACGCGATCACAAGAAGGGGACGTACGGACGTATGGACGGGCGGACGTACGAATGAACGGACAACCAGATAAAACATAATAACACCGTTTTTTTTTGCGAAGGCATAACAAAGAATACTTAACACAAGATGGCCCAAAATAATACTACTGTTGACATCTGTAATTTCAATCAGATTTGTGGACGAAATTACAAATACCTTTTTTTTCTTTTAGTGGGAAGGAAATTATCTTCAAGATCATCAATTTTTTCATTTTTTATGATGTAAATTTGTTTTCCGGGGCTATTTCTGTGAGGCAATATCCTTTTTCAAATGTGCTACTTTTGCAACAGCCTAGGTGCAGAGAGAAAACTATGTCCCATGGCTTTCTATAGAAACACGTTAGGTATTGAATGCCCCTGTTTCATTCATGTTACCTTTGATGATGCCTCAGTCACGTATGATCTACGGCTAGGATACGGCAGCCATAGCCGTTTCCTATCTTTTACAGGCCTTATGGGTCGCAGTAGGGTTATAGGTCATAGTTATAAATTATTCATTCCTAAGTTTGCCGTATAGCCATGCCGTGGAGCGGTTCCAGGCAAACCATACGTCGGGCGTACGGTGGCCTTGCCGTATGTGCCACACCCTGCGGGCAACACAGGGCCCCGGCACGACTCCCGTATTTTTGCCGCACGGCAGCCGCAGGTTTCTGTCTCCACAAATTAAAAGTAAGCTGTGCGGCTACCCAGTGGCTACCCTAACATATGTGACTGCTACAGTATATGACCGTGAGAATGCTGCGGCGGACCTATAATTACTATTGGCCGTAGATATTTGAGACCCTACGACCGCTGTGGCAAATGTGACTGAGGCATCACAAAGCAAGAGCAGTCATGAATCTGTCAACACAGCTTATTGTATAGGAAGCCATCATGTGCAAATTTCTCACTCCTTCGTTTTGCAAAACTAGCCAATTTCGAAATCGAAATTTCCTCACAAAAAAGCCCTACGATCAAAATACCTTAGGGTAATTGGTGTGACTTTACATGGATACAAATTGTCTTTGCAATTAACAAAAACAAAACAAAACAAGAGATGTTATTAGTGATGTCGTTGAAACTGTTGATCTTAGCTTCAACGTTCTTTAAGGGTCAACCTCTTTATGTGTTTTCACAATTCCATTAAAATTACAATTCAAAGAGATAAAATTCAAATAAATACATGTGGAGAAATAAATAAAACAGAAAAAAAGGAGAAGAAAGGAAAATTATACAACATAATTAACAAAGAAATGAAAGTAAGAGGTCTGGTGGCAAAAAAACGTTAAAGGTTTCCTTAAGGCGTCAATCCTGCATGCTGTTACAAAAAAAGTTGCAGTGACTATAATATATGAATCAATGATAAGATTTTTAAAATTCAAATATTGAAAAATACATTGGCCAAAATGATAGGGTTTCTTTAAATAGTTGATATATTTTTATAGAGGAAAAACACTGAATTTAAGATATACTAACCCTGACATTCAGTTCCTGTTGAATCTACTGCAAATCCAGGAATGCATGAGCACATGTATGATCCCTCGTTATTTTGGCATATTCCATTGGCACAGAGATTCCCAGCATCGCACTCATTAATGTCTATACAGGAGACAATGGTAGCGGTTAGAAGATGAAATCTTTCGACATTTTGATACACTTTATCAATTTTTTACACTGAAAAAAAAAATTACATGTAAGGAATGTGTCTTTACATGAAATACATGTAGGCCTACGTTTGAGTGTACGTCTTGGGTTTTTACAGTAAGATAAAATATACATTATGTTTTAATAGACGATGGAGCAGATTTGAATTTGGGACGGTAACTGGTTGGGGAGGAGGGGGATTGTGTAAAGATGGACTAATTATAGGGGAATTCCTTCTTTATAGCAAGAAAGCAACTCTACATGAAAGAAGCAAAATTCAGAAAAGCATACCATAACAATTGACACCAGTGCCATCTAGTTGGAACCCTACATCACAGTTGCAAGTATAAGAACCGGCGGTGTTAACGCACATTCCAGTAGCACAGAGGGTGGAATCATCTTCGCATTCATCAATATCTGGCAGTAAAAGGAATCAAGAAATCCATACAGTATAACAACCGAATAATACTTACTCAACAAGGACATTTAATCCCCTGGACAATTACCCCCTGCAACTGCTCCAGCACAATTACCCCCATGACAATTACTCTGCCTGCCTTAGTGGATACCTCACTATGAAGTCCACCTGTCTTAAGTGGGCACTTATAATGCCTCCCTCTAGGCAGAAATACAGATTAATGGTGTCATTACATTTAACAATAGCGATAGCCATTGTTAAATACATTTTGAAATCTGTTAGACTTACAACTTTCTTTTTTTCATGCACATCAGTAGATGTTTGGTTTAAACAAACCGCTATAATATTACGTTTGCTACATACATTTTATTCAATTTACTCTCAGATTACATTACACTGAACACATTTTGATCCGTTGTTTCATTAAATCATTAGTGTTCAATTGTTACTGCAATTTTATGGCCTTGCCAAATATTTAATTTGGGCTTCTTTCTCCAATATAATGTGCAATATACGAAATTACCCAATATTGTTATTTAAATCTCCTTCTAATTTTATGAACAACTTTCTTGATTTATATGAACGCTGTGTTTACATTTATAAGTGAAAAACTGAATTTGTACGGTTTAATTTCATCTCTTCCAATACATATTTCTATGCTTAATTCCAATTTGTGTACCGGTAATAGAAATGTTCATATCAATTGTTAAATACTTTCTGAACTCTTTCGCTCAAAACAACTTTCAATTTTTTCTTCTCCATTCTCTCCTTTTCACAATCTTGGTCTTTCAACATAAAAGTTTATTACTAGTTTACTACATTAAACAAATTATTTCGTTTTGCAATTTCGATTTATCTGATCAATGCTATATAATTTCTGCAAAAGTTAAACTTACAATATATATATTTTTTTTATATATACTAAATTTGTTTGTAACTTGAAGATTTTCAGACTGCGAGCTGCTTGTTTGATGTGCTTTTACATTAACCAAACCAACATAATAATAGTATGTGTTAAAGAACTGGTCTTGAAAGGCCTAGTGTCTACAGTGGCCAATTTTCCTGTTTCCCTTTGGTAGCCTTGATAAACATGTCTTAATGAATATTAATACCAAAGGGATATGTTTATGCATGTTTTACTTTGTTACAAAATTCCCTTTTACATACCAATACAAGCAGTTCTTGCTCCGTTTTCAATATATCCGTCATTGCAAGTACAGAAGAAAGACCCAATGGTGTTAGTGCACATTCCGTTAGTACACGGGACTGGATCATCAGCACATTCATCAATATCTGCAGCAAGAAAACAACAATATAAAACATATTATCATGTTCAGGTTTATAATGTTTTGCAGTTTACAGTATTCCAACATTATTCCCTTTCCCTCCACACATTATTGGGCCGTAAATTATGTATAATTTCCATGTAAATTAAGTAACAATGAAAATGTATTTGCTTTCATGGAAACTTCAATTTGAGTACAATATATTTCTGACAAGCCACTGACCAGACTGCCCAATTGTGATGTGCAAGGATGTAGTGATCTTATATTTCAAATACTTATAACTTTGACCATCCATGTCCACTCCCCGATGACTCAAGCCCGCACGGTCATGTATTTTTCCCCCAACATCCGCACCCCGGTGACTTAAGCTCACGCACGCCAGCTATTCTCCACTCCTGATGACGGATAGTCAACCTGTTGTCGAAACGTCGAGCCACTCCCGCCACTCATCCTCTCCAAGCGCTATAGTTCTCCTTAGAACTATAAGCTAAGAAAGATAACCAACAGTCCTTTTCAGGACTACAAACCCTCACAAAAGATTACCGAGAGTCCTTTTCAGGACTCCTCAATCCTCCCTCTCTCTCACATGGTGCACCCGCAAGCCTACTGTATTTCTTATTGTTTCAATTTACGTCATACTTTCACCATTGTGCTTCTCTTATTTTTCTGCTTCATGTAAAAAAACTACTTGCAAAAGTTGGACTGCCCTTTAAAGAGATATGGTCTGCAGTTTCTATAAGTAGTATGTCATAAATGCTACATCTGACACAGACTTTGCGGAAGTAGCATTCATTTGGGCAGAAGTATCGCACACAGCAGATTTGATGTGCCAAAAAGAAATTCCTGTCCCTCTCTAATATTAGGGAAAATACCCAAATGGTGTCAATTCCCAAGGAAAACTCATGCTTATGTGTCGTTATGCCCTCCTTACCCTCTTGATTGACTATATTTTCGGCTCCTGAAACTCCAAAGCGCCGGTTACTTGGTAGAGCATTGTTGAACAACGATTCCAATACTGTGTCGTTGATATTTAGTGTTGTTTCAACATCTGTCCTGAAGTCTATGACAGCATAGGGACCAGTCACATTCACATCTGATATTGTAGCCATATATACAGATCCCCCAAGTTCTGAAATGCCTTGGAGAAACATCAGCATCTAAAGATAAAATGACACACATTCACATTAAATTGCATGTTCTTCAAAAGTCAAAAACAAAATTTTCCAGGGAGGGGGAATGGGGAGACCTTTACTTTCTACCTAAAAATGTGTGATTCAGACGTATTTTCACCAAGATAACCACGTAAGCCCATATTCTCTTCTCTAATATGAAACCATTATTATCATTATGATTTTAACTAGATCAATCAGTACTGTTTTTTAGGAGGATGAATTTGGGGGGGAAATCAGAGTTAATCTTCAAAAAGATTTGTCTTATTTTTTTGTTCAGCATACTGTTAAAAAGGACTTTACTTCTGTGACTTGAGCAGGGAGACAATTCCAGAAGGTATGGCAATTAAATCTAAGTGAAGGTGTAACAAAACATCTCTTTCTTTCCAGAGGTGGTGTTTAATTTTTATTCTTGTCGCCTGTGAATTCACACAACAAGGCACAATATATACAGGTGTATCTAAAGTGTAATAAAATCCCCCAAAACTATTTTCCATCTCACTATATTATTAAAAGTATGAGCTTCAAATCTTGGTTCTGAAAATATTTTGTTCTAGTTTATAATCACTCTCAATAAACATAAAAGTGACTGGTGATGCGCATGTACAAGTTATGATACATTAGTGCCCGCATGCAGTTTGATCTATTCTCTATTTCCAGTTTCAGTTTATTGTTTCATATTTTGCATACATCACATATATATCACATTTTGTAATGATTTCACACACAGAAATGGATAAAAAAATTAAGTCTATTCTAAGACAGAGACTAAATCAGAAACATGAATTCTAGAGTCGCTTTAATTCAAATAATGTTACAAATTAAGTTATTTTAAACAAATGTGCCTTATCTGTACAAATTTGCATGACCTGTATACACGCTCAATACCTGTATGCCTTGGCAAACAACTACAACGACAACAACAACATCATGAAAAGAAAACATTTTGTTCATACTTCAAATCTGCTTGCCTATAGAATACCAAGTTAGGTTGATTTGATGTTGATTATATGCATTCTAGCTGTAGACAAATTACAGTTGTAGGAGATTAGTACACTTAACAAACAAAAATGAATGTGAAACAGACTACTATTTAATCAATAATGAGTACATATGGAATTCACTTACGTCACGTTCAAGTTGCTCTTGATTTGTAGCAGATTCGATAATAGATGGATTGGCAGCAATTAAGGCACCGAGAATGGCTTCAAATCTTACCCTCAGTTGCAAGGTTAAGGACGCTAAAAAATGATTAAAAAATAAAAGTTTGTTTTTCATTAGTTCTTGTAATTACTTGAAGGGGAAGTCCACAAGCATATATCATGTTGGTTTGACCCTATATAGCCAGGGCTATTTTGAAACTGCATAGCCCAGAATGCGGGAGGGGGGGGGGGGGGGGGTTGGCCCCTTCCTTTAAAGCGTGAAAACTTTCATGCATGTCAGCTTAAGTGTAAAGAATACTATGGTAATTTCAATTTTTTAGAAAAATTCACTCATTTGCATATTTATGGTAATTTATGCATTTATGCCTATTAAGCCCCCCCCCCTCCCCTCCCCCAGGGTTATGTAGGGTTAAAGGGAAATTAAATGAACAGTTTTACAGTGAGATTATCTGTGATTATCTTGTTCATCCCCATTCAAATTAAAGCTCAAAAGTCACAACTTGCAAGGAGGCGAGTGGCTCAGTGGTATCAAAGGCCTGAATCCTCATTACAAAGTCCCTAGGAGAGGACTAAAAGCGGTCGGTCCCCTGGTAAAAATAAACCATATCAACCCAAGCTACCCAAATCTAAGAGTATCATCAATTCATATTGGCCGATGAGATTGCGTTACCTTCACAGCTTCCTCTAATTTCAGCGAAGCCCTCAGTGCAGATGCACCTGAAGTGTCCCACAGTGTTGATGCATTCTTGACTGTCGCTACAGACAGGAGTACTTTCTGCGCACTCATTTGTGTCTAGATAGGGAATTGGGAACAAAATAATGGATCAAGTTTTGCTATCTATAAGGACCGCTATTCATAAGGACCATTATTCATAAAGGACCATTAACCATAACGTGTGACAATATATAAATAGCGAGCAAACCATAGGCAACTTACCTCGCTATTCATAAGGACCGCCATTCATAATAGTAATAAAAATAATGATATTTGTGGTTTGCATATAGCTTAATACCCCGATGATGATTCTAAGCCCTGTACAGATATGTAAACAATGCAGTATTTGTATGGCTATACAATTCTTCAGTGTTTTACACTCCAAGACCGGACATTGGAATAATTGCTCGTATCAAGATTTTACAAAAAGAAAGACAATGCTTTACCTGTTGCCTCTGAAGAGAGTTTATACAACTGTTCCCCGTAAAGCAATGGGGTAATTTTGAACACCTATAATTATCCTGTTATGTGTACAGAAGTTGTAGGGACTTTGTTTACCTTGTCTAATGATAGCAACATTTCCTAATACAGGTATATTCAATTTCATATTAGAAAATTATTGTAAAGTATAAATGAGATTTTTGGTAGTCCTTTACGTTTCTGTTCCTCACTCATTTAAGCATTGCTTAAAGGTAAAATGAGAAAAGATCATAAATAAATTTGGTATTTTCTCAAACAATGTATATAAATGTACATCTAGTGGTATATAATAACTCTTTGATATTTAGAATGCTTGATTCATATTCTAGCACCGGCAGTGATACAGATTGGCGATCATAATTATACTGGACATGTACATGCCGTATGCTTGATTGAAAATGCTTTTAAATAACTGCCAAATTAATAATTTTTTTCACATACTTATAACATCACAAAACTTTATACTTTACTTTGTAAGGGATGAATTATTTAGTTGTTAACTTTAAATGTACATGTAGTTTCTCTGTCACATGTACGTGTATTTGCAGACAGCACAGCAAGAACTAAGGGACCTTCTCGTTTATACTGTACATCATCATTGACCAAGGTCAGTATTTTCCCTCTTACGAGGGATTACTGACTTTCGCGCCATGATGAGGCTCTCTCCCTCCACTTATTCTAATTTTCCCCGAGCGTCCTCCTTATTTACAATGATAATACAAAAACATAGTAATTCCATATCATTTACCATTGCAGGTCTTGGGTGAATCATTCTGGTACCCAGAATCACATGTACACATGAAATCACCATCTGTGTTCACGCACGAAGAGATATCCGGAGGACAGGTGTTTTGAACGTTGTCACATTCATTAAAATCTGTCAGGAATGATATTAATAACAATATTAATAATGATAATAATAACAATTTGATTTTTATGGGGAATAATACAGAGCCTCTGTAGTCTTCCCTTCAAACTACTAATATTTTCTCTGTCAGCATCATCCATTTATTTTGTGGTTTTCCTGTTTTCTATTGTATTCCCAAGAATGATGGGTAGTTTTACTACTAGAGATTATCTATGCCCTTTAACCCTGAAAATTGCTGGGCTATTTGAGGTCTTAATATGGCCCGGGGGGGGGGGGGGGGTGCATTATGCCCCCACCCTAAGATCTCGATCGCTGCAAAAATGTGCATGCATGTCAAGTGAAGTGTATAGAATACTGTGGTAATTTTTTTTTTTTTTTTAAATTCACACATTTGCATATGTATGGTAATTTATGCAAATGTCATAAAATTCACCTTTTTACCCATAAATCATATATTCTTTATATTTAAGCATTTCTTTTTCACTACATGTATTTGTTAGACCATTTGAAACAATAATATGACAACCAATTTGGAAGAGCTAGGTTATTCCTTTTTATGTTATCTCCTGTTTTGATAATTTTTTATGTATTTCATTGTTTTTTCAACTTTTGTAATTTTTTTGTTGTTGTATTTCTAACTACAATTTAACTACTTTGACTCCCAAAACAAACACCTAAACTTTAAACAAGACCCAATAACCAATGTTTTATCTCTTTTTTTAGGAAATATGACATTTCCATATATTTTGTACACAAATCACAAAAATGAGCAATTGTTGGGTTGACATGCGAAGACAAAAGGTCATGTGACTTTGTAACTGTACGCCTGATTTAAAAAAAAAATTGTTTAAAGATGCGCAAACGATATACATAGGTAGGAAAGTTGTCAACAAGTAGAACAAATTGTGAAAAACAGAGTTAATTCATATGTATTCATATGAATTCCATACTTAATATGTGATTCATATACGATATTATGTTTGTTATTTACCATACCAGTAAAAAGATACCATACCTGTACAATTGCTATCCATATTCTCCCTCACGTAACCTTCGGAGCACATGCATTCATAAGAGCCAACCGAGTTGGAGCAGTTACTGTTTGGTCCACAGAATTGAAGGACATCACTGCATTCATCTTGATCTACATATCCATAGACATACATTGGATGGGAAAAGAAAGGATACAATATCGATTACAGATTATTTTTGGACGTACAAAGCTTGTTATTCTTAGTTTTGAGAAGGTTATGTTTCAAAATGTATTTGTGAACTACATGTTCGTAATGGGATTCAAGTCATTTTATTGAGCTATTATCATAATCATCATTTTTTTATTATTATTGTTATTATCAACATTATCATTGCCATTACCATCATTATAAGTATATCATTATTATTATTACCATTAATGTCATTATAATTATCACTATGAATATTATCATCATCATTTTTATTAATATTACTATTGTCATTATTATAATTATAATTATCCTTATTTTTCTTTGTTTCTTCTTCTTATCTTATCGTTATTGTCATTAATATAATCTTAATGATCCATACCTGAGCAGGATATCCCATCTCCCTCGTAACCATTGTTGCATTCGCACGAATAGTTTCCAAGAGTATTCACACAAGACGCTAGTTGATGGCATGTGAACAAGGATGGGTTCTGACACTCAATGATATCGGTACATGCCGCGTAGGGATCACCTTGAAAACCAGGCATACAGGAACATGTGAACGAACCTTCATTGTCTGAACAGTCAGCATACACACCACACGGCGGGTCTACTTCACACTCATTGATATCTACATTAAATGACAATATGAACATCATACAGTGAGACCTGTCTACAAAGACTACTCAAGAAAAGCGATCTTTACATGTAAACCACTTGGTTTTTATGTATACCGGTAGGTTCTTGTATAGAGATATTGAATGCTTTGAGAGGCCTGGCTGTTAAATAGGCTCAAGAGAACACGCACACATCTTGCCATGACCCAGAGGCTTGCCTGGGTGGGCGGCGCACCGAGGGGTCATGGCAAGATGTGCAATTTCTTGTGAGCCAGACCTCAAATATTAAAGCAGTCGATATGTCTTTTAAATGCCAATTGAAGAAAAAAAAATCTACCAAGAATTCTTACCTTATCCTTTTATTGAGTAAAGATTGGTTAAAACATCACAGAAAATCTGAGACACTTTCTGTTAATCTTGGCTGGAAAGATGACTGAACGTTACAATCATTTACATTCATTGTGCATAATAATTACAATTAAATTCTCTAGGCGTTTTATATTATAAACTTGGATAACATAATCATAATCCAGAAAGATATAAATACTGAGTGCATGACAAGATAGGTCTAAATGGATTTCTTTAAAGTTTTGAAAGAAGATCTTTTTTTCCTAATTGTTATGAGTGGAGACTTCAACAGAGCAGGAGCTGATGTCACGATGATTTGGTTTTCTGTATATGTCCTTTCTATTCAGGTGGTCACTATGAAAAAGCAGGTTTCACTGAAATTAAGCCTATTATGATGTTATACATACACACACACATACATACATGTATACATGCTCTGTTCATCAATAGAGCTGTTTGCTAATTTTATGCTGACAAATCAGATGATTGCCACAGGCTTGCCAGTCATGGCAACAAATAATGTATGCACATTGGATTCCATCTACAGTATAGCCGTACATAGGCCCTGACTTAAATAACTATTAACCAGGGGTTCTGCACAAATTTATATTCATTATCAAACCGGTCAATTGCTGACAGACAGGCATTATTGACAGCAATAAAGAGGAGATTAAAAAGAGTATAAACACTATATGATTAATTGATAAATCAAGTTCATTGTTACTTTAATATTTATATTCATAGACTTTTTGACATGATTTGAATACATAAAATAATTCAATAAGTAAATGAAATGAAAATTTCATCAATGTAATACATTCATCCTCAGCACATATCCATTGAAAATGCAGATTAAAAATGTCAATTGATTTGACATGGTTTGTCAAATGTAACAATTGTTACAACTAAAAGCTATATTGAGACGTTAAATATTAAATGATAAAAAACAGAATACATTCAAGATATTATACAAGAGTAAAATTAAAATAATAACCATAATCTTGTATTGATATAGACATCTTTGTCTTAATATATGCGACTACAAAGAGATTGAGAGCAGTTATAGGAGAGTAAACTGTTCTTTTGTGTTTAGTCCTATTGAGGACTACTTAAAATTGTTGAGATGGAAGTAAAAGGAGAGAAGTTGTGAGGTAAAAGGAGAGAGGGGTATTCTTTTGTGAGTAAATGCCTGAAAAAGGCTGGTGAACCTAGGAATGAATCCGGAGAGGGGGAAAGAGAGAGATATTTGTTTTTAAATATTGTATCTACTTACTTGAGCAACTTAGACCATTCCCAGTATAACCTTCAAGACAGGTACATGAGAAGGACCCATCTGTGTTGTTGCATGCAGCATTCTCATCACAAGGAGATTGATCACACTCATTATTATCTTTTAAAGAAAGTGAAAATTTGGATGGATTAATTCTTATAGCATGTACACACTACAGGAAAAATAAACGAAAATTTCATTAAGAAATGTCGTATAAACTATCAAGTATTATTATACAGCGAAAGGAGCAGCATACTACCTGTAGACAACATCATCGTATACGGAAGTTAATTTCAACAAAGTCAGTTTATATGACAGGTTTCCAATCACTAGAGCATTTCCGCGCACATTCTGTTGAATCTTTTTTTTTCCCTCTCATATATTACTCATTTCTCGCATAATGTCTTTACATTTGTATGTATTTGCATTTAATATGTTAAAATGTGTACTTTTTTCAAAGGAATTAGAAAATAAAAGAATCTGAAATGTCGTACCTACACAGCTGAAGCCATTACCAGAGAAACCTGGCATACACATACAATTGAAAGAGCCATTTGTATCCATGCAATTCGCGAAGACGTGGCATGGGGACGTAGAAAGGCACTCATCGATATCTATATGAGGAGTACACACAGCATAAAAAAAGAACAAAGAGTGAGATGTGGAAGTGGGTACTCTCAGAGTTTTTCATATCGGAGTGGGTGTTCGTCAGGGATCAGTCTTATCTCCACTGCTGCTCGCTACTGTGGTCGATTTTTTTTATTGGAACCAGGAAATAAAGATGTGCTATGGAAATGTCGTTTGCAGATGATTAAGTTTTGATGGCTGAATCAATGCAGCAGCAGGTTAGGGATTTCACTGGAAGTTCATTTGGACGGACGGACAGACAACCCAAATCTCCTACAAAGTTCAATATTTGTGCTGTATTGGGCTCTTTAACTTACCTCAAAGTCGGGTCTACTCCACATTCTTGTAAAATAATGTTATACAATCACTTAATAAAAAACAAATTATGATAGTATTGGGGTAATTGTGTGCTTTATTTTATTTAAAGTCTGGTTGTGGGCCAAAAATAACAAATAAAAAAAATTATGCCTAAAAGAATAAAAGAAAATAATTTTGTGTAGTTTGTTTCATTGTCAGCTGGAGAAGAACTTGAATGGGATAGGAGAGAAAAAATACATTAATATTATTTCTATTTCTAAATCAATTTCTTTTCTTCATTTTTTTTTTATGCTAAACTTTTGTCCGATATTTAAAATCTTTCTCATGCCTGCATCTACCAATAATTTGTTTTTCTCCTGGACTATTATGTCTCTTTCCTTTCAAAAGTTTGACCAATAAAGTGAGGTTGAAATTAAGTGCCTTACTTGTACACATTGCTCCATTTCCCGTGTAGCCATCATTGCATGAACAGGAGAAGGACCCTTCTGTATTGGAACATGCAGCATTGGTATCACAATCTTGAGTACCATCAAGACATTCATCCCGATCTAAAATAATATAAAGAAAAACAAAATCGATCAACGCTTCTAATCATCCGAGTACTAAGTCATATAAACATGATGGAATGAATTCAAGTGAAATCTTGCAGATCATTCCTGTCTGGCACATTGCCACTCCAGGCACTCCGTTATTATTACTCCGGCTTTAGAACAACTGCCATCGCTGTGCTTGAATAATATGCACTCTTCTTAAAAAATCAAGGGTGTTTTGATTTAAGCTGTGGTGCGAAACCATTGTCAAAACCTCCATAACAAACTTATCTTAACCCTATTTAGCCAGGGCTATTTTAACAGTTGGGTTGCTTTCTTTGTCTCTATGAACAGTCATTCATTTGCCACACATGCAACTTTGCACAAACGAATAGGGACCAATTGATATATGGATTGCTACATGTGTGTCCAAAACAATCCAGGCTTTGCACAATTTCCCATTTCCAGGGTCGAATAGCTCCATAAACAACACTTAAATAATCTTGCACTGAAAACAGTTAAATAATCTTAAACTCTTTTGTTTATCTACCCCATGCTAAATACTATGTGGCACAAGGAGAATATTTGTGTGGCATATAAAGCGATAATAACAGATATTGAACATGAAGATGAGTACTATATACTAATATAAACAAATATGTGTTTAGCCGTAATTATACAAATAATTCAAGTGCGCATGTGCATAGTAAATAAACACTGTACGCAGGTTAAGTCACAATATGATAATGGATTAGACTTGTGGAGTTCAACTAGTATAACTAAACAGCATAATGCACTTCTCAGTGCGTGAATCAATTTCCTTGCCATTTGGAACTGCATGTATTTTATCATAATTTTAATTCGTATGTGCCAAAAGTGAGAAACCTTGTCTCCAATGAACTTTAACATTTTTCGCCCAAATTGAGTTTAGCATAAAAAGTATAGCTCACTATGTTTACAAGTAGAGTGTACTTTAGCTTCACAATGAATCAATATCATAAGGCCAAATATAAGTACAGAGGTGGGGGGGGGGGGGGGGGGGTTAATGTTTTATAAATGTGATGTCTATGTAACGTTAATAAAAAAAGAAATGCATATTTAAAGGTGAAATTCAAAGAAAATCACAAATATGTCAACTAATGTATCACTAAAAACTGGTAAGCTAACAGATGGCCATCGTACAAGTGTTAGGTCAACTACGTATCGGGTGATTTATAAAAATAAAAATACAACCACCTCCGTAGCAGCTGGGATATAGGAGAGAAAAATAACGATGTTTTAATGACGTCACTATATGGACCACTACTGCCCAAGCAGACGACATCCCATAAAGAATGAACATAATTGCGAAGCTATCATTTGTCAAATTATAATGAGTTTATTGTATATAAATGTAATGGCATGTCAAACCATTCAAAAAGGGGATATGACCCGATTCCGATAACTAAAATCTTTTGCTTGTAAATACACAGTAAAGGGGTTAATTAACAATAAAAAAAAACAGAGTTTCAAATTGAAAACCCCCCGGAATGATATTAAGGACGGCATTTGTTCCCTCTTTAAACGCCGGACATACCGCGATGTTTGCAGCTGAATATTCAATGGCGTCTTATTTTGTTTACAAGCGACAAATTCCTTTTATTTTGTATCGCTGCATTTGTCATCAAAATAAAAACATGCGCGGGTTTAGAGTGAGGCAATAGATTATACATTTAGCCTGACGGTAGTGAAGTAAGAAAAAGAACTCAAGAGAAGATGAAAACACAGGCACTGAAAATGTGTGAGATGTCATGGGACATCGTCTGCTTGTGCAAATCGTGTCCATACTGTGATCTCACACATCTCAGCAGCGTTTGGAGAGCTCTTCAGGTGCTATGCCGGGGCTGTATTTAAGCGTTTTATAATTTATAATAATCATTACTTCGAATGTTTCCAAGCATTGAATTTTGATAACCTTGTCGAATCAAAGTTTCAACTTTGCAATAATGAAATTAAGTTAGTTTTTAAAATCAATGAATATCTACTTTAACAAAAAATTTGAAGAGATGCAACTTAAACAGAATTGTTCTGGCAGCGCATAGTCATTTGATAAAAAAGAATGATTTCATCTTCCATGTGTATTAGTTTATTTCATAACAACAGTTTTACCTGGATATTGTCAATTTTTTGGCCCCACTTTCATGGAATTTACATAAAGGAATAATACAATCAAGGCCTACCTGAACAACTTCTTCCGTTTACATCGAGCAAGAAGCCCGTTACACAGGAACAGTCGTATCCTCCTGGGATGTTATCGCAGTCCATTTCGCAACGATTCTCCCCAATGCATTCATTGACGTCTGTGGGAAATAAGAGGGATAAATAAACACAGATATTGAATCACATTAAATTTTGCTATTAACCGTAGAACAAAATTAAAACATAAAATTTGAAAATACAATATACATGTACATTCAAAAGATACCAAACCCGCAGCTGCTCAATAAAAAATCCCAAAGTCATGTACAGTTTTCGTAAGCACTTGTATACTTTGTTGCAAATTTCTTACTAGATTTTGTTGATATTTGGATGTAATGGGAACTATTAGATGCCTTTTAATGGAAAATTGTGCAAGAGTTTTAATAAAATGAATCACACTTGACTGCTCTCAATCAAATAATTTGATTAGTGAGTTACACAAATATAAGAAGTGAACAACAAATAATTAGAACAACCGTAACAGAAAGATGATACACAATATTTTGGCAACAAGCTTTTGTCACATGTTATACCATGAACTCCAGTTGAAAATATGTCTTCTCTTGAGGTGATGGGCATAGCAGTTTTTTCTCAGGGGTTCGGCCCAAAAGAAAATAGTCACCATGCCATTTACCCAAGATCTTTAACTGTATTAGTGCCTCAAAAAGAGTGCATGGTATTTCGATATATATCCCTCATTAACAAATGAAAAATTAAAAGTGTTAGCTATTTAGAAATGCATCTGAAAATAAATATCCACTTATACCTCAGTCAAAACGAGCACACACTAAGCTCGCGAAAAGAGCTGCCCATTTCACAGTGGCTGCAGTGGCAATATCGTGATAGGCCTATCGATGGTTTGGAGCAGTAATATAAAAGGCTTTACCCCGGTTGACGTCATGCAAACTCCATTTTGGGTTCCATGGTGGAAGTATTCAATGTCACGTGAGCCATCCGTAGCCAATCCTTGCACTAGGAATTCTTAGATGTAGGTATATATGTGTAAATACAGGCAAGTATGTGCTCACTTGGAGCTTTATATGTTTTCAAGTAGAGTGGAGTTTAGAACGTACAATCCATTGTCAATTGACATTACCCATGTCATTTCACTTCACACATGGTCTAATCTTAGATCTAGTATGGCTAAAACCTTAACCCTTACTGTACTGGGCTATTTCGAGCACCTCATTGACTGGGGGGGGGGGGAGGGCCCTGGGAGGCCCCCCTATGATCTCGGCCGTTGAATGTCCGATGAACACGAAAATGTGCATGTGTGTAGATATTTACGTAAGGAACAAGATGGTATAATTAGTTTTTTCCTTATATGCAAATTTTTGTCGTTATAGCCTAATTAATTATGCAATATGCTAATTTTATGCATTTTACAGAAAACTCTACATATTTGTCTGTAGACTTGTGAAGAATCTTGAAAATGTATTGAATAAATGTTTCCTTCATCTCAAATTCATGAGGTTCATTATTTTATGATATTTGAAAATGCATAAGTTAATTTGCATAAATTATGAATACGCAAATGACGCATTCATGAATATAAAATCTAGAAATATACAGTGAACTAGAATCATTACAAAAATTGTCAGACTCCACCTTTTGAATGTTGAACTCATTATTCATATGAAACTTCTTTTCTAACACAAAATAGTTATTTTAATGTAATTAATAATGATAATTTATGCAAATTTGATGCGATTTGCAATTATTTATTTTCTTATGTATTTTATTGTTTTTTTAAATTTCTTATTATATCTATTGTTTTATTTCTAATGTATTCTTTGGACAATTCATGTCATTCACATACTGTATGTATTCACATTTCTGCTTGTACATGAATATATGCAATTATAGCACTTTTTGATGACATGCGCATACCAATTGTTATGTAACACCTTACAGGTATATCCGATTTCGATGAAAATGATATCAAAATGTGCGTAAGACTTGAGGGAAAAAAGTCATGAAACGACAATTTAAAATTCCAAGCGGTTGCGGTGCAATCTTTGAAAATGTTGAGGGGGGGGGGGGCTCCCAGGCCCCCCCCCCCCCCAGTACAGTAAGGGGTAATACATACTTACATGTGATCCGTAATATATAAGGACAAAATAGGTTGGTATTGTTCATACCTGTGCAGTTGGTTATATCTGAATTGAATTCATATCCAGTCTGATCGCATACACACTCTTCCACGCCCATATAATCAATGCAGACACCAGAGCCACATGGCAGGGGACAACTGGCAGTAACTGCAATATTCAAATTAAAGAATTTCAGATAGAACATTAACAATTAAAAGTGATAGTAATTGGAAGACATATCTGCAATTATTATCAGGCCCGCAGAAAAAATGGAGAAACGGAATGGAGAAAGTTTGAAATAAATTGGAAAAATAAAAAAAGTTATAAATATTTGAAATATTTGGAAAGTTGGTCAGTGAATAATAACAATCGGAGAACCTCTCCCATTTTTCATGTACACAAAAAACTTAATTTTGTTCATTTTCTTAAGTTAAGTGCCTTCTCCATTGAGGGAGTTATTACAAAATATATTGTGGGTAGCATATCATTATAGGTCCTAGAAGAGACTCTCCTGGATTATATATGTAAACAAAACACCTTTTAATTAGTATGTGTGTTGCAAAACATAGAAAAGATGTCCAGCTTGGAATGTATTTTTTTAATGCGAATATAGTTTCAGGACGGCATATTGTATGCGAAGGTTGAGCTAGGGTTTGAATCCCGACACGGCTCTAATATCCTTTGGAAAGATATTAACCTGTACTTGCTACTCTCCATCCAGGTGTTAAATGGGTACCCGGTACGATGCGATCGTCATTGTTTGTATTGTATTGTATTATTTATTCGGCACTTTCAAGAAATATAACAATAAAATAATATAATCATGGTAAATACAAAATTAGAATGACAAAAACTATGCAAATACAAATTTTTGTAGCAATATTCTGAGTGGAAAAGATGGCGGCCAGGGAAGAAGAGAGCAAACTTAATTACTGTAACTGTAAAGGTCCCTCCGCCCAACCAACTGATGCACTCAGAAGACTGGTAAAAATATAGCATAAAGACAAATAAAGAGAGTAACAAATCAAGGATAAACAATAAGAAAATACAGAAAGGTTGGTCAAACAGTTTTGAGCGTCAAGTAACGCCTGATTGGAATGCTCCCCAGGGAGTGGAGATTGTGCATACACTGTGTGCGGGCAAGTACTGAATCCAATGACAGGGATAATAATATATCTGTAAAGCGCCTAGAGACATCATATATGTATTATTAAAGCGCTATATAAAAGCAGTGGATATTTCAAATGACTATTACGGGAGCATTGCTAGATTTTTGGTTTTCCTTTTCAGGAGGGCATATTGTATGCGAAGGTTGAGCTAGGGTTCGAATCCCGACACGGCACTAATATCCTTTGGGAAGATATTAAGCTGGACTTTCTACTCTCCACCCAGGTGTTAAATGGGTACCCGGTAGGATGTGACCGTCATTGTTTGTCAAACAGTTTTGAGCGTCAAGTAACGCCTGGCTGGAATGATCCCCAGGGAGTTATTATTATTATATTTAAGGGCCCAATTGCCCAATTCTGTCTCCCTTCTTATCATGCATGAGGTATACTCGTTACAGCTCTGAATCAAGAGCTTTCCAGCACGTCAAACCACAAAATGAGGGAGGGGGACTTCAAAGGGTTAACAAAAGGAAATACATACCCATGCATGTCTTGTCATCATTCGTAAGAATAAAGCCTGAAAAACAACTGCAGTTAAACCCAGGACTGTCATTAATGCAGCTCTGCTGACAGTCATGAGTTCCCAATTCACATTCATTGATATCTGTGATAAAATAGAATGGCAACAACAAGAACAATAAGAATAACAATGACAGTTAACAAACATAAAGAAATAATAATTTTGTTATGTTAATAATATGTCTTGTTTTACCAAGGGTAGCTAGCCTCATCAGTATTTACACTGTTCTCCTTAAGGGACATGCAATCGTATAATACACCCTGGCTTTAAGCCAAGCTACCATGATTAAGGAGCACAAGCACTCAATAAATTTTGTCTGACCAATAATAACATTAAGAACAAATAATAATGATAACAGTAATATTAATATAAATATCATTTATAGTATAATTATACAATTTATATTTTTTGTCTCTGTATGTTTTTTGGTTATCTCTGCCTGGAAATAAATTAAAATAGTACTGCTCTGACTTGAATGGTAATGCCATATGGGCCACATATAGACCATGATTGGTTGATAGTTTGTCACATGATTGAAGTGCACCAATCATCTCCAAATGCAATTTGTGTATAGCTAGAGCATATGAAGTCATCCTAAACAACCTACATGGTACTCTATGGGTTAGCGGCTAAGAAATTTGAAGAAAAAAAAGGATAACCTAAAGCACCTATCACTGAACGAAAGTATGCCTTAGCTTTCACGCGGGCCTTGTTCTATGCGGACGCAGACACGTGCATCGACTAGTCTATTACTTTGTATCTCTTTGTAAAACAAATATTTGGACCTCATATTTTGAATCCAGTACAACAGGGTACCCCTTCCGTCAAAACAAAAAATGCTTTGGTGATTGAGTTAAGGATGCAAAAATACAACAGTGGAAATGGCTTCAATGGACAAAGTTGCATGGCATTTCTACATGAATATGTGTACAAGGTTTTGGCAATTTTCTTCAATTTTTTAATGAGTTTTTCTTTCATGGACTAATTTGTACCTCTTTCCATAACTAGATAGGTACCATTTCGGTTAGGGTTGTGGCATTCAAGGGATGTACAAATACCACGCCCATTGTCAGTTCAAACTGGAAGGCTGCCATAGCCCCACAAGGCTCACACCTATTATCTATTTCCATAACTTATCATAATTAATTATTTTTCCATGACTATCTAGGTTTTTCCATAATTTATAAGAATATAGAATTTGTGATAGCTACATGTACATATAGGTCTTTATAACTACCTTCACATGCTAGTCCACTTCCTTGAAGTCCTTCGTTACATGAGCAGACGAATGATCCATTAGTATTCTCACACTGTGCGTCCATATCACAAGGGTCATCGTCACATTCATTCGCATCTAGATAAAGAGAGATAATGCATTACAGTGAAAACCGTTACGTCTTTCGGATAGTGACGCCAAAGGTCGGTCCCCAGACATAAATTATAATATCTGATTGATTTGATAAACGTCGGTAAAAAACCCATTTACACACCTGTTTATGAAAACCGCTTAAGGGAGACAAGAATAGAGGTCTTCATCAGGTGGTCTTTATGTACAAGTTACTGTAGGACAGTGAAGCCTGTATATAAAGACCGCTCAATGGAGACAAGAAAAGCGGTCTTTATATTGAGGTAGTCTTTAAACGAATAGTCATATATTAAGTGTTGCGTCACTAGTAATTTTAAAGTCTAACATACTTTACATAAGACAGTAAGATGGATTTCAATAGATAGATTTGATACCAAATTTGTAGTCATGTACCAAATTTTGACCGAAATATTAAAACTTTCCCACGATTACTCAAAAATTAAATTTGCCCGTTGAATTATGTACAGACAGCACACATTTATGATTGAAATTTCCATTATTTCAGTTTCAGACATTACCATTTACTAGCCAAACTAACCTTTTAATTATAAGACGGTAATACAAAGTTGGTTAGCTTAGATTTGATACCAACATTGTAGACATATGTCAAGTTTTGACCAAAATTTACAAGGACTTTCAACATTGCACAAAATTCTAAATTTCACCACTAAAATTGTATGGGCAGCACTGCTTCCTTCACCTCCCCTGGTCTTCCAACTTCAAAATGCTGTAACGCCAATTGTGAATATAATAATTAGCAAGAAAATTACATTGTAACTCAAATTCGGAAATGCTACCAAATTTGTCAGCTATATGGTTTTGAAGAAAATTTACTCTAGCATGAAACCAAAATGTGTACAGCACCACCTTTTTTTGGCAAGCTCATGACACATGTCCTTTTACATGTAAAGATTTGCCAAGGCATAGTAGAATATATAATGGCATTTATTGTATTGCATAAATCATTATATCCTTTGGGCAAATCAGATAACAGAAGTTGTTATGGGCTGTAATTTTGAGAATCATCGACGTAACAGAGTTTTCTCTTCACCTTCACATTCTCCCTGTAGATTTTTTCTGTAGCCGTCGGCACACTGACACTCAAACGATCCATTTGTGTTGACACACAGAGCTGACATAGTACAGTTATCATCTTCAGAGGCACACTCGTCGATGTCTAGATAGAAATATCAAAGCATATGTCAATTTATTTTGTGAGCAAAATTTTAACGCAAAAAGTAGAATCACAAGTTATTGCGAAAAAAAGTCACTTCAGGCTTAAAGTTGCTCAAGCGTGGGTATATAGAGGACAGCACACAGACGTGCGATACCTATGCCATCGTGCAAACTTTTTATTATTGGCTCAGTGTTATGTAGTGATCGCCAACATGCCTACTTCACAAACGACCGAGAATATCGTCCGTGCCCGATTTATCTCTAATTTCGACCAACTGTTTGTAATTTAGCTTTAAAATATCAAATTTATTGATATGTGATTAATTGAATACATTTACAAATGCACATTATTATAGTTTTGTAAACATGTTTATTTAATTTTCTTGCAAGTTTTATTTGATATGTGATGGAAATTCAAAGATTATATTATCGAAATATGGTCAATGTCCGGGCGTTGCTAGATCTTGCTTAGCGAGCAAGCAACATACGCGTACATGATATATCACTTTGTATGCACTGTACGTACACTGCAAATGTTCATGCAGACTTCATATGCCTGCATTATGTACGATTATGGTATTACGTGCGGTACTCCCAAACTGCGCCAATGTACACACTGAGTTTCCTTCGGGAGATTATGGCAGTTTCTGTGTGCTGCCCTCTATATACCCAAGCTTGAACATTTTTAAAAGAGGTATTTTGTAACCAGAGATTTCATTTGTACAGGCTTATTCGCAAACGCTCTGTAAAGTGCTAAACATTTTTGTGCATACCGACTTTCACTGTTTGTAATCCTTATAACACACATAAATATGGAGTACACGTAGGACCATTGTTGCATTATACCCACCTAGCTCGCCCACCTGTGACCAAATAGACTATTTTTATAATGTAATGTAATCATTTCATTAGCTTGTTCCGAATAAATGTATTTCAACAGTTACAACTCAAATTGAAAATATAAATATCATTTTGAGTCATATCACACAACTACCTCCCAATATCTAGCAAAGGTACGAGCCATGTAGATGGTCCATGGTCTGCTGGCCTCTGCCAGGTCCCTCCCAGTGTATGTGTCAGCCAGCATGACACAGTCAGTAGATGGTCCATGGTCTGCTGGCCTCTGCCAGGTCCCTCCCAGTGTATGTGTCAGCCAGCATGACACAGTCAGTAGATGGTCAATGGTCTGCTGGCCTCTGCCAGGTCCCTCCCAGTGTATGTGTCAGCCAGCATGACACAGTCAGTAGATGGTTCATGGTCTGTTGGCCTCTGCCAGGTCCCTACCAGTGTATGTGTCAGCCAGCATGACACAGTCAGTAGATGGTCCATGGTCTGTTGGCCTCTGCCAGGTCCCTCCCAGTGTATGTGTCAGCCAGCATGACACAGTCAGTAGATGGTCAATGGTCTGCTGGCCTCTGCCAGGTCCCTCCCAGTGTATGTGTCAGCCAGCATGACACAGTCAGTAGATGGTTCATGGTCTGTTGGCCTCTGCCAGGTCCCTACCAGTGTATGTGTCAGCCAGCATGACACAGTCAGTAGATGGTCCATGGTCTGTTGGCCTCTGCCAGGTCCCTCCCAGTGTATGTGTCAGCCAGCATGACACAGTCAGTAGATGGTTCATGGTCTGTTGGCCTCTGCCAGGTCCCTCCCAGTGTATGCGTCAGCCAGCATGACACAGTCAGTAGATGGTCCATGGTCTGTTGGCCTCTGCCAGGTCCCTCCCAGTGTATGTGTCAGCCAGCATGACACAGTCAGTAGATGCATGGTCCATGGTCTGTTGGCCTCTGCCAGGTCCCTCCCAGTGTATGTGTCAGGCAGCATGACACAGTCAGTAGATGGTCCATGGTCTGTTGGCCTCTGCCAGGTCCCTCCCAGTGTATGTGTCAGCCAGCATGACACAGTCAGTAGATGCATGGTCCATGGTCTGTTGGCCTCTGCCAGGTCCCTCCCAGTGTATATGTCAGCCAGCATGACACAGTCAGTAGATGGTCCATGGTCTGTTGGCCTCTGCCAGGTCCCTCCCAGTGTATGTGTCAGCCAGCATGACACAGTCAGTAGATGGTCCATGGTCTGTTGGCCTCTGCCAGGTCCCTCCCAGTGTATGTGTCAGCCAGCATGACACAGACAGTAGATGGTCCATGGTCTGTTGGAGGGGGGGGGGGTGTTTCCATTTACTGTACCGCTTCTTTCTGACCCACCTGACACACTCAAACCTGACCCACTTTGTTCCCATTCATTTTCTACACAGAGGCATTTTCATGAGAATATTTGTTGAACGCAGTTGCCATTCATTTACATGTAAAAAGACTGTGGCGGCTTAGCACGTCATATTTTAATGAGCATCAAGAGTGAAATATTATACCCGTGAAGACCTTCCTGACTTACCAAAGCATTCAATTCCATTTCCAACATATCCTGCATTACAGGTGCAGAGGTAGCTCCCAGGATTATTCTCACATGTCGCATCATCACTGCAATCATCGTCGTTAGTGGAGCACTCATCAGCATCCTCACAGTAGGTACCGTTGCCGACCCAGCCTCCATCACACGCACATGAGAAACTACCAGGTGAATTATCACAAGTCGCCTGTGAGGCGCAGTCATTTAGAGATTCGTCCAGACATTCATTCATATCTTGAATATAGAAAAGAAATAGAAGGTAACAGCTAGGTCAGGGTAGTGGTGAGCACAATTTGTCTTTCATTTTTGCCCCCGAAAATTCGACAATCGTGCCTACCGATATTTCGCTCAGTGGGGGTGGGGGGGGGGGGGGGGGGGGTGTAATGAGCACTAAATTTCAACCCCCGTTCCTCTACATTTCCTCTTTCCTACCAATGCCGGATTCCAACAACCATTCTACTACTCTTCAGCTCAAAGACTTTATAGCACCGTTTTTATTATCATCATTATTCTTATCCAATCACTGTCCTCTACTCCTCTTTCCTACCAATGCCAGATTATCCAACCACCGTTCTTCTACTCTTCCTCTTTCCTACCAATGCCAGATTATCCTATCCCCATTCCTCTTCTCTTCCTCTTTTCCACCGATGCAAGATCGTACAGTATACAGTGGGCTTTAGACAGTCTATTCATACATATTGCATATACCTGACAGCAGTTAAGTGTTTTGTGCAAGCATGTTCACCAACAGGGGGCATCCTTATCAAACAGTGCAAGCTAGGGATTAATTGCTTTGTGTGTAAATCGCGACCAAACAATACTGAGCGTGGTCATTGTATACCCACCCGGGCAAATTAATGTCTAAGTTTATCATGGGGCGGTACTGTACCTGTACAAGTGGTTCCATCTCCTACGTAACCCTCATTACACGTGCATATGAAAGAGCCTTGATTGTTTCCACATGTTGCTTCCGCATCGCATGGGCTCCCCACCGTGCATTCATCAATATCTGGGAATAAAGACAATCATAAGCTTAATTATCATCATCATCATCATCATAACAATATAATTTTTTACGAAATAGGGTGTTTGTTAGAGAGCATCTTATTGGCTGAGAAGCAATTACATGGTAATTTGTTATACGTGACCAAATATGCAATATAACAGCCTCTTTTTGCAAAATGTATGACATACCACATATATCTAAGTATGTGCATACCAACTGCCTTAGCCGCATGGATCTGACATGGAAAGCTTGATGGCTTGAACAAACCCTCAAGGTATGAGATATCAAATACCCTTATACTTTTATGCGACACATATTGAATGCATATCGTTCTATATAAAATATATATATTAAAAGTCAAAATTTCCCTAGTGCAATTCTATTTCAACGTCAGCGTGCATACATTACTCAGGAATTTCTGAATTTGTCTTTTCATACATTGTGTTATACTGAACTCTGGAGCATTCAATATTTGTATAACGTAGTGCAGCTACATGTATTACCATGTACTAGCTTTTCTGCCTTTTGGTGAACGTGAACCTAATCATTGGTGTGCTTTTAAAAATCATTATTGTTATTATCATTATTATTATTATTACCATGTTTATTATTCTGATTATTATGATTATTATTATAACCAAAATTATCATAACCATTGTAATGATTATTATCATGATTCTTATCATTACTATTACTTTTTCACTATTCATATCATCATCATTATTATCATTATCATTATTGACATTACTGACCTTCACAATTGATGTTATCATCTGTAATTGGAGAAAATCCGACTTCGCAATAGCACTGGTAGGAACCGATGGTATTATTACAAAGACTGTTGTTTTGGCAACCGTGTGTACCCAATGTGCATTCGTCGATATCTGAAAATAAATAAATATTTCAATTTCCGATACAACTCATATCAACCTGACATGTGACTGAAACCTCTTTCAGATGTGAAGCGGTGAAACGCAGCATTTTTGTTTTTTTGTTGTTTCAGCATTTATTTATTCATCTTAAAGTTAACACTTACTTTTAAACTTTTGTAGAAATGTTGATCTTCAAGATCAGGACTAAATGAATACATGTCATAATAATTAAAGAAATGATTATCTAAATGTACATATACAGTTAACAACTAAATTGTTCATATCCTTACAATTTTTTGCAATTTGTCACGATTTATATATTTCTTGAAAATGGGACATATTAAACATTTTCGACAAGTATTCAACAATGGCCCTAGTACAACCAGTCCAACTTTCATTCTTGAGTTACGAAAAAACATAACAAACATCAAATTTACAAGGACGATATATGAATAATATAGTTATTACTGTACATGTACTGTCACAAATATACTGTGGTGATTCCTTGTGTTGAAATTATACTTTATATGAAGGGTCAGTCTAATGTATAGCATATCCTATAAGTTATACAAGTTTCAGTGAATTGCATTATGAAACTGTGAACATAAATTGACATAAACATAACAATAGTCACATTTGTAAAACGCTTACTAAAATGTTTTTAAGCACTTTACATTGTAATTATTATAACCATAGTCATTGGATTCTCTGGATTATTATTGTTATTATTATTATCATTATCGTCATTATTTTTATCAGTATAATGTATTATTGATATTATTATTATCATTATTATTATTATTATTATCGTTATAATCAAAAGATACTTACCATTGCACCTTCTTTGGTCCAAATCAAGTGTAAAGCCATCATCACATGAGCAATCATATCCATCCAGTCTGTTATCACAGTTCTGATCACATTCATTAAGTGTGTCATTTGCACACTCGTCAACATCTAGACAAAAATCAGCAAATTACAATGTCATCTAATAGCACGCACAAAACTGTCCGTTCCATGAAAATTTGGGGGCTAAAATCGATACTGAAAGATGAAGTTGAGTTCTGGTCATGCAGTTACAAGTATATTATGGAAGAAACTGTTTAGAAGCAAAGGTGAAAATTCCATGAAGTAATACATAATAAATTTTGCATGCAGTGATGTTTTAGAATCATCAAAACAACAAGGCACTGGCAAATTGCTGAAAACTACACACAGAAAGGAGTATATGGGTTATGAATTAAACAATGACAAGTGTACTGTACATGTCGCACTATGATAATCAGTCTTAGGAAGGATACAGTTTGATATAGTATCATGATGTAGTAGGAAATCATAGATGACTTTAAGAAAATAGTAAAAACACTTTATTAACAAGTGTTTTCTCCTGAATGTGTTGTTTTGTTTTATTGTAAGAACCTTTGGGTTATTTTTGTCATCAATCTGTTTATTTTCAGAGGCTTGAGCACCATCTGGGTGAAAATGTTGCTCACTATAAATGACTGCATTTCAACTGTTGTCATTATTATTATTGATGATATTATTATTATTCTCATCATTATCATTATTATCAATATTATTATTATCTTAATCTGAATCATCATGATTATTATTTTTTAAATTATTGTTACTTCTACGGTAAACAGAGGCATACCAAAGCAAGATAATCCATCTCCTGTAAGAGACGGTGGGCATGGTCCACACATCGGCATAACTGAAGGTGGTGGCAAGTCAGAGCAGAAAACACCTTCGTAACAAGGGGAACGTTGACAAGAGTCGAAGTCTACACCACAGTGATCACCTGACCAGCCAACCTCGCATGCACATGTGACAACCTGTAACACAGTCATTAAATTCAATCCATTCATGTTTCATTAACATATAAATAAATATTTGAACTATGACACATCATTGTAGTCCAAAGACTAATACACTCAAAAGAAGAACAAAAAGTGGACACTCTTTAATGTTCAAAATGTTCACATAATAAAATATTTAACAAATTCCCATTCAAATGTCAATGAACATGTGGATATGTCTGACATTCTTGTTCAACAATGAAAACAAAGAATGAGAAACATTAGAGACGATTGAGCTCTGGATGTCAATTGAAGTCTCATGCCTGCATGGTTTTGGCAGCACGGTCAAGATGCCCTCCCTTTTCCCCTAAGATCCTAAATTATAACAATTTGAATGACCAGATGCCCATTTTTTGCATAATTTTCATTCAGCGATTCATTTATTGTTAATTGTGTATGCTCACTTATAAATGCATGAATGGTATAATTAAAAATGTATATCATCCTAAAGAGGTTAAATTTATGTTTATTTTGATTTATGAAAGCTAGGTTTATATTAAATACTTATTTTGGAATCTTAACTATAACGGAGTGCAACATCATATCATATATTACTATTTAAAATGGATAACAAAAATATACATAAACAGTACATATCAAAGCCATGAATAAAAAGTAGATGAACTGTAAGAAAACAAATTATAAAACATGCAATGGATGGGTAATTATTTAAGAAACGTTTTGAACAAATCAAATAAAAGCAAGAATAAAAAATGCAAGATGTCATGTATGAATAGAAGTGCTTAACAAATTATGACAGTACTTCTAGGTAGGTTTCCATACCGATTTACAACACCATAGTCTGTATTTTGGTAAAACACAGTCCCAAAGAACTCTGGAAATAAACTCAATTGCTTTTGTGTCACCTTTTGATAAATGTGCAAACATTACAATGGATGGTTACATAATTTGAACATGATGTCTAAAAAGAGTAGTAAGGTCAGATTATTTTAAGTCTTTGTGACTGTGTTATGCATGGAGATATGGAATTCTTCAGTAATGTACATTTGGGGCATGGAATGAAAGTGTTGCTGTAAAAATAGGGCAAAGTGATGATGCAAACTACTTGCTTGAGAAAACATTGACAAAATTGTTTAAATCATACAGAAGAAACATTGGTATTGGTACACCAATAGCAATCACAAGCTGCGTTAAAAAAAATATGTACATTTGTTTGATTTTAAAAATTATTTAAATATGCAAAAAAATACAATGTCGGCATTCATATTTTCAAGATCTAAGTTTGCTGCTACTAATAGTGAATGATTGCTTATATGCTTTTGTTAATTTCTTTTCCAGTAGACCTAATTCCATATTTCTACTCACGGTAAAACCATTGTTGTTGAGATCCTGATTTGCTGCTAAGATGTCAAAGTTGCATACTCCACCATTAGAACACTGACACACTCTGACCTTGTAAGCTAGTAATGTACTCGCTCCAAAATCATCAGTTGCTACGATCTCAATCATAGAAACATCTAAGCTTGGAGGAGTCCATGTGAACAATCCAGTATCTGCAACAGTCAAAGAATATAATTAAAAAAATAACTATAATAATAACAATAATAATAATAAAAGCATGTAATAACAACAATGACACGCAATCGAATCTTTCCTCCGGCAGTGGCAGCGATTTTTGTGTCATCCTTATGTTTGAAGGAGAGACAAAGATCCCCTCTCCCTTCCCTGCATGAAATAAAAGGATGACGTAGAGATTGCCACTATAGTGGCGTAGACTATCTTCAAGGCCGGCTAGGAGTAGCATCACCAAACAATATGTGGTAGATTAAAGTATAATGCATCTCTATAGAAAATTTGAAAGATATCTGTCAAGAAATGTGGCAGTTAGAACGCACAAAAGACAGCATCACCTAACACTATTAAAGATGTGTATAATTTACTAAGGACACCTCCATACAAAAATTTGAACAAAATATGAAAGAAATTTGTCAAGAAATGCATGTGGCAGTTAGAGCGTATGAAAGGCATATGACGTTTGACCCTATAAAGGACTGAACAATGAGGGCAGCATCGCCCAAAAGTGTACATGTATAGATTATATCAAGACCAAATAACCAAAGGAAAAATAATATTTCAATGTTTTATACCTAATCACGGAAACGCGGGATTTGGGGGCTGACATGCAAAGACAAAAAGGCTTGTGACTTGTAACGATAGGTCTGATTTTTGAAAATGTGTCTAAAAAGATGCGCAAGACTCTAAGGAAAAATCACAAATCACGAATGTAGAGGAGGGGGGCGGGCTAAATCAGCCCCCCCCCCCTCCAGGCTTTTTAGGGTTAAGGATTCTGGAAGAAAAAAACATCAGATGACCTTTTTGTATGGTGAAAAACAGAAAGCAAAATAAACATTTTCTTTGGGGAAAAAATACAAGAAAACCTTCAGGCGTTTCGCCTGCATCATCAGATCATGAGTAAAAATCCCATTGGCAGTTTGTGGACAAAAAGGCAACCAATAAACGGTTTTGAAAAAGTCAGTATTATGGTAATTTATGCAAAGAAGGTCATAAAATTCACATTTTTACCCATAAATCATTAATTCTTCATATTTTATTTACATTATAATAGTTTCCACAACAAACATTGTATATTCTTTAGACCATTTAGAATAATAATACAACAATTTTTTTGGAAAGGCCAGGTTATTCCTTATGTTATCTATTGCTTTGATAATTTCTAATGCATTTCATTGTTTTTTTAACTTATGTATTTCAACATTTAAGCGGTGGTCATCCTTACGAGTTCCAGAACAATCACGAAATTCGCGGGAGAGCCTAAATGGCCCCCCTCTCCGGCTTGATAAGGGTTAATGTGCTCACAAATTACCCAAGATTCTAGCTACTTTTAGGCTCCTGATATTTGGTGCTCATAGCATTCAAGGAATTCCTTCCTCCCAGTTTAGAGACTTCAATGATTATTTTCAATGAAATTACTCTTTTTCATGATCGTCAAAGCTTTACTGCTCATGATTTGTAATTGTCATCAGAGGATACTGGATTAAAAGATGAATATTAAACGTAACTAAAAATCAACAATAAACTGCAACGTACTTTGGTCTATAGTTGCGCCAGACAGAGCACCCTGCAATGAATACTGCACAACATCTCCGTCATTTGGATCTGAAGCTGTTATTTGTAAGGTGACTGTTTGGTCAACAGTTACACGCAGTATACCGCTTTCTGACAGTGCGTCTGTCGAACTGGTCTCAATGACAGAAGTGATGTTTGGTGGGAAGTTATCTATAAATTAAATAAAATAATAATAATGACAACATTAATTATAATAATTATAACAAAAATAAAAAAATTAATAACAATCAAAACAATAATAATGATCATAATAAAAGTAAAATGAATATTGATAATAATAATGATAATAATAAGAAGAATATCTTTTCATTTCTATAGTGTATTTTCATGTGATACATAGCGCATTTACATAAACATATTTATACTGTACTAGTGTATTTTGCATGAAGTTTCGTTAACGGTAGGAGGGGGTGTTTAAAAATTTGTTATTTCTAAGGACTGGTATTCATTTTATTATAGATGAAGAAAATGACTACGAGCTGAAACTTACTTAAATCTGATAGCTGTATTTCAAAAGCATTATTAGAAGACAATGTTTCTAAACCAACTGATGGATCAACTGCTAGGGAATCAAAGAGGCATGCTTCACTATCCCCACAAAACGCTAAAGCTTGTGCTGCCAACTCTGGATCTGCCGCAATCAGCTCTGAGAGGAAGGGAGGGATGTAGGAAGGATCGTTATAATAACTCCAATCCCGATCACCGTAATCGAAAAGAGATTCACTCGGTGAGATCATCCCTTCAGAGAAAAGAAATAAATTAAAGATAAATGGTTAATGTGACACCTGTATATAAAGACAGCTCAAGGGAGACAAGAAAAATGGTCTTTAAAGGCAGGTGGTCTTTAGAGCACAATCCAATAGGAAATAATTTTCAATTGAAACTAAATAGGTGGTCTTTATATACAGGTTATGGCAAAAGCAGGCGTTTACAGATTTATTCAACTATCCATGTATATCGCAATCTGAACGTACATGCATTATAGGATTACTTGAGAAAACGTCAAACGAAACGTGTTGGGAACAGCTAACTAGAAAAGCTGGAGACAAAAAGTTATAGAGATCCTGCTTCTTAAGGACCATTTCAATGTCGCACCAACGGTCTACAAGTTATGGAACATAGATAGATACACTCTAGCCTATAACTCACATATTATGCATCAAGACTCTTGAAACACCTCGGCCTGAGCCATCATTGCTTTGCCGGTGTCACAGATATGTATGTTTAATACAAAAGGACTGGGTATTTTTAGTCAATGATTACTCCACCAAGAAAATGTACACCATAAAGTGTGATCAATTTATAATAAAAATGATAATATTCTGGGTTTATATCTATACCATTTCATACATCCACAATGTCTCTCGATCAGCACTTCACATATACATTTTTACCCCATTCATTCCATTAAGGCTTTGCCTGCACACAATGTATGTACATTCTCTACACCATGTGGAGCATTCCAGCCAGCCGCCACTTTACAGCCCTCACAATGTTGAGCAAACTACATCTTTTGCATCCATTAGGTAGAACAGATCCTTTTCTTATGTTCAAGCATTTGAAATATCCAAAACTGACAAAATGCCACTATAAACTTTTTGAGAAAATTGCACATTTTGTAATAGATCTTTAAAAATAAAGCATCAAACAGTAGTATCTGAATGAGTAACACAAATTCAAAGTACTCAAAGAAAATGTTTTTTTTTTTTTTTTGTATTTCATTTGTGAGATTGAATATATATTGTAACTTATCTGTATCATTAAAAAGAGAAATAAATTGTTCACAAATTTAGTACATAGCATATGGCGATATGTAAGACATGCTGAAACAAGTACAGGAATTTGGAAAATATTGTTGGGTTTTGGAAGAATGTTGAAACAAGCAAAACCCCTTCGCACAGTTAACATTAAAAATAAGTAACTCACAACTTTGTCCAAAATCAAAGATATCTCTCTCTGTCAGGTTTCTCTCAGCCGTATCCATGATGATGGTTCCGTCCCGGTATTGGAAATCATCATTCTTATCACCATTCATGAGTCCTAAACAAAAAGACAATAATTATAATAATACAATTAATGATGACAAAACTAATAATATAATAATGATAGTACTATCATCAATAATAATAATAATAGTAATAATCATAAGACAAATAATACTCGAAATAGAAATAATAATAATAATGATAATTGTAATGACAATAGTAATAATAATGATAGTTACAATAAATGTAGTAATTTATAATAATGTTACTTGTTATCCTCATCATTTTTAATAATGTAATTTTTCTTATTTTTCTTATTATTATTATTATTACACTACTAACCGAATAGACCATTTCCAATCCCTCCAGTAGCGTATTCTCGAGGAACAAAACTATTTCCTAGTAATATTCCGGTTCTGAAAACCACACGAAGTCCGGAGCTAGGTATGTCTGGTAGTTTAAAGGTTACAATGATAGCAGTTTCACTTTCTGCCGCCTCATCATCACTGTATAAGTTGAAAGTTGGGTCAGCGGAATCGTAGCCATCTGCATGAAGAAATACATTGATCTCGTGAAAGAATTTGTTATAGAGCAATTTCATCCACAAGTGAATAGTCTCTTGATATGACTTCTGATAATATTACTGGTTCACAAAAGAACCAGTCGTAAACGGTCAAAGTAAGAAATATTCATTTGGGATGAAATAAATTGGATAAATGTCATACAGTGCATGTCGTACGGGCCACAGTGCATGTAATTGCCGTACATGTTTATCATTTTAAAACTTGAGAAAGGCTCCTCCCATCAAAACAGATATTGTTAGTGACAACGATGTGACACATATTACACTCCAAAACAAATTTCCTGTATTTTTCAGGTATTGACATGACTGTATATCAAAGCATATTTACAAATTCTTTGATAAAGAGGTGAGGTAATAATTTTCATTTTTATTTCATAGTGGGTATGTACATTTATATACACTTGTATTTACATGTATAGTACCGTGAAAGGCCTGATTACTAATTCTATGCATGCTTCTTGAACTAAATTGCTCTTGACAACTAAAACAAGAAACATGCATATATCGAAATACATTAGTAAACAGGCCTATCACATGTACCAGTAGTACCTGCTTCAAGAGATGTTATATCGACCGACGTCTGGTTGACCGAGAGTAGCAGCTGTGTTCTATCATCATTTAAAGTAAATGATACCTATAAAGAAAAAAACAAATTCATGTAATCAATAATCTTCATCTTCATTATCATTTATCATTCATTCATTTTTCGGGGGGTAATTTTCCTCGGGGGGAGGGGGAGTGGGAATTTTCCGGGGAATTTTTGTCCTCTGGGGTGGTTGTTCTGAGGGGGTATATTTTCTGGGGGAGAGGGTATTTACCAGGTGGTAATTGTCCTTGGGGGTTTATTGTCCCATTCGTAACTGGCTGGGGGTGATTGTCCAGGGGGTAATTGTCCTAGAACCTAACAATACCACAATCATTGTAAAGAACTTTGTAACTGCTTTTAAAAGGCTAACCTGAAGACAGTCCTTTTCTTGAAAGCATACAGTACCGTACCTAAATGTGTATAATTTTTACACAATTTGTAAGCTTGAATTACTTTCACAATGCATTTTATAGGAATAGAAACTAGACAGATGTCTAATTGATAATTAATATTACTATAATAATCATTATAACCATTATTATTATTTTTATTATTATTATTATGATTTTTATTATTATGATTATCATTATAACTATTATTATTAATCATCATTAATGTTGTTATTATCATATAAAGTGATTAAGAGGAGCACTTCTTAAGAAAGAATTCTCACGTTTGTAATGCCTTGTGTCGCAGCGAAACCTGTAAAGACGGTCCCTGTGTTGACAGGTTCACCATTTCTGAATGCTGCGCCGGTACGAGTCTGGAGAACAAATGGGTCATTATTGTTGTAGTGCATCATAATGTACTCGCCAAACCCATTGAAGCTGTACATCCTCCCATCAAAGGTTAAAAAGTGTGGGTCACCAGCTCCCTGAGCTAGAATGATAATAATGAAGGGAAATAAAATTGTAATAATATTAATAATAATATAGTAACAAAAAGTAATAACGATAGTAATATGGATAATACTACTAATAATAATGGTTATTAATACTAATGTAGTGTGTTCTTCTGCTACCACAGTTATTGGATTCAAATACGTCAAAATCTGCAAGATCGTCAACAAATGGTGAAAGACCGTTACAGATCCGTGATTAATATAGGTATGTTGTGGAGTGTATAGACTACCGGTGGCTGTATTTCAAGTATTTTTCCGATTTAGAGCAAGATTTAGTGTTAGTCGCAAGCTCAAAAGTATCTCATCACATGTATTAAATCAATGCAGCCTGATACCACAGCGCACACACACACACTAATTCAGATTCCAATTTCTGATCACCACAGAGGTAGTTTTTGGCACGTCGAGCTCCGGCTGCTAATGCTATAGATCAGCGGGGTAATGCACAGAGCGCCCGCTTGCTTCTTATTGACTTTGTACATGCGGCCGAAAATTGCCTCGCTAGGCCGAAAACTACCCCCGAAACATCGAAAATGGAAATGAATATTGCCATGCCTGCATCATTTTTTTCTGGGATTCTTTTTTTGTTTAAATAATAATAGTATTTGCTCCATGATTTGAACAAGAAATGTTAATAAATAGGAAGTAAAGAGTCCAACAAATAGGATTTTGTCTCAAGTGGCCGATAACCCCCTCCTTTACTCTATATGTAGAAGCCTTACGCATCCTCCAGAGCTACCAAGTATCACGCATTAGGCGTGACATGACATTGCGCATTTCGAGGGTCTGAAAATGCTCTTAGTCTTACGCACGACGCGCGCGCTACATTTTGAAAAAACACTATATCTTATACGTGTGTTATACCCTCGCACGCGCGCTTGCGCGCCGAATCATGAAAATGTCACGCATTGCATGCTGATCTTTGAACTTGGCGTCTCTGCTCCTCAGAGTCATAGTTAAATGAGTCATATAGATCTACATAGCAGTCTTACTACTACTAGCTTTGTTTAACTTTAAGCTACCATAGCATTGCCAATTGCCCCTTCAAATCTCTTCACCCAGCTTTCCCATTGCAGACCTACGGAGGAATTCTCCCCATGTGGGTCGAAAGGTGGGAGGATATACTCGCCATGAATGATGAACATTAATTATCAATAGACCCTAGGGTCTAGTGTTTGCACTTCAAAACAGTGGGACAGACTAACATGACACCCCCCGTTATCAATGTGTGGGGCCAGGCTTATACTCACAGATTTCACAGGAAAGTACATAAAAACTCACAAAAACTGTATGACGTGAGCGCATTCAGTGTATAAAGATGAGAGATACATCATTCTAGTAGTTTAGATGGGTTTATTCAGGGTTATATAGTCTAGACCCTCTAATTTCTATCGAGTATTGTTGACGGTATTGTATTGTTTTGCCCCTAGATGGCAGCATGACAGTAAGGATACTCCACTAAAAGACAAAATTATACAGTGAAACCAATTTATTAAAACCAGTAAAAAAGGGAGATATTTACCAAAAGCGGTCTTTATTAAAAGGCTATTTTGTTGTATTCATCAACATTTCAACACTTTAATGATCATGTACAATTAGTTTTTTTTTTATTATTATTTTTTTTATTATTATTATCTAGAGTCTAGATCTATATGAGCAATACAATGTATTATACTGCATCATAAATTGACTCAAAATTTGCTGTACATTTTCTATTTCTTCTCATGTATAATGTGTACGTAATTCCTACTTGATTTAAAAAAAAAAATCTGAATCAGAATCTATTTTTCAAAAATGTCAAAACTGACAGAAACAATGAACTGCTACATGGGTTAATTATTGTCTTAATAGACAAAGAACTCACCACCATTGGGAGGGTTGTATCCGTCACAGCTTGCCTGCGGGCGACGCTCCTCATAAAGATCACAATATCCCTCACTCAGCTGTGTAGCCCTTTCACAGCACATTCGTCTAGGTACGACGTCCTCACCTAAAACATTGAATGGATTTCAGGATAAGTTATTTTTGCATTAAAGGTATTACAAAGTTTTGGGAAATTGTGAACAATGGGGTGGTAGTGATTATTTACAATTATGATATATTTGGATGCCCCTGTGGATGTACACTGTTGGTCATAATGGTGGAATATTTATTTTTACCCCAGTTTAGGGAAGGATTTAAAAAATGTATTTATTTCTAATAGATCTAGATAATGGCATACATTCTCAGATTTTATTGAATATTAATTGGCGAGTGTTTGTTTTGCGTGACTGCTAAATCATATGTGTGCTACTATGCTAATCAGCTAGGGAACCTACGTCCTTAAATCATAATTGACAGTAATGAGGATTAATGCCTCACAAAAGGGCACTAATATAGAAGATCGACACGATGTTTATCCTGGGGCCTCACAGTAACGAGGCCATTGCTTAGCCCCTGAATCATGACTGTACGCAGTGTTTGCTAGGGTACGCGGCCCCTTCCACAAATCCCCCAAAACGAAGAAAATGCAATAAATTGTCGAAAATTCATTGCATTTTCCCCCGGCCCCCAACAGGAAAAATTCCTCTGTTTGGCCATGCCTTGAACCATAATGCATTGCCCTACAGAGGAATTTTTCCTGTTGGGGGCCGGGGAAAAATGCAATGAATTTGTTGACAATTTATTGCATTTTCTTCGTTTTGGGGGATTTGTGGAAGGGGCCGCGTACCCTAGCAAACACTGCGTACAGTCATGATTCAGGGGCTAAGCAATGGCCTCGTTAATGTGAGGCCCCAGGATAAAAATCGTGTCGATCAGCTATATATTAGTGCCCCTTTGTGAGGCACTAATCCTCATTACTGTCAATTATGACTTAAGGACTTAGGTCCCTTAGCTGATTAACATAGTAGCACACATATGATTAAGCAGTCACGCAAAACAAACACTCGCAAATTAATATTCAATAAAATCTGAGAATGTACGCCATTATCTAGATCTATTAGAAATAAATAATTTTTAAAAATCCTTCCCAAAACTGGGGTAAAAATAAATATTCCACCATTATGACCAACAGTGTATTAGCCCCTAAAACACTCCTGCTTTCGAGAAAATTGAACATAATGATTTACCGGTGCTCCCGGTAAATTTGGATAAATTTCAAATAGCTCCTACTGCCGTACAATGGTAGCTGCGACCATGAAAATATCAGAGTATATATTGTGGTATATAATTTCCGAACGAGAATAGCTATCGGTCACTTTTAGTCAATAAACATTGACAATAAACAATAAACCAACCATTGTTTTATAGCTTAATTAATATCTTGACCTTGAGAGGGCGCTATTCAACATAAAGTGTTTATTATTTACCATTTCATAACTTTAGAGTCGATTTCGACCGCGACAACGATCACTGAATATTTTAGGATCGTATATGCTTCCAATATGTTCATGAACCAAATCCATGACCCTGGCCATACCAAAACTTTGTATTACCTTTAAGCAGTCCTTTACAGTGTACCAATCATCAAAAATTTGTCCTTAAATGTGTGTCAGTAAATCCTCGTATTGATGATAAATATTCAAAATATGGGTTTCAAATATTACTGTATAAAATAGAGATTGACACAACCGTAATCAATAACATAACACTTTTTAAGAGTAACTTACGACGCACCTGCATAAAAAGCTATTTTGATTATAAAGCGTGGGATGTAGAGCAATTGAGTTGCTCGTATATAATCGTCTTTAATTGCTTGTTCAGATACCCACTCTTAATCCTAAGGCTGAACCTCAACCCTAAATCTTTTACCCCAAATGTAACCCGAACCCTTACCCGAATCTAAAATCACAATTGTACGTATTACATCATCAGACACCAGTAGGCCTACTAACATTTGGTTATTGGAGAAGATTGATTCATTATTGAGAGCATGAATAATTATGAGGTGGTGGTATATTCATTGTATATAGCCGTATGTAGTCGACCGTCACTAGCAAATCTGTGACAAATTCACGTCCCACAATATTATTAACTTGAACCCAAGTCTGACTAAAGCTATAGTCAGCAGCTTTATTCTTAGTTTCTTCATACACTTGACTGTACTTCTTTTTTGTTAGCCCATAGCATGCAAGTGATGTTTTTTTTATGTTTGATTTTATACATTGTAGCTAGACACAAATTATCTTTAAGGTGAATGGTATTTACTGTTTGCTAATGTGAGGCACAAACAGTATTATATTGAATATGATGTAGAATACATAATTATATACATGGAAGTTAAAGGGAACCAAAACCTTCATACTAAGTTACTTTTATTGTAAAGTTTAACAGATTTGAATAAAATCAGTGAAAATTTGAACAAAGTCGGGCAAGGAATAAGGAAGTTAGAGCTTTTTTAAATGACTAGTCACTAGTATACAAATAATGAATGGTTATGAGTTCTATAGTGCGAATATTTTCATGAGTTGAAAGATTAACATTCTATTCAACGAGGCGTCAGCCGAGTTGAATAGATTTAACGTTAATCTTTCAACGAATGAAAATATTCGCACTATTAAACGAATGAAAAACATTCATTATTTGTTTTATACAACATCGAACAAGATCTAATAGAACGTAAATCAACAAATTATGCTTTACTCCTTATATTAAAGATAAATTAAAGTTGGAGTCAAGCCTTCTCGATTACATTCAGATTGCCTTCGCGTCAGATACACGCAGGGATACGCGCACGGCAGAGAGGTAACTAGGTACGCAGTCTGCATATAACCAAAAATGCACGCCCGTGCAATATAGCATATATTGAATATCATGTGACCAACAATCCTCCAATCAAATGACAAGGATCCACGTAGGTGTTGTATAAAGGGCGATATTCAATTTGATGACATCATCTGTGGACAACTCTCCATGCCTTTTGTACATAAAATTTCACAACTTTTTCGTTTTCTTCGTATTTATTTGTGTTCTTGATCCGACTTAATAACATGTGAAGTAGAATATCATTTTGCATTCTATACCTTGCTTTCAGGGGAGTAGATTATCTCAATCACAGGAAAGAAGGAAAAACATGAAATTTGATGTACAAAAGGCATGGAGAGTTGTCCACAGATGATGTCATCAAATTGAATATCGCCCTCTAGTGACTAGTAATTTCAAAAAGCTTTAACTTCATTATTCCTTGCCCGACTTTGTTCAAATTTCCACTGATTTTATTCAAATATCTTAAACTTTACAATAAAAGTAACTTAGTATGAAGGTTTTGGTTCCCTTTAATATGCTTAGCACTACAATGTATTGAGCTTCTCTAGGCATATTTTTTGGAAAAACGGACCCATGTTAAGCTACAGTTTTATAGAAAACGGAATCCATGTTTAGGGATGCTTTGGTGAAAAAACCAAACCATTAGAGCGGCATATCCCCGTATGTCTTAACCCTTACTGTACTGGGGGGGGGGGGCCTCCCAGGCCCCCCCCCTCGACATTTTCGGAGATTGCGCCGCAACCGCTTGGAATTTTGAATTGTCGTTTCATGACTTTTTTCCCTCAAGTCTTACGCACATTTTGATACCATTTTCGTCGAAATCGGATATACCTGTAAGGCGTTACATAACAATTAGTATGCGCATGTCATCAAAAAAAAATTAAAAAAATTAAAAATCGCATCAAAATTTGCATAAATTATCATTATTAATTACATTAAAATAACTTTTTGTGTTAGAAAAGAACTTTCATATGAATAATGAGTTTCAACATTCAAAAAGTGGAGTTTGACACGTTTTCTGTAAAATGCATAAAATTAGCGTATTTTGCATAATTAATTAGGCTAACGACAAAAATTTGCATATTCGGATAAAACTAATTATACCATCTTGTTCCTTACGTAAATATCTACAAACATGCAAATTTTCATGTTCATCGGACAATCGACGGCCGAGATCATAGGGGGGGGGGCCTCCCAGGCCCCCCCCCCCCCCCCCCCCCCAGTCAGAGGGTGCTCAAAATAGCCCAGTACAGTAAGGGTTAAACATGTGAGTTCCTTATAGCGATTGACGACTGATCACAGACTTATCAGATCTCCAGTGCTTGACGATTATATATCCCAGCGTTTTGATGAAAGTGGGGATTTTTAACAACTTAACATTTGCTACAGGCTGATATTTCCAAACATATAAATGAAACTTACTTTTCCATTCATCATACAAAGCGTCATTGCTTCTTAGAGATATGGTAAGTAAGAGTGCCTGGAAATTGCTGGATTCCCATAGGTTCTGGTAGTCTGTAACTAGAGCATCATTAATGTAGTTACAGCGGAAACCCTCATCACCATCCGTGGTTGACTGGAAGCATTTCACTGAATCTAAGCGGGCGAAGGGGGTTGGGAACGGTATTGGGGGGGGGGGGGGGGTAGAATGTGGGGAAGGAGATAGGGGAGGGGTGGGGTGTGGGGAAGGGGTTTTAGGAGGGATTGGGGTGGGAGGTGTCGGAGAATAGGTTAGGAAAGGGATAGATAAAATATACACGTAATAAGGTTAGTGCCACGTACATTGAGATGAACCCCAATTTTGAAATAAATCATAACACCTTTCTACTTTTGACCATAACTATAATAATGATATCCTATATTATAAGAGAGTTTCACCAGGATGGTTGTAATAAGGATTTTTAATTTCTTTTATCTCATCAAAACTGTTTGTTAAATTTTGCTTTTGGATGTGATAAAAGAACTTTAAAATCCTCCTAACGTCAATTTCCGTTATTAGGAAAATTTACATGCAAAACTGGAATAATTTCCTCTTTTCCTCTTTTGGAAAATAAACACAAGTTAAGTAATGATACACCTGTCATGTATCAATATCTAGCTTCATGTGTTTGATATTCGAAGCTGAAAGAAAATTTCTAAAACAGTTCTCTTACAGCACGACTTTAATATCGGCTGTTATTAAATTGAATGTCAATTTCAACAGCATATTTTACTCACTACTTTGAAATAATAATATATAATTTGGGGGGATTAAGTTGCAAACAATAAGTAATTATGCTAGGCAGCAATTGCTGTTTATGTTTGAAGTCAAAGAGGCAATATTTATAGAAAATATCAGTCATCTTGGGATATTTTCGAACTTACTATAACTGGAACTACTGAAATCAGGATCGTTGCCCCTTGGAAAAGTACATCTTCTGAAGTTTACGTCACTTGCAGCTTGTTTCCTTGAACAAGGGCACACAGATGCATCAGGATAGTTGTAGGTCACGCTGAGGTCATTCTCATACCAGATCAGACACTCGACACATGGGTTGACAAAATCGGCATCATTGAGGTCTAGGCGATAAATGTAGCTGCCCTGAGTGTACCAATATCACACAACAAAATTTTTAAAGTAAACGTATCATTAATACATTAATTATAACTCCATGTATGACTGGACAGCATCTCTTAACCCTATGTTAACTTGGGGGGGGGGGGGGTCAATTTGACCGCCCCCCTGTATTAATTTAGCGACTTCCCCCGGAATTGCGGCAGATATAAAGTTTTTCTTTCATGACTTTTTTCTTTCGAGTCTTACGCATCTTTAAAAACAATTTTTTTGAAAACCGGACGTAGAGTTACAAAGTCACGTGACCTTTTGTCTTTGCATGTCAACCCGAAAAATCGCTCATTTTTGGGATTTGTGTAGAAAACATATGGAAATATCATTTTTCCTAAAAAGAGATAAAACATAGTTTATTTGGTCTTGTTTAAAGTTTAGGTGTTTGTTTTGTGATCAAAATAGTTGAATTGTAGTTAAAAAAGAAATAAAACAACAAAAACATTAAAATACATAAGTTAACAAAACAATGAAATAGATAAGAAATTATCAAAACAAGAGAAACCATATTAAGAAATGACCTGGCTCTTCCAATTTTTGTTGTCGTATTATTATTCTAAATGGTCTAACAAATATATGTGGTGAAAAAGAATGCTAAAATATGAATAATATCTGATTTATGGGTAAAAATGTGAATTTTATGACCTAATTTGGATAAATTACCATAAATATGCAAATGAGTGAGTTTTGCAAAAAATTGAAATTACCATAGTATTATATACGCTTCACTTGACATGCATACAAATATCGCGGCGATCGGCTCTGAAACGGCTGAGATCTTGGGAGGGGGGGGGGGGGGTCAAATTGACCCCCGGCCCACCCCCCCCCCCCCCCCCAGTAAAAATCTGGTCTGAAATAGCCCAGTTAAAATAGGGTTAACACAAAATATAATACTCTGAAACACAATTTTTGTTAATCTGCATCTTGTAAAAGGGTGATAAAGATATGGACACTCCTATATTTCATAGACTTAACTAACTGGATCACATGTGACTTCTTCAAAGATACAAGGGACACAATTTGTATTCCGTATTCATCTCAGGTTTGTTGCTTATTTAAAGTGTATCAATCAGAGAAAAATCATTTCATAATGTAGCATTAAAATAAAATATCATTGCTTCCAATTGACGAACATATTATGAGATCAATGAAGCCCTCAATAAACCCTTGTCATGAAAGTGCTAAACAGATAAGAACAGCTTACCATCTGACCCGTATTTCCAGTGACCAAGTCTCGTCGATAACTATTATAAATAGTGTTCCGATCAGTATCTTCATACAGGTTCGTTACATCGTCAATGTTACTGTATCCCACTCGTGCTGGTAATGGTTTTGATTGAGTCAGCCATTGAAGGTCTCCTGCCTGGTAGTTCATCATTACACCTGTCTGTTTGCCGTCGGTGAATACCACAGCCTGGTAGGTGTTTGTCTATGTAATAAATAATAATGATAATAGCTACATTTATTTTTGCGCAAGTACTATCCTAGGGGTGCTCAATGCACATACAATGTGCTATGATTACCCTGGCTTCGGTCTAGCTGCCCTCAGGGGCTAAAAACATTCAACAATAATTCCTACCAAGTACCTATTTACTACACCTGGATGGAGAGTGACAAATGCAGATAAATGTATTGCCAAAGGAAATTATTAGTGGGGAGGGACTTGAACTGCGAACCATATCTTAACCACAGCAGGGTAATCGATATATCCACTAGACACAGTTTATCCCATGGGAAATCAGATTCAACATGAGCATTTTAGTAAAAGAGAAAGTCATTTACTGTTTTAAAAATTATTAAAGAGAGTTGAAGTTCTGATAAAGGAGAACAATAACATTCAATAAGTTTGTTGTTACATCGTGTGGCTGGGTAGTCCTGAAATAGACTATTTGGTTTGAAAGGATATTTAAAAGAAAAAGAAAGTGAGGGAGCAATATTCGTTTGGTTTTGTCTCATATAGGATTATCTGATATGGTTGGGAGAGAAGTAGAGACAAATAGGAGAGAGAGTCTTATTTTCGTCACTGACGTCTAGAAAAGACTGGTGGACCGGGTTATGAATGCAGAGAGAGAGAGAGGGCGCGCGATCGAGGCTCGAAGTCCCAGACGCGGGTTTGATAATTGTTCTTTATCACTCTTACAAACGGTCAACCTGTACTCAACCTCTATAATATGGCACAGGAAAAGACCAAACACCAAGACCTCGCCCAGTGGATGACTCACTTAAACTATAGGGGAAACTGAATGAAAATCTGTGATTATTGATAGAGGTCAACATACCGGTATGGCAATTTCTATAAACGTGATTGCTAGCCGAACCACAAGAACCATGTTTGAGTGAAACGAATTTGACTTATTATTCAAGCATGTATTTTCTCTGAATTTCCAAATATCATGCGGACACAAAGTCAAAAGAAAGTGACACTACGTCGCCTGTGGTACATGTTTCTAATCTTACCTCCTCTCCCGGTTGTGATCCAGGCGGCTGGATACCTTCCCAAGTGATCTTCAACGCTACTATTGGATTCGTTTCACTCAGTTCGGAGTCTGCCCTGTTTAGTCTGCTCTTTAAGGCTTGAAGAAGGGATCCTCCGTTGTTATCTGAGAGGTCATACTCATCTTGAAGCTAGACAAATTGTTATATATATGTGAATAGAAATAAAGAAATTTAATATTACATTAAAAAAGAAAAATCTTGGATGAAACATCATATTCTGATATTTTACACGTTTACACTCTGAAGGCTTACATGAAGATGAGCTTATATATATATAGCGATTGGTTTGCTACCAATAATGGCATCAGGCAAAGTTGTTTAATTTCACCAACCATGTTCAATATATTCTTGGAACATATCATTACAGAATCTCAACCAGCAAAGGTGGATTATATCAATCTGAGATTTGCCGATGACATCGACCTAATTTTTGGAATACCATACACTCTAAAAAATGAAGTGCTGAATCACGGGTGCTGGGTACAAATTTGCACCACACGTGCCAAGTGTAGCCCTTGGCGTGCATGCAGCGTTTGGGAAGCGATGACGAGCAGAAAAATGAGTGTTGGAAACACGTGCTATTCGAGAAATTGCACCCGAAGTGTGACCCTGCCTGTTTTAGCACTTGAAGAAACACCGGTAGTGCTGGCGCTCTATACGCAGGCGCACCAGCGTTCAAGGTGCTAAAGCAGTGCTTCACACAAAAGAAAATTCAAATGAGATAGGTCGCCACTCGGCTATAAAAGAGCGGGGATCTGAGAAGGTATTCATCTTTTTGGAGAATGTAAGTAGGAAGGAGATTGTGTACTATGTACAAAGAAAGTGTATTGAATGTGTGTGCATATTCCAGGTGCTAAGGCAGTGCTTCACACAAAAGAAATGCAAAGTAATTTAAAATTCAAATGAGATAGGTCACCACTCGGCTATAAAAGAGCGGGGATCTGAGAAGGTATTCTTTTCATTGCCTAATAATTATGCTTGTGCATGATGATACCATTTCCAACATTCTACATAGCAAGACTACCACTGCATGTAATTGGCATATAAATGTGCAATCTCAATGTAACAGTAAAAACTGTGGCGTCTTTAGGGGTATGTTTTAGGTGCTTAAAGTAGGCTGAAAATAATGTTTGGGCTGTTTAACAGAAGGGTGAGTTTTCAGCACTACAGGTGTCATTTTGTGCATGCTGTTCGTGTGTGTTCTTTTGCACTATATTAGGTGCAAAAGTGTTAGCACTAGTAGTGCCGTTTTGGGGGCTCTAAAAGGGGTTATTTAATGCACTAGAAGTGTGGTTTTTGCGAGCTGCATGCATCTAATAGCACCAAAAGTGTAAAACGGCTTACACTTAGAGTGTGTAAAGTAGCACTTGGACTGGTGTTGAATTATAGCACATGCACAAGTGCTACTTTAGCACAATTTGGGCAGTCGCTATGCGTTCCCTTACAGGTGCTGCCTCCAAATCTTGAGGTGCTAAAATTAGCACTTGATTTTTTGGAGAGTAAGTTCCCTTACAAGATTACAAAAAGTAATCTTGGAATGAAAATCAGTTCAAATAAAAGCAAGACCCGCAAGATGGGTTCTGGTGAGAATGTAACAGTTAAGATTGAAAGAGAATAGGTTGATACCGTTGATCAATTCAAATATCTAGGGTCAACTATAACAGATGCAAGAAAGTCAAAATCGGAATTGCGGTGGCCACATTTACCCTTGCAAGTCAGTAACCAATGACATTTTCGTCAGTTGCAGGACATGCCGATCCGACATCAAATTTCGAGAATGCGATATCTCCATAATTCTTAGACAGTAAATGTTGGAGTTGCACCAATGTGTAGTCAAAAACTTTGCAGTCCATTAGTAATAACTACTGAAATGAATTTGTGTAAAATATGAGATATCATGGATCGAATATCACATTTTATTTTTTATCCGCAAACTTTGGTCACACCCATGATACACATATATCATAAGTTGTTGCATTAACGTTGCAAAGTCTTATAAGTGAGCCCCTCCCGGAATAGACCGGGCAGTGTTTCACAAAACTGTCATAAGTACCAGTTCACCGACATCCAAATGAAATGTGAGTATTATAATTAGCACGTACTTCAGTGGTATGTCGTTGAACTTGTCCTTGTTTCAGTTTCGTTAAACTATGAACTGTTTAGTAATTTTATTCAAACTCTTTGAACAAAAGTTTCTCTAAACCACTCAAATGCTTGCTTTAGGATCAAAAGTATAGCAGCAACTATAAATGAGAAGTAGACATCGATATAAATACTGTAAAGACATTGTAGAATGTAATAAAACAATATTAAAAATTATATGTTAAAGTATTGAGACACTAAAGCAGTGTAATGGCATTCAATCCACCATCAATATCATTCTGATAATCATCAACCATCATATATTACTATCAACCAGCGTCTTTTAATATTAACATTATCATTGTTATCATGATCATCATCATTATAGCCCCCAAAATTGATATATTAAATTAAGACCGTTCGATCTAATGTATCTTCTTCACAGGAATGATATTACAAACTGATTTTGCTTTCACATGGAAGTAAGAATATCTTCAAGTGTACTTATCACTACAAGAATATTTTTTTGTGTATGTTTGTAGTTCCATTTCGTTATATATTCAAAATATAAGTTCTAAACAGTACTTCTGTCAAGAGATTTTGCAAGTACGCTCTCAATTCCGACTTGGAATCTGTGTGAATAGTTTTGTGTTATTCTTTATTTTCTTCATCCCCCTTCTTATTTTTAGCCCATATATAACAGTTTACATTTGTTCTAAAGGTTATTGGTAAATATATTTTTCAATGTTTACTCAAATCATACCTGATAAAATATTTTGGGATCACCAATGCTGAGGTCCACTGCAGCTCCTAGGACAGCGACTGACGCATCTCCATCAGTTGTAGTGAATAGAGATGGGTTTGTGTAACGAACCAGAGACTTGTCTATCGAACATTTGTCGTTGGAGAACTCGATCATGCCAGTAGATGTGAACTACATGCATATCAGATAATCAAAGAGATATTTGGTTCAAGATTCTAAGCAATCATGGATACTGTTATATTACACAAATGCTTTAGGGACATGGTTAAAACTATTTCCCAAGGCGATCTCGAAAGCTGTATTGTGCCCCGAGAAAAAGTTCACGGGCACAGTTTCCAAATCACATTGGATGAATGGTTTACTTGAACAAAATAATCAATCAATATAAGTTCTTTGTAACACATTTCCTGTGTGGCTCCCCCAAAATAATATAAAACCCAAGATAAAAATGTACATCAAAAAGTAAAAAGATATGTGATATACAGTATACATTATTATAGATCAACAAAAATCAACATGAATGGGTAATTTAGTCACCCTTTAATTAACAAAGCATTATTCGTAAAAAAGTAGGGGAAACCCCTGTGTGGTTGTCCATCTGCTTATCCCAATCAGTTTTACAAGGAGGAGAGATCCAGTGGTCACTGCAATTTTCATTAATTCCCAGGGACTGACTGATAAACCAAATCATCAATACAATTAGTAGTACTAGGACTAATACTAATACTAATAATAGTAATAGTAATAATAATAATGATAATGATAATAAAATTAATAACAATTAACCCACCCGTATCGTTGTGTATAGATGCCCGTCGCCTATCGGAATACATGACTTGACGTCAACGCATCCCCAAGCCAGTAAGTCAGATTGGAAAGTAATCTGTTCATCAATGTCTGCTCCATAATCCAAGTAAATTATCTCTATGAAAAGAAAAGAAAAACAATTAAAGAAAAATTGAAAAAAAACTTCGCAGTCGAAAATGATGCCTCTGCTATAAAGCGATTTTATAAACCAAACAGAACCAATTTGTAAAATTCAAGTTTGATGGTAATCCATTAACAATGTCGCCAGAATATCGCGATTACAAGCTATTTTTTATATACATATATGACCCTTTGATCTATGACCTATGACCCTAAAATATAATCAAATACATGACCAAGGTTTGGCGGTAATCCATCAAATCGGTTCTTGAGAACGCGATCACGAGCTATTTTTGCATACACAAACTGTGATCTCTGACCTTTGACGTCTGACCTCGTGACCCCAACATCTAATCGGCTCATTGGCTCTTCAAGAAACATAGGCCTACATGAATTAAGTTTGGCGGGAATCCATCAATCGGTTCTTGAGATAACGCGTCGTACAAACGGACGGACGGACAACACGAGAACGTATAATGCCTTTGGCTACTTTGTAGAGGAGGCATGAAAATCGATGTATACAGGCAATAACAGGCAATACGATAATTGACAAGCTAGGTACGATAGGTAAACCTATACTGCAGCCACAACAATCCAATAATGAAGAAATTAGAAAGGCAATATTTGATCTATGCAACAAAAACATTATTTTGTTTCAACTAGGAATCGGTGTAAGATTGATCTACACCATTGTTGATGGCAAATGATTTCCATGTTTAGTAGGTAAGTGCGCACAAAGAGAGACTATTTGTGAGGGTAAACACATACAATACACCCTTTCACGGTCCGACATTGGCGCCATTTTAAATTGCGAGTAATGCCATTTTAAATTGCAAGTAAATATTGCGAGTAACTTTTATTATATGCAGCATGCAAGGCGCATGTGTCGATAAGATGTGAGTGCGCAGCACAGGCAGTACCTGACGCAACAATACATTTTCGTCTGAAAACATTGATGACGCAATGTTTACTCGCAAATTAAATTGGCGGCCTTAACTGTGAAGGGGTGTATTAAAGTAATTATAAATGATCTTACCAAAGCATATAAGCGATGGATAAACGAGTCCTGATGTTTTAATTCGAGCATTATTGAATTTGTTTCTTCAAAACAATACATTGGAATGGTTTGAGCAAGTGCATATACTATGACACATCAGTTTTAATTACACGAGCGAATGTGTGATATTTATGACTCCGCCTAGCCGCGGTACGGGTGCCAGAGGCATTATGTTGTCGGGTTGTCGGGCCATCCCTCCGTACTATAATGTCTGTTCGTCCATCCCTCGTTATATCCCGCGATATCCAAGAACCACTTGAGATATGAACTTCAAACTCGATGATAGTATGTATCACCATAGGAAGACAATGTGATCGATATTTTTGTAAACATGTCATACGTAAAAGGTCACAGAGACCAACATCTGACATTCAAGGTATTTTAATCGCGATTTCGCAAGAACCACTAGAGATACAAGGCTCGAATCAATTGAATTATGTATCACAGTAGGAAGACGATCGCAATATAATTAAATTAGGGGTTATAGCTCCCCAAACACAGAGGTCAATTTTGTTTGGCCTTGCTATCAAAATGGTTACAATATTGCTATAAGAAGATGATCCTATTCCAGATATAATAATATAATATGTCAAAATCATAGTCAGCGGCTGAATATGATTACAGGCTTTATCTTTCATCGCGATAAGTCAGGAATAATTTCATTCATTTCCTATATTAAATTTAGGGCGGGGGACATGTAGGAAACACAGTCGCATTTGCCTTGTTTCAAGTCTTACTCCAAACACCTTCCCAAGACAGCTTCCCGAAACCTTGTGGCAAAATCCTGGCTCGATCATTTTCGCTTCTAGCCCAAAGCCTTTCCAATTTACCATTTGGCTTTCTCTGCCCTTCTTCACCCATAGCATTCAAGAGTTTTCTAAAGGTCTAGATGTATCAGCTGTTCCTCTTAAATTGGCAATAATCATTTGTATCTCCACTCTTTCATAGCTTTAGAAGGTGAAAGTGGATGTGAAATGAAAGTGTGAATAAAGCTACGAAAAATGAATAGAAATTGTAAATTTGTACATAAAAATAGTGATAATAAATTTCACTCTCCATTGCTAATTTAGAAGGTTAAATGTCTATTTCAGATTAAACTCATACTTATCAATGGCAAAGTTTACCACTTTTACTGTGACAGAAGTGGATTTCAATTTCTAGTGCCTTTCGGACTTAATGAACATGAACAACTTGTAATTCAGAGCATTCTGGATCAAACGATTAGGAAAGTTGTCACTGATAGGCGACACTAATTTGATATTACTTACCATTGCAATTAATGCCATCATTGCTTAATTTGTATCCAGAGTTACATGAACAGCTGTAAGAGCCGACGGAGTTCAAACACGCTCCATTTACAGGATCACAGGGGCCAGGCAATGGATCATTCACAGAGCATTCGTTAATATCTAGGAAAAGTTTGAACAAATTCATCCATGGCAGTCAAGAGTTTTCTAAAGGCTACATGTACGAGCTTTCCCTCTTATATTGGCAACAATTATTTGTATCTCCATGCACTCTTTCAAAGAGTAAAAATGAATAAGAAATATCAGTGTGAATGATAGCTGTCAACTAGATTGTTAAACATTGCTCCATTCAAACAGGGATTGCAAGAACATTCGTCGTATTCTGTGTAAATTGAGTTTCAATGACAATCAATGGGATTAAGGTGACGAAAAATCATTTCCATTTTGACATATATATCTTCATTTGGCAGATAACAGGAAAATCAAAAATAACTGTATTCTAAATAAGAGTTAATGACAATTGAGTAATTACTACTTCATTTGTTAAATTATTAAAGTGACTTGGTAACATTGTTGAAGGTTGATGAAAAAAATTGCTTAATTTTTGTATAAATTGTTACTTATTATATTCCTTCTACTATACTAACCCTCTGACAGGCAAACAATCCTGAAAAAATTCTCAAACCACGAAGATATCTATGGTTTTCTTTGAAGGCGTCGATGTGAGGCACCCTCTAACAGTGATTAACAGTAAATTCTCCCAACCATTTTTGAATTTTCCCAACCGTTTTCCATGAAAAAAAGACATAAAACAGGCTATAAAAAATCTGTCAACACTTAAATGTCTGGAATGGAATGTAGAGCCATTTTATTGCTTTGTGAGATTTCCATTCACCTAAAATGTAACTAAATTGTTCTATAGATCTAGATCTAGACCTAGTTGGGAGAATTAAGGAATCGATCAGATCAGTTTTTCCCAATTTGTACCATGAATAATGGTCCGTTTTCACTCAAATTTTCAGATTATCTTTAATTGTACATCTAGCATTGAAGTCACTACCTTAGAACCACTATCTCTCATCTGAACAATGTTACCAAGTCCCTTTTTAATGAATAAATCAAATGAAGTAAACAAATTGAATATATCTTGTTTCCTACAATTTTTTCTTCCAATTCGTGGCCTTAAAAAAAGGAATTCTCCAAAACAATGATTGTAGTCTAACAAACCTTTAAGCGTCTCTGTAAGGAAACAGGATAAGGCAAATGGTATTTCCTTTGGGGGTGAAACATATATTTTGTGTAATGGACGAACAAATTTTCTAACAAGATCTGAGTTTCTAGACAGCTTATTGCCTAAATTTGAATCGCTGCTATCGGGATGAAATATGCCAATTGTATCATATCCAAAAACTAGTCTTAATTAACGGAAATAGTCGTGGAAACGACAATATAAACTGTGCTCTTCTTATCGCTATGCACTCAAATTTTCCCAAGTGCCTTCTCAAAATCAAGAGAACTAAAGATTTTCTCAGTACTAAATGTCTATTTCAGATTAAATCGTTATCATTAATGAAACAGTGTAGTTTACTGTAACAGAAATGGATTTTAATTTGAAGGTGTGTTTTTGATTTCGTGATCATGCACTACTTGTATTAAAGTCAGAGTATCATGGATCAAAAGAAGTGTAAAGATGTCTCTAAAAGGTGGCACCAAATTGATAATACATCCTTACCATTGCAAGTACTGCCATCGGCGTCTAGTACATATCCATCTGAGGTACATGAACAGACGTAAGAGCCGACTGAGTTCACACACATTCCATTTGTGGCATCACAGGGCGATGAATCGGTGCATTCGTCCACATCTATGTAAAGTAAACAATTTGTTTAACATTATTAGTCAAAACTTTTCTAAAAGTCTAGAAGAATCAGTTTTCTTCTTTAATTGGCAACAATTATTGAAAGTTCCACTCGCTCAAGGAGTTTGAAAGCGAAAATGGATGTGTAATTATGGTGTGTAAATGAAAACAACAAACAATCAACAACACATTTTATAATTTCTACAGGGAAAAATTGATTCAAAAAAATGTCACCATCCATTGCTAATTTAAAAAGTTAAATGTCTATTTAAGATTAAATCGTTATCATTAATGAAACAGTGTAATGTACTGTAACAGAAATGGATTTTAATTTGAAGGTGTGTTTGTGATTTCGTGATCATGCACTACTTGTATTAAAGTCAGAGTATCATGGATCAAAAGAAGTGTAAAGATGTCTCTAAAAGGTGGCACCAAATTGATAAAACATCCTTACCATTGCAAGTACTGCCATCGGCGTCTAGTACATATCCATCTGAGGTACATGAACAGACGTAAGAGCCGACTGAGTTTACACACATTCCATTTGTGGCATCACAGGGCGATGAATCGGTGCATTCGTCCACATCTATGTAAAGTAAACAATTTGTTTAACATTATTAGTCAAAACTTTTCTAAAAGTCTAGAAGAATCAGTTTTCTTCTTTAATTGGCAACAATTATTGAAAGTTCCACTCGCTCAAGGAGTTTGAAAGCGAAAATGGATGTGTAATTATGGTGCGTAAATGAAAACAACAAACAATCAACAACAAATTTTATAATTTCTACAGGGAAAAATTGATTCGAAAAAATGTCACCATCCATTGCTAATTAAAAAAGTTAAATGTCTATTTAAGATTAAATCGTTATCATTAATGAAACAGTGTAAAATATACAGTATACTGTAACAGAAATGGATTTTAATTTGAAGGTGTGTTTTTGATTTCGTGATCATGCACTACTTGTATTAAAGTCAGAGTATCATGGATCAAAAGAAGTGTAAAGATGTCTCTAAAAGGTGGCACCAAATTGATAATACATCCTTACCATTGCAAGTACTGCCATCGGCGTCTAGTACATATCCATCTGAGGTACATGAACAGACGTAAGAGCCGACTGAGTTCACACACATTCCACTTGTGGCATCACAGGGCGATGAATCGGTGCATTCGTCCACATCTATGTAAAGTAAACAATTTGTTTAACATTATTAGTCAAAACTTTTCTAAAAGTCTAGAAGAATCAGTTTTCTTCTTTAATTGGCAACAATTATTGAAAGTTCCACTCGCTCAAGGAGTTTGAAAGCGAAAATGGATGTGTAATTATGGTGTGTAAATGAAAACAACAAACAATCAACAACAAATTTTATAATTTCTACAGGGAAAAATTGATTCGAAAAAATGTCACCATCCATTGCTAATTTAAAAAGTTAAATGTCTATTTAAGATTAAATCGTTATCATTAATGAAACAGTGTAATGTACTGTAACAGAAATGGATTTTAATTTGAAGGTGTGTTTGTGATTTCGTGATCATGCACTACTTGTATTAAAGTCAGAGTATCATGGATCAAAAGAAGTGTAAAGATGTCTCTAAAAGGTGGCACCAAATTGATAAAACATCCTTACCATTGCAAGTACTGCCATCGGCGTCTAGTACATATCCATCTGAGGTACATGAACAGACGTAAGAGCCGACTGAGTTCACACACATTCCATTTGTGGCATCACAGGGCGATGAATCGGTGCATTCGTCCACATCTATGTAAAGTAAACAATTTGTTTAACATTATTAGTCAAAACTTTTCTAAAAGTCTAGAAGAATCAGTTTTCTTCTTTAATTGGCAACAATTATTGAAAGTTCCACTCGCTCAAGGAGTTTGAAAGCGAAAATGGATGTGTAATTATGGTGCGTAAATGAAAACAACAAAAAATCAACAACAAATTTTATAATTTCTACAGGGAAAAATTGATTCGAAAAAATGTCACCATCCATTGCTAATTTAAAAAGTTAAATGTCTATTTAAGATTAAATCGTTATCATTAATGAAACAGTGTAATGTACTCTCTTAAAGAAAAAGAGTGAATTTTCACTCTATTTTCACTTTCTTGGGAGTGACGTCCGTGATCACTTGTTTAGGAGTGAAAATCGATTGATTTTAGAGTGCTCTCTAAGAAAAAAGAGTGAATGTTCACTCTATTTTCACTCCATTTTCAATCTCCAGAGGAGTGACGTCCGTGATTTGGAAAATTCACTCTTTTTTTTAAGAGAGTACTGTAACAGAAATGGATTTTAATTTGAAGGTGTGTTTTTGATTTCGTGATCATGCACTACTTGTATTAAAGTCAGAGTATCATGGATCAAAAGAAGTGTAAAGATGTCTCTAAAAGGTGGCACCAAATTGATAATACATCCTTACCATTGCAAGTACTGCCATCGGCGTCTAGTACATATCCATCTGAGGTACATGAACAGACGTAAGAGCCGACTGAGTTCACACACATTCCATTTGTGGCATCACAGGGCGATGAATCGGTGCATTCGTCCACATCTATGTAAAGTAAACAATTTGTTTAACATTATTAGTCAAAACTTTTCTAAAAGTCTAGAAGAATCAGTTTTCTTCTTTAATTGGCAACAATTATTGAAAGTTCCACTCGCTCAAGGAGTTTGAAAGCGAAAATGGATGTGTAATTATGGTGCGTAAATGAAAACAACAAACAATCAACAACAAATTTTATAATTTCTACAGGGAAAAATTGATTCGAAAAAATGTCACCATCCATTGCTAATTTAAAAAGTTAAATGTCTATTTAAGATTAAATCGTTATCATTAATGAAACAGTGTAATGTACTGTAACAGAAATGGATTTTAATTTGAAGGTGTGTTTGTGATTTCGTGATCATGCACTACTTGTATTAAAGTCAGAGTATCATGGATCAAAAGAAGTGTAAAGATGTCTCTAAAAGGTGGCACCAAATTGATAAAACATCCTTACCATTGCAAGTACTGCCATCGGCGTCTAGTACATATCCATCTGAGGTACATGAACAGACGTAAGAGCCGACTGAGTTCACACACATTCCATTTGTGGCATCACAGGGCGATGAATCGGTGCATTCGTCCACATCTATGTAAAGTAAACAATTTGTTTAACATTATTAGTCAAAACTTTTCTAAAAGTCTAGAAGAATCAGTTTTCTTCTTTAATTGGCAACAATTATTGAAAGTTCCACTCGCTCAAGGAGTTTGAAAGCGAAAATGGATGTGTAATTATGGTGTGTAAATGAAAACAACAAACAATCAACAACAAATTTTATAATTTCTACAGGGAAAAATTGATTCGAAAAAATGTCACCATCCATTGCTAGTTTAAAAAGTTAAATGTCTATTTAAGATTAAATCGTTATCATTAATGAAACAGTGTAATGTACTGTAACAGAAATGGATTTTATTTTGAAGGTTTGTTTTTGATTTCGTGATCATGCACTACTTGTATTAAAGTCAGAGTATCATGGATCAAAAGAAGTGTAAAGATGTCTCTAAAAGGTGGCACCAAATTGATAATACATCCTTACCATTGCAAGTACTGCCATCGGCGTCTAGTACATATCCATCTGAGGTACATGAACAGACGTAAGAGCCGACTGAGTTCACACACATTCCATTTGTGGCATCACAGGGCGATGAATCGGTGCATTCGTCCACATCTATGTAAAGTAAACAATTTGTTTAACATTATTAGTCAAAACTTTTCTAAAAGTCTAGAAGAATCAGTTTTCTTCTTTAATTGGCAACAATTATTGAAAGTTCCACTCGCTCAAGGAGTTTGAAAGCGAAAATGGATGTGTAATTATGGTGCGTAAATGAAAACAACAAACAATCAACAACAAATTTTATAATTTCTACAGGGAAAAATTGATTCGAAAAAATGTCAGCATCCATTGCTAATTTAAAAAGTTAAATGTCTATTTAAGATTAAATCGTTATCATTAATGAAACAGTGTAATGTACTGTAACAGAAATGGATTTTAATTTGAAGGTGTGTTTGTGATTTCGTGATCATGCACTACTTGTATTAAAGTCAGAGTATCATGGATCAAAAGAAGTGTAAAGATGTCTCTAAAAGGTGGCACCAAATTGATAAAACATCCTTACCATTGCAAGTACTGCCATCGGCGTCTAGTACATATCCATCTGAGGTACATGAACAGACGTAAGAGCCGACTGAGTTCACACACATTCCATTTGTGGCATCACAGGGCGATGAATCGGTGCATTCGTCCACATCTATGTAAAGTAAACAATTTGTTTAACATTATTAGTCAAAACTTTTCTAAAAGTCTAGAAGAATCAGTTTTCTTCTTTAATTGGCAACAATTATTGAAAGTTCCACTCGCTCAAGGAGTTTGAAAGCGAAAATGGATGTGTAATTATGGTGTGTAAATGAAAACAACAAACAATCAACAACAAATTTTATAATTTCTACAGGGAAAAATTGATTCGAAAAAATGTCACCATCCATTGCTAGTTTAAAAAGTTAAATGTCTATTTAAGATTAAATCGTTATCATTAATGAAACAGTGTAATGTACTGTAACAGAAATGGATTTTATTTTGAAGGTTTGTTTTTGATTTCGTGATCATGCACTACTTGTATTAAAGTCAGAGTATCATGGATCAAAAGAAGTGTAAAGATGTCTCTAAAAGGTGGCACCAAATTGATAATACATCCTTACCATTGCAAGTACTGCCATCGGCGTCTAGTACATATCCATCTGAGGTACATGAACAGACGTAAGAGCCGACTGAGTTCACACACATTCCATTTGTGGCATCACAGGGCGATGAATCGGTGCATTCGTCCACATCTATGTAAAGTAAACAATTTGTTTAACATTATTAGTCAAAACTTTTCTAAAAGTCTAGAAGAATCAGTTTTCTTCTTTAATTGGCAACAATTATTGAAAGTTCCACTCGCTCAAGGAGTTTGAAAGCGAAAATGGATGTGTAATTATGGTGTGTAAATGAAAACAACAAACAATCAACAACAAATTTTATAATTTCTACAGCGAAAAATTGATTCGAAAAAATGTCACCATCCATTGCTAATTTAAAAAGTTAAATATCTATTTAAGATTAAATCGTTATCATTAATGAAACAGTGTAATGTACTGTAACAGAAATGGATTTTAATTTGAAGGTGTGTTTTTGATTTCGTGATCATGCACTACTTGTATTTAAGTCAGAGTATCATGGATCAAAAGAAGTGTAAAGATGTCTCTAAAAGGTGGCACCAAATTGATAATACATCCTTACCATTGCAAGTACTGCCATCGGCGTCTAGTACATATCCATCTGAGGTACATGAACAGACGTAAGAGCCGACTGAGTTCACACACATTCCATTTGTGGCATCACAGGGCGATGAATCGGTGCATTCGTCCACATCTATGTAAAGTAAACAATTTGTTTAACATTATTAGTCAAAACTTTTCTAAAAGTCTAGAACAATCAGTTTTCTTCTTTAATTGGCAACAATTATTGAAAGTTCCACTCGCTCAAGGAGTTTGAAAGCGAAAATGGATGTGTAATTATGGTGTGTAAATGAAAACAACAAACAATCAACAACAAATTTTATAATTTCTACAGGGAAAAATTGATTCGAAAAAATGTCACCATCCATTGCTAATTTAAAAAGTTAAATGTCTATTTAAGATTAAATCGTTATCATTAATGAAACAGTGTAATGTACTGTAACAGAAATGGATTTTAATTTGAAGGTGTGTTTTTGATTTCGTGATCATGCACTACTTGTATTAAAGTCAGAGTATCATGGATAAAAAGAAGTGTAAAGATGTCTCTAAAAGGTGGCACCAAATTGATAATATATCCTTACCATTGCAAGTACTGCCATCGGCGTCTAGTACATATCCATCTGAGGTACATGAACAGACGTAAGAGCCGACTGAGTTCACACACATTCCATTTGTGGCATCACAGGGCGATGAATCGGTGCATTCGTCCACATCTATGTAAAGTAAACAATTTGTTTAACATTATTAGTCAAAACTTTTCTAAAAGTCTAGAAGAATGAGTTTTCTTCTTTAATTGGCAACAATTATTGAAAGTTCCACTCGCTCAAGGAGTTTGGAAGCGAAAATGGATGTGTAATTATGGTGTGTAAATGAAAACAACAAACAATCAACAACAAATTTTATAATTTCTACAGGGAAAAATTGATTCGAAAAAATGTCACCATCCATTGCTAATTTAAAAAGTTAAATGTCTATTTAAGATTAAATCGTTATCATTAATGAAACAGTGTAATGTACTGTAACAGAAATGGATTTTAATTTGAAGGTGTGTTTTTGATTTCGTGATCATGCACTACTTGTATTAAAGTCAGAGTATCATGGATCAAAAGAAGTGTAAAGATGTCTCTAAAAGGTGGCACCAAATTGATAATACATCCTTACCATTGCAAGTACTGCCATCGGCGTCTAGTACATATCCATCTGAGGTACATGAACAGACGTAAGAGCCGACTGAGTTCACACACATTCCATTTGTGGCATCACAGGGCGATGAATCGGTGCATTCGTCCACATCTATGTAAAGTAAACAATTTGTTTAACATTATTAGTCAAAACTTTTCTAAAAGTCTAGAAGAATCAGTTTTCTTCTTTAATTGGCAACAATTATTGAAAGTTCCACTCGCTCAAGGAGTTTGAAAGCGAAAATGGATGTGTAATTATGGTGTGTAAATGAAAACAACAAACAATCAACAACAAATTTTATAATTTCTACAGGGAAAAATTGATTCGAAAAAATGTCACCATCCATTGCTAATTTAAAAAGTTAAATGCTATTTAAGATTAAATCGTTATCATTAATGAAACAGTGTAATGTACTGTAACAGAAATGGATTTTAATTTGAAGGTGTGTTTGTGATTTCGTGATCATGCACTACTTGTATTAAAGTCAGAGTATCATGGATCAAAAGAAGTGTAAAGATGTCTCTAAAAGGTGGCACCAAATTGATAATACATCCTTACCATTGCAAGTACTGCCATCGGCGTCTAGTACATATCCATCTGAGGTACATGAACAGACGTAAGAGCCGACTGAGTTCACACACATTCCATTTGTGGCATCACAGGGCGATGAATCGGTGCATTCGTCCACATCTATGTAAAGTAAACAATTTGTTTAACATTATTAGTCAAAACTTTTCTAAAAGTCTAGAAGAATCAGTTTTCTTCTTTAATTGGCAACAATTATTGAAAGTTCCACTCGCTCAAGGAGTTTCAAAGCGAAAATGGATTTGTAATTATGGTGTGTAAATGAAAACAACAAACAATCAACAACAAATTTTATGATTTCTAGAGGGAAAAATTGATTCTAAAAAATGTCACCATCCATTGCTAATTTAAAAAGTTAAATGTCTATTTAAGATTAAATCGTTATCATTAATGAAACAGTGTAATGTACTGTAACAGAAATGGATTTTAATTTGAAGGTATGTTTGTGATTTCGTGATCATGCACTACTTGTATTAAAGTCAGAGTATCATGGATCAAAAGAAGTGTAAAGATGTCTCTAAAAGGTGGCACCAAATTGATAATACATCCTTACCATTGCAAGTACTGCCATCGGCGTCTAGTACATATCCATCTGAGGTACATGAACAGACGTAAGAGCCGACTGAGTTCTCACACATTCCATTTGTGGCATCACAGGGCGATGAATCGGTGCATTCGTCCACATCTATGTAAAGTAAACAATTTGTTTAACATTATTAGTCAAAACTTTTCTAAAAGTCTAGAAGAATCAGTTTTCTTCTTTAATTGGCAACAATTATTGAAAGTTCCACTCGCTCAAGGAGTTTGAAAGCGAAAATGGATGTGTAATTATGGTGTGTAAATGAAAACAACAAACAATCAACAACAAATTTTATAATTTCTACAGGGAAAAATTGATTCGAAAAAATGTCACCATCCATTGCCAATTTAAAAAGTTAAATGTCTATTTAAGATTAAATCGTTATCATTAATGAAACAGTGTAATGTACTGTAACAGAAATGGATTTTAATTTGAAGGTGTGTTTGTGATTTCGTGATCATGCACTACTTGTATTAAAGTCAGAGTATCATGGATCAAAAGAAGTGTAAAGATGTCTCTAAAAGGTGGCACCAAATTGATAATACATCCTTACCATTGCAAGTACTGCCATCGGCGTCTAGTAGTAAACAATTTGTTTAACATTATTAGTCAAAACTTTTCTAAAAGTCTAGAAGAATCAGTTTTCTTCTTTAATTGGCAACAATTATTGAAAGTTCCACTCGCTCAAGGAGTTTGAAAGCGAAAATGGATGTGTAATTATGGTGTGTAAATGAAAACAACAAACAATCAACAACAAATTTTATAATTTCTACAGGGAAAAATTGATTCGAAAAAATGTCACCATCCATTGCCAATTTAAAAAGTTAAATGTCTATTTAAGATTAAATCGTTATCATTAATGAAACAGTGTAATGTACTGTAACAGAAATGGATTTTAATTTGAAGGTGTGTTTGTGATTTCGTGATCATGCACTACTTGTATTAAAGTCAGAGCATCATGGATCAAAAGAAGTGTAAAGATGTCTCTAAAAGGTGGCACCAAATTGATAATACATCCTTACCATTGCAAGTACTGCCATCGGCGTCTAGTAGTAAACAATTTGTTTAACATTATTAGTCAAAACTTTTCTAAAAGTCTAGAAGAATCAGTTTTCTTCTTTAATTGGCAACAATTATTGAAAGTTCCACTCGCTCAAGGAGTTTGAAAGCGAAAATGGATGTGTAATTATGGTGTGTAAATGAAAACAACAAACAATCAACAACAAATTTTATAATTTCTACAGGGAAAAATTGATTCGAAAAAATGTCACCATCCATTGCCAATTTAAAAAGTTAAATGTCTATTTAAGATTAAATCGTTATCATTAATGAAACAGTGCAATGTACTGTAACAGAAATGGATTTTAATTTGAAGGTGTGTTTGTGATTTCGTGATCATGCACTACTTGTATTAAAGTCAGAGTATCATGGATCAAAAGAAGTGTAAAGATGTCTCTAAAAGGTGGCACCAAATTGATAATACATCCTTACCATTGCAAGTACTGCCATCGGCGTCTAGTAGTAAACAATTTGTTTAACATTATTAGTCAAAACTTTTCTAAAAGTCTAGAAGAATCAGTTTTCTTCTTTAATTGGCAAAAATTATTGAAAGTTCCACTCGCTCAAGGAGTTTGAAAGCGAAAATGGATGTGTAATTATGGTGTGTAAATGAAAACAACAAACAATCAACAACAAATGTTATAATTTCTACAGGGAAAAATTGATTCGAAAAAATGTCAGCATCCATTGCTAATTTAAAAAGTTAAATGTCTATTTAAGATTAAATTGTTATCATCAATGAAACAGTGCAATGTACTGTAACAGAAATGGATTTTAATTTGAAGGTGTGTTTTTGATTTCGTGATCATGCACTACTTGTATTAAAGTCAGAGTATCATGGATCAAAAGAAGTGTAAAGATGTCTCTAAAAGGTGGCACCAATTTGATAATACATCCTTACCATTGCAAGTACTGCCATCGGCGTCTAGTACATATCCATCTGAGGTACATGAACAGACGTAAGAGCCGACTGAGTTCACACACATTCCATTTGTGGCATCACAGGGCGATGAATCGGTGCATTCGTCCACATCTATGTAAAGTAAACAATTTGTTTAACATTATTAGTCAAAACTTTTCTAAAAGTCTAGAAGAATCAGTTTTCTTCTTTAATTGGCAAAAATTATTGAAAGTTCCACTCGCTCAAGGAGTTTGAAAGCGAAAATGGATGTGTAATTATGGTGTGTAAATGAAAACAACAAACAATCAACAACAAATTTTATAATTTCTACAGGGAAAATTTGATTCGACAAAATGTCAGCATCCATTGCTAATTTAAAAAGTTAAATGTCTATTTAAGATTAAATCGTTATCATTAATGAAACAGTGTAATGTACTGTAACATAAATGGATTTTAATTTGAAGGTGTGTTTGTGATTTCGTGATCATGCACTACTTGTATTAAAGTCAGAGTATCATGGATCAAAAGAAGTGTAAAGATGTCTCTAAAAGGTGGCACCAAATTGATAATACATCCTTACCATTGCAAGTACTGCCATCGGCGTCTAGTACATATCCATCTGAGGTACATGAACAGACGTAAGAGCCGACTGAGTTCACACACATTCCATTTGTGGCATCACAGGGCGATGAATCGGTGCATTCGTCCACATCTATGTAAAGTAAACAATTTGTTTAACATTATTAGTCAAAACTTTTCTAAAAGTCTAGAAGAATCAGTTTTCTTCTTTAATTGGCAAAAATTATTGAAAGTTCCACTCGCTCAAGGAGTTTGAAAGCGAAAATGGATGTGTAATTATGGTGTGTAAATGAAAACAACAAACAATCAACAACAAATTTTATAATTTCTACAGGGAAAAATTGATTCGAAAAAATGTCACCATCCATTGCTAATTTAAAAAGTTAAATGTCTATTTAAGATTAAATCGTTATCATTAATGAAACAGTGTAATGTACTGCAACAGAAATAAATTTTAATTTGAAGGTGTGATTGTGATTTCGTGATCATGCACTACTTGTATTAAAGTCAGAGTATCATGGATCAAAAGAAGTGTAAAGATGTCTCTAAAAGGTGGCACCAAATTGATAATACATCCTTACCATTGCAAGTACTGCCATCGGCGTCTAGTACATATCCATCTGAGGTACATGAACAGACGTAAGAGCCGACTGAGTTCACACACATTCCATTTGTGGCATCACAGGGCGATGAATCGGTGCATTCGTCCACATCTATGTAAAGTAAACAATTTGTTTAACATTATTAGTCAAAACTTTTCTAAAAGTCTAGAAGAATCAGTTTTCTTCTTTAATTGGCAACAATTATTGAAAGTTCCACTCGCTCAAGGAGTTTGAAAGCGAAAATGGATGTGTAATTATGGTGTGTAAATGAAAACAACAAACAATCAACAACAAATTTTATAATTTCTACAGGGAAAAATTGATTCGAAAAAATGTCACCATCCATTGCTAATTTAAAAAGTTAAATGTCTATTTAAGATTAAATCGTTATCATTAATGAAACAGTGTAATGTACTGTAACCGAAGGGATTTTAATTGGAAGGTGTGTTTGTGATTTCGTGATCATGCACTACTTGTATTAAAGTCAGAGTATCATGGATCAAAAGAAGTGTAAAGATGTCTCTAAAAGGTGGCACCAAATTGATAATACATCCTTACCATTGCAAGTACTGCCATCGGCGTCTAGGACATATCCATCTGAGGTACATGAACAGACGTAAGAGCCGACTGAGTTCACACACATTCCATTTGTGGCATCACAGGGCGATGAATCGGTGCATTCGTCCACATCTATGTAAAGTAAACAATTTGTTTAACATTATTAGTCAAAACTTTTCTAAAAGTCTAGAACAATCAGTTTTCTTCTTTAATTGGCAACAATTATTGAAAGTTCCACTCGCTCAAGGAGTTTGAAAGCGAAAATGGATGTGTAATTATGGTGTGTAAATGAAAACAACAAACAATCAACAACAAATTTTATAATTTCTACAGGGAAAAATTGATTCGAAAAAATGTCACCATCCATTGCTAATTTAAAAAGTTAAATGTCTATTTAAGATTAAATCGTTATCATTAATGAAACAGTGTAATGTACTGTAACAGAAATGGATTTTAATTGGAAGGTGTGTTTGTGATTTCGTGATCATGCACTACTTGTATTAAAGTCAGAGTATCATGGATCAAAAGAAGTGTAAAGATGTCTCTAAAAGGTGGCACCAAATTGATAATACATCCTTACCATTGCAACTACTGCCATCGGCGTCTAGTACATATCCATCTGAGGTACATGAACAGACGTAAGAGCCGACTGAGTTCACACACATTCCATTTGTGGCATCACAGGGCGATGAATCGGTGCATTCGTCCACATCTATGTAAAGTAAACAATTTGTTTAACATTATTAGTCAAAACTTTTCTAAAAGTCTAGAACAATCAGTTTTCTTCTTTAATTGGCAAAAATTATTGAAAGTTCCACTCGCTCAAGGAGTTTGAAAGCGAAAATGGATGTGTAATTATGGTGTGTAAATGAAAACAACAAACAATCAACAACAAATTTTATAATTTCTACAGGGAAAAATTGATTCGAAAAAATGTCACCATCCATTGCTAATTTAAAAAGTTAAATGTCTATTTAAGATTAAATCGTTATCATTAATGAAACAGTGTAATGTACTGTAACAGAAATGGATTTTAATTGGAAGGTGTGTTTGTGATTTCGTGATCATGCACTACTTGTATTAAAGTCAGAGTATCATGGATCAAAAGAAGTGTAAAGATGTCTCTAAAAGGTGGCACCAAATTGATAATACATCCTTACCATTGCAAGTACTGCCATCGGCGTCTAGTACATATCCATCTGAGGTACATGAACAGACGTAAGAGCCGACTGAGTTCACACACATTCCATTTGTGGCATCACAGGGCGATGAATCGGTGCATTCGTCCACATCTATGTAAAGTAAACAATTTGTTTAACATTATTAGTCAAAACTTTTCTAAAAGTCTAGAAGAATCAGTTTTCTTCTTTAATTGGCAACAATTATTGAAAGTTCCACTCGCTCAAGGAGTTTGAAAGCGAAAATGGATGTGTAATTATGGTGTGTAAATGAAAACAACAAACAATCAACAACAAATTTTATAATTTCTACAGGGAAAAATTGATTCGAAAAAATGTCACCATCCATTGCTAATTTAAAAAGTTAAATGTCTATTTAAGATTAAATCGTTATCATTAATGAAACAGTGTAATGTACTGTAACAGAAATGGATTTTAATTGGAAGGTGTGTTTGTGATTTCGTGATCATGCACTACTTGTATTAAAGTCAGAGTATCATGGATCAAAAGAAGTGTAAAGATGTCTCTAAAAGGTGGCACCAAATTGATAATACATCCTTACCATTGCAAGTACTGCCATCGGCGTCTAGTACATATCCATCTGAGGTACATGAACAGACGTAAGAGCCGACTGAGTTCACACACATTCCATTTGTAGCATCACAGGGCGATGAATCGGTGCATTCGTCCACATCTATGTAAAGTAAACAATTTGTTTAACATTATTAGTCAAAACTTTTCTAAAAGTCTAGAAGAATCAGTTTTCTTCTTTAATTGGCAAAAATTATTGAAAGTTCCACTCGCTCAAGGAGTTTGAAAGCGAAAATGGATGTGTAATTATGGTGTGTAAATGAAAACAACAAACAATCAACAACAAATTTTATAATTTCTACAGGGAAAAATTGATTCGAAAAAATGTCACCATCCATTGCTAATTTAAAAAGTTAAATGTCTGATTAAGATTAAATCGTTATCATTAATGAAACAGTGTAATGTACTGTAACAGAAATGGATTTTAATTTGAAGGTGTGTTTTTGATTTCGTGATCATGCACTACTTGTATTAAAGTCAGAGTATCATGGATCAAAAGAAGTGTAAAGATGTCTCTCAAAGGTGGCACCAAATTGATAATACATCCTTACCATTGCAAGTACTGCCATCGGCGTCTAGTACATATCCACCTGACGTACATGAACAGACGTAAGAGCCGACTGAGTTCACACACATTCCATTTGTGGCATCACAGGGCGATGAATCGGTGCATTCGTCCACATCTATGTAAAGTAAACAATTTGTTTAACATTATTAGTCAAAACTTTTCTAAAAGTCTAGAAGAATCAGTTTTCTTCTTTAATTGGCAACAATTATTGAAAGTTCCACTCGCTCAAGGAGTTTGAAAGCGAAAATGGATGTGTAATTATGGTGTGTAAATGAAAACAACAAACAATCAACAACAAATTTTATGATTTCTAGAGGGAAAAATTGATTCTAAAAAATGTCACCATCCATTGCTAATTTAAAAAGTTAAATGTCTATTTAAGATTAAATCGTTATCATTAATGAAACAGTGTAATGTACTGTAACAGAAATGGATTTTAATTTGAAGGTATGTTTGTGATTTCGTGATCATGCACTACTTGTATTAAAGTCAGAGTATCATGGATCAAAAGAAGTGTAAAGATGTCTCTAAAAGGTGGCACCAAATTGATAATACATCCTTACCATTGCAAGTACTGCCATCGGCGTCTAGTACATACCCATCTGAGGTACATGAACAGACGTAAGAGCCGACTGAGTTCACACACATTCCATTTGTGGCATCACAGGGCGATGAATCGGTGCATTCGTCCACATCTATGTAAAGTAAACAATTTGTTTAACATTATTAGTCAAAACTTTTCTAAAAGTCTAGAAGAATCAGTTTTCTTCTTTAATTGGCAACAATTATTGAAAGTTCCACTCGCTCAAGGAGTTTGAAAGCGAAAATGGATGTGTAATTATGGTGTGTAAATGAAAACAACAAACAATCAACAACAAATTTTATAATTTCTACAGGGAAAAATTGATTCGAAAAAATGTCACCATCCATTGCTAATTTAAAAAGTTAAATGTCTATTTAAGATTAAATCGTTATCATTAATGAAACAGTGTAATGTACTGTAACAGAAATGGATTTTAATTTGAAGGTATGTTTGTGATTTCGTGATCATGCACTACTTGTATTAAAGTCAGAGTATCATGGATCAAAAGAAGTGTAAAGATGTCTCTAAAAGGTGGCACCAAATTGATAATACATCCTTACCATTGCAAGTACTGCCATCGGCGTCTAGTACATACCCATCTGAGGTACATGAACAGACGTAAGAGCCGACTGAGTTCACACACATTCCATTTGTGGCATCACAGGGCGATGAATCGGTGCATTCGTCCACATCTATGTAAAGTAAACAATTTGTTTAACATTATTAGTCAAAACTTTTCTAAAAGTCTAGAAGAATCAGTTTTCTTCTTTAATTGGCAACAATTATTGAAAGTTCCACTCGCTCAAGGAGTTTGAAAGCGAAAATGGATGTGTAATTATGGTGTGTAAATGAAAACAACAAACAATCAACAACAAATTTTATAATTTCTACAGGGAAAAATTGATTCGAAAAAATGTCACCATCCATTGCTAATTTAAAAAGTTAAATGTCTATTTAAGATTAAATCGTTATCATTAATGAAACAGTGTAATGTACTGTAACAGAAATGGATTTTAATTTGAAGGTATGTTTGTGATTTCGTGATCATGCACTACTTGTATTAAAGTCAGAGTATCATGGATCAAAAGAAGTGTAAAGATGTCTCTAAAAGGTGGCACCAAATTGATAATACATCCTTACAATTGCAAGTACTGCCATCGGCGTCTAGTAGTAAACAATTTGTTTAACATTATTAGTCAAAACTTTTCTAAAAGTCTAGAAGAATCAGTTTTCTTCTTTAATTGGCAACAATTATTGAAAGTTCCACTCGCTCAAGGAGTTTGAAAGCGAAAATGGATGTGTAATTATGGTGTGTAAATGAAAACAACAAACAATCAACAACAAATTTTATAATTTCTACAGGGAAAAATTGATTCGAAAAAATGTCACCATCCATTGCTAATTTAAAAAGTTAAATGTCTATTTAAGATTAAATCGTTATCATTAATGAAACAGTGTAATGTACTGTAACAGAAATGGATTTTAATTTGAAGGTATGTTTGTGATTTCGTGATCATGCACTACTTGTATTAAAGTCAGAGTATCATGGATCAAAAGAAGTGTAAAGATGTCTCTAAAAGGTGGCACCAAATTAATAATACATCCTTACCATTGCAAGTACTGCCATCGGCGTCTAGTCCATACCCATCTGAGGTACATGAACAGACGTAAGAGCCGACTGAGTTCACACACATTCCATTTGTGGCATCACAGGGCGATGAATCGGTGCATTCGTCCACATCTATGTAAAGTAAACAATTTGTTTAACATTATTAGTCAAAACTTTTCTAAAAGTCTAGAAGAATCAGTTTTCTTCTTTAATTGGCAACAATTATTGAAAGTTCCACTCGCTCAAGGAGTTTGAAAGCGAAAATGGATGTGTAATTATGGTGTGTAAATGAAAACAACAAACAATCAACAACAATTTTTATAATTTCTACAGGGAAAAATTGATTCGAAAAAATGTCACCATCCATTGCTAATTTAAAAAGTTAAATGTCTATTTAAGATTAAATCGTTATCATTTTTGAAACAGTGTAATGTACTGTAACAGAAATGGATTTTAATTTGAAGGTATGTTTGTGATTTCGTGATCATGCACTACTTGTATTAAAGTCAGAGTATCATGGATCAAAAGAAGTGTAAAGATGTCTCTAAAAGGTGGCACCAAATTGATAATACATCCTTACCATTGCAAGTACTGCCATCGGCGTCTAGTACATACCCATCTGAGGTACATGAACAGACGTAAGAGCCGACTGAGTTCACACACATTCCATTTGTGGCATCACAGGGCGATGAATCGGTGCATTCGTCCACATCTATGTAAAGTAAACAATTTGTTTAACATTATTAGTCTAAACTTTTCTAAAAGTCTAGAAGAATCAGTTTTCTTCTTTAATTGGCAACAATTATTGAAAGTTCCACTCGCTCAAGGAGTTTGAAAGCGAAAATGGATGTGTAATTATGGTGTGTAAATGAAAACAACAAACAATCAACAACAAATTTTATAATTTCTACAGGGAAAAATTGATTCGAAAAAATGTCACCATCCATTGCTAGTTTAAAAAGTTAAATGTCTATTTAAGATTAAATCGTTATCATTAATGAAACAGTGTAATGTCCTGTATAACAGAAATGGATTTTAATTTGAAGGTGTGTTTGTGATTTCGTGATCATGCACTACTTGTATTAAAGTCAGAGTATCATGGATCAAAAGAAGTGTAAAGATGTCTCTAAAAGGTGGCACCAAATTGATAATACATCCTTACCATTGCAAGTACTGCCATCGGCGTCTAGGACATATCCATCTGAGGTACATGAACAGACGTAAGAGCCGACTGAGTTCACACACATTCCATTTGTGGCATCACAGGGCGATGAATCGGTGCATTCGTCCACATCTATGTAAAGTAAACAATTTGTTTAACATTATTAGTCAAAACTTTTCTAAAAGTCTAGAAGAATCAGTTTTCTTCTTTAATTGGCAAAAATTATTGAAAGTTCCACTCGCTCAAGGAGTTTGAAAGCGAAAATGGATGTGTAATTATGGTGTGTAAATGAAAACAACAAACAATCAACAACAAATTTTATAATTTCTACAGGGAAAAATTGATTCGAAAAAATGTCACCATCCATTGCTAATTTAAAAAGTTAAATGTCTATTTAAGATTAAATCGTTATCATTATTGAAACAGTGTAATGTACTGTAACAGAAATGGAATTTAATTTGAAGGTGTGTTTGTGATTTCGTGATCATGCACTACTTGTATTAAAGTCAGAGTATCATGGATCAAAAGAAGTGTAAAGATGTCTCTAAAAGGTGGCACCAAATTGATAATACATCCTTACCATTGCAAGTACTGCCATCGGCGTCTAGGACATATCCATCTGAGGTACATGAACAGACGTAAGAGCCGACTGAGTTCACACACATTCCATTTGTGGCATCACAGGACGATGAATCGGTGCATTCGTCCACATCTATGTAAAGTAAACAATTTGTTTAACATTATTAGTCAAAACTTTTCTAAAAGTCTAGAAGAATCAGTTTTCTTCTTTAATTGGCAAAAATTATTGAAAGTTCCACTCGCTCAAGGAGTTTGAAAGCGAAAATGGATGTGTAATTATGGTGTGTAAATGAAAACAACAAACAATCAACAACAAATTTTATAATTTCTACAGGGAAAAATTGATTCGAAAAAATGTCACCATCCATTGCTAATTTAAAAAGTTAAATGTCTATTTAAGATTAAATCGTTATCATTAATGAAACAGTGTAATGTACTGTAACAGAAATGGAATTTAATTTGAAGGTGTGTTTGTGATTTCGTGATCATGCACTACTTGTATTAAAGTCAGAGTATCATGGATCAAAAGAAGTGTAAAGATGTCTCTAAAAGGTGGCACCAAATTGATAATACATCCTTACCATTGCAAGTACTGCCATCGGCGTCTAGTACATATCCATCTGAGGTACATGAACAGACGTAAGAGCCGACTGAGTTCACACACATTCCATTTGTGGCATCACAGGGCGATGAATCGGTGCATTCGTCCACATCTATGTAAAGTAAACAATTTGTTTAACATTATTAGTCAAAACTTTTCTAAAAGTCTAGAAGAATCAGTTTTCTTCTTTAATTGGCAACAATTATTGAAAGTTCCACTCGCTCAAGGAGTTTGAAAGCGAAAATGGATGTGTAATTATGGTGTGTAAATGAAAACAACAAACAATCAACAACAAATTTTATAATTTCTACAGGGAAAAATTGATTCCAAAAAATGTCACCATCCATTGCTAGTTTAAAAAGTTAAATGTCTATTTAAGATTAAATCGTTATCATTAATGAAACAGTGTAATGTACTGTAACAGAAATGGATTTTAATTTGAAGGTGTGTTTGTGGTTTCGTGATCATGCACTACTTGTATTAAAGTCAGAGTATCATGGATCAAAAGAAGTGTAAAGATGTCTCTAAAAGGTGGCACCAAATTGATAATACATCCTTACCATTGCAAGTACTGCCATCGGCGTCTAGTACATATCCATCTGAGGTACATGAACAGACGTAAGAGCCGACTGAGTTCACACACATTCCATTTGTGGCATCACAGGGCGATGAATCGGTGCATTCGTCCACATCTATGTAAAGTAAACAATTTGTTTAACATTATTAGTCAAAACTTTTCTAAAAGTCTAGAAGAATCAGTTTTCTTCTTTAATTGGCAACAATTATTGAAAGTTCCACTCGCTCAAGGAGTTTGAAAGCGAAAATGGATGTGTAATTATGGTGTGTAAATGAAAACAACAAACAATCAACAACACATTTTATAATTTCTACAGGGAAAAATTGATTCGAAAAAATGTCACCATCCATTGCTAATTTAAAAAGTTAAATGTCTATTTAAGATTAAATCGTTATCATTAATGAAACAGTGTAATGTACTGTAACAGAAATGGATTTTAATTTGAAGGTGTGTTTGTGATTTCGTGATCATGCACTACTTGTATTAAAGTCAGAATATCATGGATCAAAAGAAGTGTAAAGATGTCTCTAAAAGGTGGCACCAAATTGATAATACATCCTTACCATTGCAAGTACTGCCATCGGCGTCTAGTACATATCCATCTGAGGTACATGAACAGACGTAAGAGCCAACTGAGTTCACACACATTCCATTTGTGGCATCACAGGGCGATGAATCGGTGCATTCGTCCACATCTATGTAAAGTAAACAATTTGTTTAACATTATTAGTCAAAACTTTTCTAAAAGTCTAGAAGAATCAGTTTTCTTCTTTAATTGGCAACAATTATTGAAAGTTCCACTCGCTCAAGGAGTTTGAAAGCGAAAATGGATGTGTAATTATGGTGTGTAAATGAAAACAACAAACAATCACCAACAAATTTTATAATTTCTACAGGGAAAAATTGATTCGAAAAAATGTCACCATCCATTGCTAATTTAAAAAGTTAAATGTCTATTTAAGATTAAATCGTTATCATTAATGGAACAGTGTAATGTACTGTAACAGAAATGGATTTTAATTTGAAGGTGTGTTTTTGATTTCGTGATCATGCACTACTTGTATTAAAGTCAGAGTATCATGGATCAAAAGAAGTGTAAAGATGGCTCTAAAAGGTGGCACCAAATTGATAATACATCCTTACCATTGCAAGTACTGCCATCGGCGTCTAGTACATATCCATCTGAGGTACATGAACAGACGTAAGAGCCGACTGAGTTCACACACATTCCATTTGTGGCATCACAGGGCGATGAATCGGTGCATTCGTCCACATCTATGTAAAATAAACAATTTGTTTAACATTATTAGTCAAAACTTTTCTAAAAGTCTAGAAGAATCAGTTTTCTCCTTTAATTGGCAACAATTATTGAAAGTTCCACTCGCTCAAGGAGTTTGACAGCGAAAATGGATGTGTAATTATGGTGTGTAAATGAAAACAACAAACAATCAACAACAAATTTTATAATTTCTACAGGGAAAAATTGATTCGAAAAAATGTCACCATCCATTGCTAATTTAAAAAGTTAAATGTCTATTTAGGATTAAATCGTTATCATTAATGAAACAGTGTAATGTACTGTAACACAAATGGATTTTAATTTGAAGGTGTGTTTGTGATTTCGTGATCATGCACTACTTGTATTAAAGTCAGAGTATCATGGATCAAAAGAAGTGTAAAGATGTCTCTAAAAGGTGGCTTAAATTGATAATACATCCTTACCATTGCAAGTACTGCCATCGGCGTCTAGTACATATCCATCTGAGGTACATGAACAGACGTAAGAGCCGACTGAGTTCACACACATTCCATTTGTGGCATCACAGGGCGATGAATCGGTGCATTCGTCCACGTCTATGTAAAGTAAACAATTTGTTTAACATTATTAGTCAAAACTTTTCTAAAAGTCTAGAAGAATCAGTTTTCTTCTTTAATTGGCAACAATTATTGAAGGTTCCACTCGCTCAAGGAGTTTGAAAGCGAAAATGGATGTGTAATTATGGTGTGCAAATGAAAACAACAAACAATCAACAACAAATTTTATAATTTCTACAGGGAAAAATTGATTCGAAAAAATGTCACCAACCATTGCTAATTTAAAAAGTTAAATGTCTATTTAAGATTAAATAGTTATCATTAATGAAACAGTGTAATGTACTGTAACAGAAATGGATTTTAATTTGAAGGTGTGTTTGTGATTTCGTGATCATGCACTACTTGTATTAAAGTCAGAGTATCATGGATCAAAAGAAGTGTAAAGATGTCTCTAAAAGGTGGCACCAAATTGATAATTCATCCTTACCATTGCAAGTACTGCCATCGGCGTCTAGTACATATCCATCTGAGGTACATGAACAGACGTAAGAGCCGACTGAGTTCACACACATTCCATTTGTGGCATCACAGGGCGATGAATCGGTGCATTCGTCCACATCTATGTAAAGTAAACAATTTGTTTAACATTATTAGTCAAAACTTTTCTAAAAGTCTAGAAGAATCAGTTTTCTCCTTTAATTGGCAACAATTATTGAAAGTTCCACTCGCTCAAGGAATTTGACAGCGAAAATGGATGTGTAATTATGGTGTGTAAATGAAAACAACAAACAATCAACAACAAATTTTATAATTTCTACAGGGAAAAATTGATTCGAAAAAATGTCACCATCCATTGCTAATTTAAAAAGTTAAATGTCTATTTAGGATTAAATCGTTATCATTAATGAAACAGTGTAATGTACTGTAACACAAATGGATTTTAATTTGAAGGTGTGTTTGTGATTTCGTGATCATGCACTACTTGTATTAAAGTCAGAGTATCATGGATCAAAAGAAGTGTAAAGATGTCTCTAAAAGGTGGCTTAAATTGATAATACATCCTTACCATTGCAAGTACTGCCATCGGCGTCTAGTACATATCCATCTGAGGTACATGAACAGACGTAAGAGCCGACTGAGTTCACACACATTCCATTTGTGGCATCACAGGGCGATGAATCGGTGCATTCGTCCACGTCTATGTAAAGTAAACAATTTGTTTAACATTATTAGTCAAAACTTTTCTAAAAGTCTAGAAGAATCAGTTTTCTTCTTTAATTGGCAACAATTATTGAAAGTTCCACTCGCTCAAGGAGTTTGACAGCGAAAATGGATGTGTAATTATGGTGTGTAAATGAAAACAACAAACAATCAACAACAAATTTTATAATTTCTACAGGGAAAAATTGATTCGAAAAAATGTCACCATCCATTGCTAATTTAAAAAGTTAAATGTCTATTTAAGATTAAATCGTTATCATTAATGAAACAGTGTAATGTACTGTAACACAAATGGATTTTAATTTGAAGGTGTGTTTGTGATTTCGTGATCATGCACTACTTGTATTAAAGTCAGAGTATCATGGATCAAAAGAAGTGTAAAGATGTCTCTAAAAGGTGGCACCAAATTGATAATACATCCTTACCATTGCAAGTACTGCCATCGGCGTCTAGTACATATCCATCTGAGGTACATGAACAGACGTAAGAGCCGACTGAGTTCACACACATTCCATTTGTGGCATCACAGGGCGATGAATCGGTGCATTCGTCCACGTCTATGTAAAGTAAACAAGTTGTTTAACATTATTAGTCAAAACTTTTCTAAAAGTCTAGAAGAATCAGTTTTCTTCTTTAATTGGCAACAATTATTGAAGGTTCCACTCGCTCAAGGAGTTTGAAAGCGAAAATGGATGTGTAATTATGGTGTGTAAATGAAAACAACAAACAATCAACAACAAATTTTATAATTTCTACAGGGAAAAATTGATTCGAAAAAATGTCACCAACCATTGCTAATTTAAAAAGTTAAATGTCTATTTAAGATTAAATAGTTATCATTAATGAAACAGTGTAATGTACTGTAACAGAAATGGATTTTAATTTGAAGGTGTGTTTGTGATTTCGTGATCATGCACTACTTGTATTAAAGTCAGAGTATCATGGATCAAAAGAAGTGTAAAGATGTCTCTAAAAGGTGGCACCAAATTGATAATACATCCTTACCATTGCAAGTACTGCCATCGGCGTCTAGTACATATCCATCTGAGGTACATGAACAGACGTAAGATCCAACTGAGTTCACACACATTCCATTTGTGGCATCACAGGGCGATGAATCGGTGCATTCGTCCACATCTATGTAAAGTAAACAATTTGTTTAACATTATTAGTCAAAACTTTTCTAAAAGTCTAGAAGAATCAGTTTTCTTCTTTAATTGGCAACAATTTATTGAAAGTTCCACCCGCTCAAGGAGTTTGAAAGCGAAAATGGATGTGTAATTATGGTGTGTAAATGAAAACAACAAACAATCAACGACAAATTTTATAATTTCTACAGGGAAAAATTGATTCGAAAAAATGTCACCATCCATTGCTAATTTAAAAAGTTAAATGTCTATTTAAGATTAAATCGTTATCATTAATGGAACAGTGTAATGTACTGTAACAGAAATGGATTTTAATTTGAAGGTGTGTTTTTGATTTCGTGATCATGCACTACTTGTATTAAAGTCAGAGTATCATGGATCAAAAGAAGTGTAAAGATGTCTCTAAAAGGTGGCACCAAATTGATAATACATCCTTACCATTGCAAGTACTGCCATCGGCGTCTAGTACATATCCATCTGAGGTACATGAACAGACGTAAGAGCCGACTGAGTTCACACACATTCCATTTGTGGCATCACAGGGCGATGAATCGGTGCATTCGTCCACATCTATGTAAAGTAAACAATTTGTTTAACATTATTAGTCAAAACTTTTCTAAAAGTCTAGAAGAATCAGTTTTCTTCTTTAATTGGCAACAATTATTGAAAGTTCCACTCGCTCAAGGAGTTTGAAAGCGAAAATGGATGTGTAATTATGGTGTGTAAATGAAAACAACAAACAATCAACAACAAATTTTATAATTTCTACAGGGAAAAATTGATTCGAAAAAATGTCACCATCCATTGCTAATTTAAAAAGTTAAATGTCTATTTAAGATTAAATCGTTATCATTAATGGAACAGTGTAATGTACTGTAACAGAAATGGATTTTAATTTGAAGGTGTGTTTGTGATTTCGTGATCATGCACTACTTGTATTAAAGTCAGAGTATCATGGATCAAAAGAAGTGTAAAGATGTCTCTAAAAGGTGGCACCAAATTGATAATACATCCTTACCATTGCAAGTACTGCCATCGGCGTCTAGTACATATCCATCTGAGGTACATGAACAGACGTAAGAGCCGACTGAGTTCACACACATTCCATTTGTGGCATCACAGGGCGATGAATCGGTGCATTCGTCCACATCTATGTAAAGTAAACAATTTGTTTAACATTATTAGTCAAAACTTTTCTAAAAGTCTAGAAGAATCAGTTTTCTTCTTTAATTGGCAACAATTATTGAAAGTTCCACTCGCTCAAGGAGTTTGAAAGCGAAAATGGATGTGTAATTATGGTGTGTAAATGAAAACAACAAACAATTAACAACAAATTTTATAATTTCTACAGGGAAAAATTGATTCGAAAAAATGTCACCATCCATTGCTAATTTAAAAAGTTAAATGTCTATTTAAGATTAAATCGTTATCATTAATGAAACAGTGTAATGTACTGTAACAGAAATGGATTTTAATTTGAAGGTGTGTTTGTGATTTCGTGATCATGCACTACTTGTATTAAAGTCAGAGTATCATGGATCAAAAGAAGTGTAAAGATGTCTCTAAAAGGTGGCACCAAATTAATAATACATCCTTACCATTGCAAGTACTGCCATCGGCGTCTAGTACATATCCATCTGAGGTACATGAACAGACGTAAGAGCCGACTGAGTTCACACACATTCCATTTGTGGCATCACAGGGCGATGAATCGGTGCATTCGTCCACATCTATGTAAAGTAAACAATTTGTTTAACATTATTAGTCAAAACTTTTCTGAAAGTCTAGAAGAATCAGTTTTCTTCTTTAATTGGCAACAATTATTGAAAGTTCCACTCGCTCAAGGAGTTTGAAAGCGAAAATGGATGTGTAATTATGGTGTGTAAATGAAAACAACAAACAATCAACAACACATTTTATAATTTCTACAGGGAAAAATTGATTCGAAAAAATGTCACCATCCATTGCTAATTTAAAAAGTTAAATGTCTATTTAAGATTAAATCGTTATCATTAATGAAACAGTGTAATGTACTGTAACAGAAATGGATTTTAATTTGAAGGTGTGTTTGTGATTTCGTGATCATGCACTACTTGTATTAAAGTCAGAGTATCACGGATCAAAAGAAGTGTAAAGATGTCTCTAAAAGGTGGCACCAAATTGATAATACATCCTTACCATTGCAAGTACTGCCATCGGCGTCTAGTACATATCCATCTGAGGTACATGAACAGACGTAAGAGCCGACTGAGTTCACACACATTCCATTTGTGGCATCACAGGGCGATGAATCGGTGCATTCGTCCACATCTATGTAAAGTAAATAATTTGTTTAACATTGTTAGTCAAAACTTTTCTAAAAGTCTAGAAGAATCAGTTTTCTTCTTTAATTGGCAACAATTATTGAAAGTTCCACTCGCTCAAGGAGTTTGAAAGCGAAAATGGATGTGTAATTATGGTGTGTAAATGAAAACAACAAACAATCAACAACACATTTTATAATTTCAAGAGGGAAAAATTGATTCGAAAAAATGTCACCATCCATTGCTAATTTAAAAAGTTAATTGTCTATTTAAGATTAAATCGTTATCATTAATGAAACAGTGTAATGTACTGTAACAGAAATGGATTTTAATTTGAAGGTGTGTTTGTGATTTCGTGATCATGCACTACTTGTATTAAAGTCAGAGTATCACGGATCAAAAGAAGTGTAAAGATGTCTCTAAAAGGTGGCACCAAATTGATAATACATCCTTACCATTGCAAGTACTGCCATCGGCGTCTAGTACATATCCATCTGAGGTACATGAACAGACGTAAGAGCCGACTGAGTTCACACACATTCCATTTGTGGCATCACAGGGCGATGAATCGGTGCATTCGTCCACATCTATGTAAAGTAAATAATTTGTTTAACATTGTTAGTCAAAACTTTTCTAAAAGTCTAGAAGAATCAGTTTTCTTCTTTAATTGGCAACAATTATTGAAAGTTCCACTCGCTCAAGGAGTTTGAAAGCGAAAATGGATGTGTTATTATGGTGTGTAAATGAAAACAACAAACAATCAACAACACATTTTATAATTTCTACAGGGAAAAATTGATTCGAAAAAATGTCACCATCCATTGCTAATTTAAAAAGTTAAATGTCTATTTAAGATTAAATCGTTATCATTAATGAAATAGTGTAATGTACTGTAACAGAAATGGATTTTAATTTGAAGGTGTGTTTGTGATTTCGTGATCATGCACTACTTGTATTAAAGTCAGAGTATCATGGATCAAAAGAAGTGTAAAGATGTCTCTAAAAGGTGGCACCAAATTGATAATTCATCCTTACCATTGCAAGTACTGCCATCGGCGTCTAGTACATATCCATCTGAGGTACATGAACAGACGTAAGAGCCGACTGAGTTCACACACATTCCATTTGTGGCATCACAGGGCGATGAATCGGTGCATTCGTCCACATCTATGTAAAGTAAACAATTTGTTTAACATTATTAGTCAAAACTTTTCTGAAAGTCTAGAAGAATCAGTTTTCTTCTTTAATTGGCAACAATTATTGAAAGTTCCACTCGCTCAAGGAGTTTGAAAGCGAAAATGGATGTGTAATTATGGTGTGTAAATGAAAACAACAAACAATCAACAACACATTTTATAATTTCTACAGGGAAAAATTGATTCGAAAAAATGTCACCATCCATTGCTAATTTAAAAAGTTAAATGTCTATTTAAGATTAAATCGTTATCATTAATGAAACAGTGTAATGTACTGTAACAGAAATGGATTTTAATTTGAAGGTGTGTTTGTGATTTCGTGATCATGCACTACTTGTATTAAAGTCAGAGTATCACGGATCAAAAGAAGTGTAAAGATGTCTCTAAAAGGTGGCACCAAATTGATAATACATCCTTACCATTGCAAGTACTGCCATCGGCGTCTAGTACATATCCATCTGAGGTACATGAACAGACGTAAGAGCCGACTGAGTTCACACACATTCCATTTGTGGCATCACAGGGCGATGAATCGGTGCATTCGTCCACATCTATGTAAAGTAAATAATTTGTTTAACATTGTTAGTCAAAACTTTTCTAAAAGTCTAGAAGAATCAGTTTTCTTCTTTAATTGGCAACAATTATTGAAAGTTCCACTCGCTCAAGGAGTTTGAAAGCGAAAATGGATGTGTAATTATGGTGTGTAAATGAAAACAACAAACAATCAACAACACATTTTATAATTTCTACAGGGAAAAATTGATTCGAAAAAATGTCACCATCCATTGCTAATTTAAAAAGTTAAATGTCTATTTAAGATTAAATCGTTATCATTACTGAAATAGTGTAATGTACTGTAACAGAATTGGATTTTAATTTGAAGATGTGTTTGTGATTTCGTGATCATGCACTACTTGTATTAAAGTCAGAGTATCATGGATCAAAAGAAGTGTAAAGATGTCTCTAAAAGGTGGCACCAAATTGATAATTCATCCTTACCATTGCAAGTACTGCCATCGGCGTCTAGTACATATCCATCTGAGGTACATGAACAGACGTAAGAGCCGACTGAGTTCACACACATTCCATTTGTGGCATCACAGGGCGATGAATCGGTGCATTCGTCCACATCTATGTAAAGTAAACAATTTGTTTAACATTATTAGTCAAAACTTTTCTGAAAGTCTAGAAGAATCAGTTTTCTTCTTTAATTGGCAACAATTATTGAAAGTTCCACTCGCTCAAGGAGTTTGAAAGCGAAAATGGATGTGTAATTATGGTGTGTAAATGAAAACAACAAACAATCAACAACACATTTCATAATTTCTACAGGGAAAAATTGATTCGAAAAAATGTCACCATCCATTGCTAATTTAAAAAGTTAAATGTCTATTTAAGATTAAATCGTTATCATTAATGAAACAGTGTAATGTACTGTAACACAAATGGATTTTAATTTGAAGGTGTGTTTGTGATTTCGTGATCATGCACTACTTGTATTAAAGTCAGAGTATCATGGATCAAAAGAAGTGTAAAGATGTCTCTAAAAGGTGGCACCAAATTGATAATACATCCTTACCATTGCAAGTACTGCCATCGGCGTCTAGTACATATCCATCTGAGGTACATGAACAGACGTAAGAGCCGACTGAGTTCACACACATTCCATTTGTGGCATCACAGGGCGATGAATCGGTGCATTCGTCCACATCTTTGTAAAGTAAACAATTTGTTTAACATTATTAGTCAAAACTTTTCTAAAAGTCTAGAAGAATCAGTTTTCTTCTTTAATTGGCAACAATTATTGAAAGTTCCACTCGCTCAAGGAGTTTGAAAGCGAAAATGGATGTGTAATTATGGGATGTAAATGAAAACAACAAACAATCAACAACACATTTTATAATTTCTACAGGGAAAAATTGATTCGAAAAAATGTCACCATCCATTGCTAATTTAAAAAGTTAAATGTCTATTTAAGATTAAATCGTTATCATTAATGAAACAGTGTAATGTACTGTAACAGAAATGGATTTTAATTTGAAGGTGTGTTTGTGATTTCGTGATCATGCACTACTTGTATTAAAGTCAGAGTATCACGGATCAAAAGAAGTGTAAAGATGTCTCTAAAAGGTGGCACCAAATTGATAATACATCCTTACCATTGCAAGTACTGCCATCGGCGTCTAGTACATATCCATCTGAGGTACATGAACAGACGTAAGAGCCGACTGAGTTCACACACATTCCATTTGTGGCATCACAGGGCGATGAATCGGTGCATTCGTCCACATCTATGTAAAGTAAATAATTTGTTTAACATTGTTAGTCAAAACTTTTCTAAAAGTCTAGAAGAATCAGTTTTCTTCTTTAATTGGCAACAATTATTGAAAGTTCCACTCGCTCAAGGAGTTTGAAAGCGAAAATGGATGTGTAATTATGGTGTGTAAATGAAAACAACAAACAATCAACAACACATTTTATAATTTCAAGAGGGAAAAATTGATTCGAAAAAATGTCACCATCCATTGCTAATTTAAAAAGTTAATTGTCTATTTAAGATTAAATCGTTATCATTAATGAAATAGTGTAATGTACTGTAACAGAATTGGATTTTTATTTGAAGATGTGTTTGTGATTTCGTGATCATGCACTACTTGTATTAAAGTCAGAGTATCATGGATCAAAAGAAGTGTAAAGATGTCTCTAAAAGGTGGCACCAAATTGATAATTCATCCTTACCATTGCAAGTACTGCCATCGGCGTCTAGTACATATCCATCTGAGGTACATGAACAGACGTAAGAGCCGACTGAGTTCACACACATTCCATTTGTGGCATCACAGGGCGATGAATCGGTGCATTCGTCCACATCTATGTAAAGTAAACAATTTGTTTAACATTATTAGTCAAAACTTTTCTGAAAGTCTAGAAGAATCAGTTTTCTTCTTTAATTGGCAACAATTATTGAAAGTTCCACTCGCTCAAGGAGTTTGAAAGCGAAAATGGATGTGTAATTATGGTGTGTAAATGAAAACAACAAACAATCAACAACACATTTCATAATTTCTACAGGGAAAAATTGATTCGAAAAAATGTCACCATCCATTGCTAATTTAAAAAGTTAAATGTCTATTTAAGATTAAATCGTTATCATTAATGAAACAGTGTAATGTACTGTAACACAAATGGATTTTAATTTGAAGGTGTGTTTGTGATTTCGTGATCATGCACTACTTGTATTAAAGTCAGAGTATCATGGATCAAAAGAAGTGTAAAGATGTCTCTAAAAGGTGGCACCAAATTGATAATACATCCTTACCATTGCAAGTACTGCCATCGGCGTCTAGTACATATCCATCTGAGGTACATGAACAGACGTAAGAGCCGACTGAGTTCACACACATTCCATTTGTGGCATCACAGGGCGATGAATCGGTGCATTCGTCCACATCTTTGTAAAGTAAACAATTTGTTTAACATTATTAGTCAAAACTTTTCTAAAAGTCTAGAAGAATCAGTTTTCTTCTTTAATTGGCAACAATTATTGAAAGTTCCACTCGCTCAAGGAGTTTGAAAGCGAAAATGGATGTGTAATTATGGGATGTAAATGAAAACAACAAACAATCAACAACACATTTTATAATTTCTACAGGGAAAAATTGATTCGAAAAAATGTCACCATCCATTGCTAATTTAAAAAGTTAAATGTCTATTTAAGATTAAATCGTTATCATTAATGAAACAGTGTAATGTACTGTAACAGAAATGGATTTTAATTTGAAGGTGTGTTTGTGATTTCGTGATCATGCACTACTTGTATTAAAGTCAGAGTATCATGGATCAAAAGAAGTGTAAAGATGTCTCTAAAAGGTGGCACCAAATTGATAATTCATCCTTACCATTGCAAGTACTGCCATCGGCGTCTAGTACATATCCATCTGAGGTACATGAACAGACGTAAGAGCCGACTGAGTTCACACACATTCCATTTGTGGCATCACAGGGCGATGAATCGGTGCATTCGTCCACATCTATGTAAAGTAAACAATTTGTTTAACATTATTAGTCAAAACTTTTCTAAAAGTCTAGAAGAATCAGTTTTCTTCTTTAAATGGCAACAATTATTGAAAGTTCCACTCGCTCAAGGAGTTTGAAAGCGAAAATGGATGTGTAATTATGGTGTGTAAATGAAAACAACAAACAATCAACAACACATTTTATAATTTCTACAGGAAAAAATTAATTCGAAAAAATGTCACCATCCATTGCTAATTTCAAAAGTTAAATGTCTATTTAAGATTAAATCGTTATCATTAATGAAACAGTGTAATGTACTGTAACAGAAATGAATTTTAATTTGAAGGTGTGTTTGTGATTTCGTGATCATGCACTACTTGTATTAAAGTCAGAGTATCATGGATCAAAAGAAGTGTAAAGATGTCTCTAAAAGGTGGCACCAAATTAATAATTAATCCTTACCATTGCAAGTACTGCCATCGGCGTCTAGTACAAATCCATCTGAGGTACATGAACAGACGTAAGAGCCGACTGAGTTCACACACATTCCATTTGTGGCATCACAGGGCGATGAATCGGTGCATTCGTCCACATCTATGTAAAGTAAACAATTTGTTTAACATTATTAGTCAAAACTTTTCTGAAAGTCTAGAAGAATCAGTTTTCTTCTTTAATTGGCAACAATTATTGAAAGTTCCACTCGCTCAAGGAGTTTGAAAGCGAAAATGGATGTGTAATTATGGTGTGTAAATGAAAACAACAAACAATCAACCACAAATTTTATAATTTCTACAGGGAAAAATTGATTCGAAAAAATGTCACCATCCATTGCTAATTTAAAAAGTTAAATGTCTATTTAAGATTAAATCGTTATCATTAATGAAACAGTGTAATGTACTGTAACACAAATGGATTTTAATTTGAAGGTGTGTTTGTGATTTCGTGATCATGCACTACTTGTATTAAAGTCAGAGTATCATGGATCAAAAGAAGTGTAAAGATGTCTCTAAAAGGTGGCACCAAATTGATAATACATCCTTACCATTGCAAGTACTGCCATCGGCGTCTAGTACATATCCATCTGAGGTACATGAACAGACGTAAGAGCCGACTGAGTTCACACACATTCCATTTGTGGCATCACAGGGCGATGAATCGGTGCATTCGTCCACATCTATGTAAAGTAAACAATTTGTTTAACATTATTAGTCAAAACTTTTCTAAAAGTCTAGAAGAATCAGTTTTCTTCTTTAATTGGCAACAATTATTGAAAGTTCCACTCGCTCAAGGAGTTTGAAAGCGAAAATGGATGTGTAATTATGGTGTGTAAATGAAAACAACAAACAATCAACAACAAATTTTATAATTTCTACAGGGAAAAATTGATTCGAAAAAATGTCACCATCCATTGCTAATTTAAAAAGTTAAATGTCTATTTAAGATTAAATCGTTATCATTAAAAACAGTGTAATGTACTGTAACACAAATGGATTTTAATTTGAAGGTGTGTTTGTGATTTCGTGATCATGCACTACTTGTATTAAAGTCAGAGTATCATGGATCAAAAGAAGTGTAAAGATGTCTCTAAAAGGTGGCACCAAATTGATAATTCATCCTTACCATTGCATGTACTGCCATCGGCGTCTAGTACATATCCATCTGAGGTACATGAACAGACGTAAGAGCCGACTGAGTTCACACACATTCCATTTGTGGCATCACAGGGCGATGAATCGGTGCATTCGTCCACATCTATGTAAAGTAAACAATTTGTTTAACATTATTAGTCAAAACTTTTCTAAAAGTCTAGAAGAATCAGTTTTCTTCTTTAATTGGCAACAATTATTGAAAGTTCCACTCGCTCAAGGAGTTTGAAAGCGAAAATGGATGTGTAATTATGGTGTGTAAATGAAAACAACAAACAATCAACAACAAATTTTATAATTTCTACAGGGAAAAATTGATTCGAAAAAATGTCACCATCCATTGCTAATTTAAAAAGTTAAATGTCTATTTAAGATTAAATCGTTATCATTAATGAAACAGTGTAATGTACTGTAACACAAATGGATTTTAATTTGAAGGTGTGTTTGTGATTTCGTGATCATGCACTACTTGTATTAAAGTCAGAGTATCATGGATCAAAAGAAGTGTAAAGATGTCTCTAAAAGGTGGCACCAAATTGATAATACATCCTTACCATTGCAAGTACTGCCATCGGCGTCTAGTACATATCCATCTGAGGTACATGAACAGACGTAAGAGCCGACTGAGTTCACACACATTCCATTTGTGGCATCACAGGGCGATGAATCGGTGCATTCGTCCACATCTATGTAAAGTAAACAATTTGTTTAACATTATTAGTCAAAACTTTTCTAAAAGTCTAGAAGAATCAGTTTTCTTCTTTAATTGGCAACAATTATTGAAAGTTCCACTCGCTCAAGGAGTTTGAAAGCGAAAATGGATGTGTAATTATGGTGTGTAAATGAAAACAACAAACAATCAACAACAAATTTTATAATTTCTACAGGGAAAAATTGATTCGAAAAAATGTCACCATCCATTGCTAATTTAAAAAGTTAAATGTCTATTTAAGATTAAATCGTTATCATTAATGAAACAGTGTAATGTACTGTAACAGAAATGGATTTTAATTTGAAGGTGTGTTTGTGATTTCGTGATCATGCACTACTTGTATTAAAGTCAGAGTATCATGGATCAAAAGAAGTGTAAAGATGTCTCTAAAAGGTGGCACCAAATTGATAATTCATCCTTACCATTGCATGTACTGCCATCGGCGTCTAGTACATATCCATCTGAGGTACATGAACAGACGTAAGAGCCGACTGAGTTCACACACATTCCATTTGTGGCATCACAGGGCGATGAATCGGTGCATTCGTCCACATCTATGTAAAGTAAACAATTTGTTTAACATTATTAGTCAAAACTTTTCTAAAAGTCTAGAAGAATCAGTTTTCTTCTTTAATTGGCAACAATTATTGAAAGTTCCACTCGCTCAAGGAGTTTGAAAGCGAAAATGGATGTGTAATTATGGTGTGTAAATGAAAACAACAAACAATCAACAACAAATTTTATAATTTCTACAGGGAAAAATTGATTCGAAAAAATGTCACCATCCATTGCTAATTTAAAAAGTTAAATGTCTATTTAAGATTAAATCGTTATCATTAATGAAACGGTGTAATGTACTGTAACAGAAATGGATTTTAATTTGAAGGTGTGTTTGTGATTTCGTGATCATGCACTACTTGTATTAAAGACAGAGTATCATGGATCAAAAGAAGTGTAAAGATGTCTCTAAAAGGTGGCACCAAATTGATAATACATCCTTACCATTGCAAGTACTGCCATCGGCGTCTAGTACATATCCATCTGAGGTACATGAACAGACGTAAGAGCCGACTGAGTTCACACACATTCCATTTGTGGCATCACAGGGCGATGAATCGGTGCATTCGTCCACATCTATGTAAAGTAAATAATTTGTTTAACATTGTTAGTCAAAACTTTTCTAAAAGTCTAGAAGAATCAGTTTTCTTCTTTAATTGGCAACAATTATTGAAAGTTCCACTCGCTCAAGGAGTTTGAAAGCGAAAATGGATGTGTAATTATGGTGTGTAAATGAAAACAACAAACAATCAACAACACATTTTATAATTTCAAGAGGGAAAAATTGATTCGAAAAAATGTCACCATCCATTGCTAATTTAAAAAGTTAATTGTCTATTTAAGATTAAATCGTTATCATTAATGAAATAGTGTAATGTACTGTAACAGAATTGGATTTTAATTTGAAGATGTGTTTGTGATTTCGTGATCATGCACTACTTGTATTAAAGTCAGAGTATCATGGATCAAAAGAAGTGTAAAGATGTCTCCAAAAGGTGGCACCAAATTGATAATTCATCCTTACCATTGCAAGTACTGCCATCGGCGTCTAGTACATATCCATCTGAGGTACATGAACAGACGTAAGAGCCGACTGAGTTCACACACATTCCATTTGTGGCATCACAGGGCGATGAATCGGTGCATTCGTCCACATCTATGTAAAGTAAACAATTTGTTTAACATTATTAGTCAAAACTTTTCTGAAAGTCTAGAAGAATCAGTTTTCTTCTTTAATTGGCAACAATTATTGAAAGTTCCACTCGCTCAAGGAGTTTGAAAGCGAAAATGGATGTGTAATTATGGTGTGTAAATGAAAACAACAAACAATCAACAACACATTTCATAATTTCTACAGGGAAAAATTGATTCGAAAAAATGTCACCATCCATTGCTAATTTAAAAAGTTAAATGTCTATTTAAGATTAAATCGTTATCATTAATGAAACAGTGTAATGTACTGTAACACAAATGGATTTTAATTTGAAGGTGTGTTTGTGATTTCGTGATCATGCACTACTTGTATTAAAGTCAGAGTATCATGGATCAAAAGAAGTGTAAAGATGTCTCTAAAAGGTGGCACCAAATTGATAATACATCCTTACCATTGCAAGTACTGCCATCGGCGTCTAGTACATATCCATCTGAGGTACATGAACAGACGTAAGAGCCGACTGAGTTCACACACATTCCATTTGTGGCATCACAGGGCGATGAATCGGTGCATTCGTCCACATCTTTGTAAAGTAAACAATTTGTTTAACATTATTAGTCAAAACTTTTCTAAAAGTCTAGAAGAATCAGTTTTCTTCTTTAATTGGCAACAATTATTGAAAGTTCCACTCGCTCAAGGAGTTTGAAAGCGAAAATGGATGTGTAATTATGGGATGTAAATGAAAACAACAAACAATCAACAACACATTTTATAATTTCTACAGGGAAAAATTGATTCGAAAAAATGTCACCATCCATTGCTAATTTAAAAAGTTAAATGTCTATTTAAGATTAAATCGTTATCATTAATGAAACAGTGTAATGTACTGTAACAGAAATGGATTTTAATTTGAAGGTGTGTTTGTGATTTCGTGATCATGCACTACTTGTATTAAAGTCAGAGTATCATGGATCAAAAGAAGTGTAAAGATGTCTCTAAAAGGTGGCACCAAATTGATAATTCATCCTTACCATTGCAAGTACTGCCATCGGCGTCTAGTACATATCCATCTGAGGTACATGAACAGACGTAAGAGCCGACTGAGTTCACACACATTCCATTTGTGGCATCACAGGGCGATGAATCAGTGCATTCGTCCACATCTATGTAAAGTAAACAATTTGTTTAACATTATTAGTCAAAACTTTTCTAAAAGTCTAGAAGAATCAGTTTTCTTCTTTAAATGGCAACAATTATTGAAAGTTCCACTCGCTCAAGGAGTTTGAAAGCGAAAATGGATGTGTAATTATGGTGTGTAAATGAAAACAACAAACAATCAACAACACATTTTATAATTTCTACAGGAAAAAATTAATTCGAAAAAATGTCACCATCCATTGCTAATTTCAAAAGTTAAATGTCTATTTAAGATTAAATCGTTATCATTAATGAAACAGTGTAATGTACTGTAACAGAAATGAATTTTAATTTGAAGGTGTGTTTGTGATTTCGTGATCATGCACTACTTGTATTAAAGTCAGAGTATCATGGATCAAAAGAAGTGTAAAGATGTCTCTAAAAGGTGGCACCAAATTAATAATTAATCCTTACCATTGCAAGTACTGCCATCGGCGTCTAGTACAAATCCATCTGAGGTACATGAACAGACGTAAGAGCCGACTGAGTTCACACACATTCCATTTGTGGCATCACAGGGCGATGAATCGGTGCATTCGTCCACATCTATGTAAAGTAAACAATTTGTTTAACATTATTAGTCAAAACTTTTCTGAAAGTCTAGAAGAATCAGTTTTCTTCTTTAATTGGCAACAATTATTGAAAGTTCCACTCGCTCAAGGAGTTTGAAAGCGAAAATGGATGTGTAATTATGGTGTGTAAATGAAAACAACAAACAATCAACCACAAATTTTATAATTTCTACAGGGAAAAATTGATTCGAAAAAATGTCACCATCCATTGCTAATTTAAAAAGTTAAATGTCTATTTAAGATTAAATCGTTATCATTAATGAAACAGTGTAATGTACTGTAACACAAATGGATTTTAATTTGAAGGTGTGTTTGTGATTTCGTGATCATGCACTACTTGTATTAAAGTCAGAGTATCATGGATCAAAAGAAGTGTAAAGATGTCTCTAAAAGGTGGCACCAAATTGATAATACATCCTTACCATTGCAAGTACTGCCATCGGCGTCTAGTACATATCCATCTGAGGTACATGAACAGACGTAAGAGCCGACTGAGTTCACACACATTCCATTTGTGGCATCACAGGGCGATGAATCGGTGCATTCGTCCACATCTATGTAAAGTAAACAATTTGTTTAACATTATTAGTCAAAACTTTTCTAAAAGTCTAGAAGAATCAGTTTTCTTCTTTAATTGGCAACAATTATTGAAAGTTCCACTCGCTCAAGGAGTTTGAAAGCGAAAATGGATGTGTAATTATGGTGTGTAAATGAAAACAACAAACAATCAACAACAAATTTTATAATTTCTACAGGGAAAAATTGATTCGAAAAAATGTCACCATCCATTGCTAATTTAAAAAGTTAAATGTCTATTTAAGATTAAATCGTTATCATTAAAAACAGTGTAATGTACTGTAACACAAATGGATTTTAATTTGAAGGTGTGTTTGTGATTTCGTGATCATGCACTACTTGTATTAAAGTCAGAGTATCATGGATCAAAAGAAGTGTAAAGATGTCTCTAAAAGGTGGCACCAAATTGATAATTCATCCTTACCATTGCATGTACTGCCATCGGCGTCTAGTACATATCCATCTGAGGTACATGAACAGACGTAAGAGCCGACTGAGTTCACACACATTCCATTTGTGGCATCACAGGGCGATGAATCGGTGCATTCGTCCACATCTATGTAAAGTAAACAATTTGTTTAACATTATTAGTCAAAACTTTTCTAAAAGTCTAGAAGAATCAGTTTTCTTCTTTAATTGGCAACAATTATTGAAAGTTCCACTCGCTCAAGGAGTTTGAAAGCGAAAATGGATGTGTAATTATGGTGTGTAAATGAAAACAACAAACAATCAACAACAAATTTTATAATTTCTACAGGGAAAAATTGATTCGAAAAAATGTCACCATCCATTGCTAATTTAAAAAGTTAAATGTCTATTTAAGATTAAATCGTTATCATTAATGAAACAGTGTAATGTACTGTAACACAAATGGATTTTAATTTGAAGGTGTGTTTGTGATTTCGTGATCATGCACTACTTGTATTAAAGTCAGAGTATCATGGATCAAAAGAAGTGTAAAGATGTCTCTAAAAGGTGGCACCAAATTGATAATACATCCTTACCATTGCAAGTACTGCCATCGGCGTCTAGTACATATCCATCTGAGGTACATGAACAGACGTAAGAGCCGACTGAGTTCACACACATTCCATTTGTGGCATCACAGGGCGATGAATCGGTGCATTCGTCCACATCTATGTAAAGTAAACAATTTGTTTAACATTATTAGTCAAAACTTTTCTAAAAGTCTAGAAGAATCAGTTTTCTTCTTTAATTGGCAACAATTATTGAAAGTTCCACTCGCTCAAGGAGTTTGAAAGCGAAAATGGATGTGTAATTATGGTGTGTAAATGAAAACAACAAACAATCAACAACAAATTTTATAATTTCTACAGGGAAAAATTGATTCGAAAAAATGTCACCATCCATTGCTAATTTAAAAAGTTAAATGTCTATTTAAGATTAAATCGTTATCATTAATGAAACAGTGTAATGTACTGTAACAGAAATGGATTTTAATTTGAAGGTGTGTTTGTGATTTCGTGATCATGCACTACTTGTATTAAAGTCAGAGTATCATGGATCAAAAGAAGTGTAAAGATGTCTCTAAAAGGTGGCACCAAATTGATAATTCATCCTTACCATTGCATGTACTGCCATCGGCGTCTAGTACATATCCATCTGAGGTACATGAACAGACGTAAGAGCCGACTGAGTTCACACACATTCCATTTGTGGCATCACAGGGCGATGAATCGGTGCATTCGTCCACATCTATGTAAAGTAAACAATTTGTTTAACATTATTAGTCAAAACTTTTCTAAAAGTCTAGAAGAATCAGTTTTCTTCTTTAATTGGCAACAATTATTGAAAGTTCCACTCGCTCAAGGAGTTTGAAAGCGAAAATGGATGTGTAATTATGGTGTGTAAATGAAAACAACAAACAATCAACAACAAATTTTATAATTTCTACAGGGAAAAATTGATTCGAAAAAATGTCACCATCCATTGCTAATTTAAAAAGTTAAATGTCTATTTAAGATTAAATCGTTATCATTAAAAACAGTGTAATGTACTGTAACACAAATGGATTTTAATTTGAAGGTGTGTTTGTGATTTCGTGATCATGCACTACTTGTATTAAAGTCAGAGTATCATGGATCAAAAGAAGTGTAAAGATGTCTCTAAAAGGTGGCACCAAATTGATAATTCATCCTTACCATTGCATGTACTGCCATCGGCGTCTAGTACATATCCATCTGAGGTACATGAACAGACGTAAGAGCCGACTGAGTTCACACACATTCCATTTGTGGCATCACAGGGCGATGAATCGGTGCATTCGTCCACATCTATGTAAAGTAAACAATTTGTTTAACATTATTAGTCAAAACTTTTCTAAAAGTCTAGAAGAATCAGTTTTCTTCTTTAATTGGCAACAATTATTGAAAGTTCCACTCGCTCAAGGAGTTTGAAAGCGAAAATGGATGTGTAATTATGGTGTGTAAATGAAAACAACAAACAATCAACAACAAATTTTATAATTTCTACAGGGAAAAATTGATTCGAAAAAATGTCACCATCCATTGCTAATTTAAAAAGTTAAATGTCTATTTAAGATTAAATCGTTATCATTAATGAAACAGTGTAATGTACTGTAACACAAATGGATTTTAATTTGAAGGTGTGTTTGTGATTTCGTGATCATGCACTACTTGTATTAAAGTCAGAGTATCATGGATCAAAAGAAGTGTAAAGATGTCTCTAAAAGGTGGCACCAAATTGATAATACATCCTTACCATTGCAAGTACTGCCATCGGCGTCTAGTACATATCCATCTGAGGTACATGAACAGACGTAAGAGCCGACTGAGTTCACACACATTCCATTTGTGGCATCACAGGGCGATGAATCGGTGCATTCGTCCACATCTATGTAAAGTAAACAATTTGTTTAACATTATTAGTCAAAACTTTTCTAAAAGTCTAGAAGAATCAGTTTTCTTCTTTAATTGGCAACAATTATTGAAAGTTCCACTCGCTCAAGGAGTTTGAAAGCGAAAATGGATGTGTAATTATGGTGTGTAAATGAAAACAACAAACAATCAACAACAAATTTTATAATTTCTACAGGGAAAAATTGATTCGAAAAAATGTCACCATCCATTGCTAATTTAAAAAGTTAAATGTCTATTTAAGATTAAATCGTTATCATTAATGAAACAGTGTAATGTACTGTAACAGAAATGGATTTTAATTTGAAGGTGTGTTTGTGATTTCGTGATCATGCACTACTTGTATTAAAGTCAGAGTATCATGGATCAAAAGAAGTGTAAAGATGTCTCTAAAAGGTGGCACCAAATTGATAATTCATCCTTACCATTGCATGTACTGCCATCGGCGTCTAGTACATATCCATCTGAGGTACATGAACAGACGTAAGAGCCGACTGAGTTCACACACATTCCATTTGTGGCATCACAGGGCGATGAATCGGTGCATTCGTCCACATCTATGTAAAGTAAACAATTTGTTTAACATTATTAGTCAAAACTTTTCTAAAAGTCTAGAAGAATCAGTTTTCTTCTTTAATTGGCAACAATTATTGAAAGTTCCACTCGCTCAAGGAGTTTGAAAGCGAAAATGGATGTGTAATTATGGTGTGTAAATGAAAACAACAAACAATCAACAACAAATTTTATAATTTCTACAGGGAAAAATTGATTCGAAAAAATGTCACCATCCATTGCTAATTTAAAAAGTTAAATGTCTATTTAAGATTAAATCGTTATCATTAATGAAACGGTGTAATGTACTGTAACAGAAATGGATTTTAATTTGAAGGTGTGTTTGTGATTTCGTGATCATGCACTACTTGTATTAAAGACAGAGTATCATGGATCAAAAGAAGTGTAAAGATGTCTCTAAAAGGTGGCACCAAATTGATAATACATCCTTACCATTGCAAGTACTGCCATCGGCGTCTAGTACATATCCATCTGAGGTACATGAACAGACGTAAGAGCCAACTGAGTTCACACACATTCCATTTGTGGCATCACAGGGCGATGAATCGGTGCATTCGTCCACATCTATGTAAAGTAAACAATTTGTTTAACATTATTAGTCAAAACTTTTCTAAAAGTCTAGAAGAATCAGTTTTCTTCTTTAATTGGCAACAATTATTGAAAGTTCCACTCGCTCAAGGAGTTTGAAAGCGAAAATGGATGTGTAATTATGGTGTGTAAATGAAAACAACAAACAATCAACAACAAATTTTATAATTTCTACAGGGAAAAATTGATTCGAAAAAATGTCACCATCCATTGCTAATTTAAAAAGTTAAATGTCTATTTAAGATTAAATCGTTATCATTAATGAAACAGTGTAATGTACTGTAACACAAATGGATTTTAATTTGAAGGTGTGTTTGTGATTTCGTGATCATGCACTACTTGTATTAAAGTCAGAGTATCATGGATCAAAAGAAGTGTAAAGATGTCTCTAAAAGGTGGCACCAAATTGATAATACATCCTTACCATTGCAAGTACTGCCATCGGCGTCTAGTACATATCCATCTGAGGTACATGAACAGACGTAAGAGCCAACTGAGTTCACACACATTCCATTTGTGGCATCACAGGGCGATGAATCGGTGCATTCGTCCACATCTATGTAAAGTAAACAATTTGTTTAACATTATTAGTCAAAACTTTTCTAAAAGTCTAGAAGAATCAGTTTTCTTCTTTAATTGGCAACAATTATTGAAAGTTCCACTCGCTCAAGGAGTTTGAAAGCGAAAATGGATGTGTAATTATGGTGTGTAAATGAAAACAACAAACAATCAACAACAAATTTTATAATTTCTACAGGGAAAAATTGATTCGAAAAAGGTCACCATCCATTGTTAATTAAAAAAGTTAAACGTCTATTTAAGGTTAAATCGTTATCATTAGTGAAACAGTGTAATGTACTGTAACAGAAATGGATTTTAATTTGAAGGTGTGTTTGTGATTTCGTGATCATGCACTACTTGTATTAAAGTCAGAGTATCATGGATCAAAAAAAGTGTAAAGATGTCTCTAAAAGGTGGCACCAAATTGATAATACATCCTTACCATTGCAAGTACTGCCATCGGCGTCTAGTACATATCCATCTGAGGTACATGAACAGACGTAAGAGCCGACTGAGTTCACACACATTCCATTTGTGGCATCACAGGGCGATGAATCGGTGCATTCGTCCACATCTATGTAAAGTAAACAATTTGTTTAACATTATTAGTCAAAACTTTTCTAAAAGTCTAGAAGAATCAGTTTTCTTCTTCAATTGGCAACCATTATTGAAAGTTCCACTCGCTCAAGGAGTTTGAAAGCGAAAATGGATGTGTAATTATGGTGTGTAAATGAAAACAACAAACAATCAACAACAAATTTTATAATTTCTACAGGGAAAAATTGATTCGAAAAAATGTCACCATCCATTGCTAATTTAAAAAGTTAAATGTCTATTTAAGATTAAATCGTTATCATTAATGAAACAGTGTAATGTACTGTAACACAAATGGATTTTAATTTGAAGGTGTGTTTGTGATTTCGTGATCATGCACTACTTGTATTAAAGTCAGAGTATCATGGATCAAAAGAAGTGTAAAGATGTCTCTAAAAGGTGGCACCAAATTGATAATTCATCCTTACCATTGCATGTACTGCCATCGGCGTCTAGTACATATCCATCTGAGGTACATGAACAGACGTAAGAGCCGACTGAGTTCACACACATTCCATTTGTGGCATCACAGGGCGATGAATCGGTGCATTCGTCCACATCTATGTAAAGTAAACAATTTGTTTAACATTATTAGTCAAAACTTTTCTAAAAGTCTAGAAGAATCAGTTTTCTTCTGTAATTGGCAACAATTATTGAAAGTTCCACTCGCTCAAGGAGTTTGAAAGCGAAAATGGATGTGTAATTATGGTGTGTAAATGAAAACAACAAACAATCAACAACAAATTTTATAATTTCTACAGGGAAAAATTGATTCGAAAAAATGTCACCATCCATTGCTAATTTAAAAAGTTAAATGTCTATTTAAGATTAAATCGTTATCATTAATGAAACAGTGTAATGTACTGTAACAGAAATGGATTTTAATTTGAAGGTGTGTTTGTGATTTCGTGATCATGCACTACTTGTATTAAAGTCAGAGTATCATGGATCAAAAGAAGTGTAAAGATGTCTCTAAAAGGTGGCAACAAATTGATAATTCATCCTTACCATTGCAAGTACTGCCATCGGCGTCTAGTACATATCCATCTGAGGTACATGAACAGACGTAAGAGCCGACTGAGTTCACACACATTCCATTTGTGGCATCACAGGGCGATGAATCGGTGCATTCGTCCACATCTATGTAAAGTAAACAATTTGTTTAACATTATTAGTCAAAACTTTTCTAAAAGTCTAGAAGAATCAGTTTTCTTCTTCAATTGGCAACCATTATTGAAAGTTCCACTCGCTCAAGGAGTTTGAAAGCGAAAATGGATGTGTAATTATGGTGTGTAAATGAAAACAACAAACAATCAACAACAAATTTTATAATTTCTACAGGGAAAAATTGATTCGAAAAAATGTCACCATCCATTGCTAATTTAAAAAGTTAAATGTCTATTTAAGATTAAATCGTTATCATTAATGAAACAGTGTAATGTACTGTAACACAAATGGATTTTAATTTGAAGGTGTGTTTGTGATTTCGTGATCATGCACTACTTGTATTAAAGTCAGAGTATCATGGATCAAAAGAAGTGTAAAGATGTCTCTAAAAGGTGGCACCAAATTGATAATTCATCCTTACCATTGCATGTACTGCCATCGGCGTCTAGTACATATCCATCTGAGGTACATGAACAGACGTAAGAGCCGACTGAGTTCACACACATTCCATTTGTGGCATCACAGGGCGATGAATCGGTGCATTCGTCCACATCTATGTAAAGTAAACAATTTGTTTAACATTATTAGTCAAAACTTTTCTAAAAGTCTAGAAGAATCAGTTTTCTTCTTTAATTGGCAACAATTATTGAAAGTTCCACTCGCTCAAGGAGTTTGAAAGCGAAAATGGATGTGTAATTATGGTGTGTAAATGAAAACAACAAACAATCAACAACAAATTTTATAATTTCTACAGGGAAAAATTGATTCGAAAAAGGTCACCATCCATTGTTAATTAAAAAAGTTAAATGTCTATTTAAGATTAAATCGTTATCATTAGTGAAACAGTGTAATATACTGTAACAGAAATGGATTTTAATTTGAAGGTGTGTTTGTGATTTCGTGATCATGCACTACTTGTATTAAAGTCAGAGTATCATGGATCAAAAAAAGTGTAAAGATGTCTCTAAAAGGTGGCACCAAATTGATAATACATCCTTACCATTGCAAGTACTGCCATCGGCGTCTAGTACATATCCATCTGAGGTACATGAACAGACGTAAGAGCCGACTGAGTTCACACACATTCCATTTGTGGCATCACAGGGCGATGAATCGGTGCATTCGTCCACATCTATGTAAAGTAAACAATTTGTTTAACATTATTAGTCAAAACTTTTCTAAAAGTCTAGAAGAATCAGTTTTCTTCTTCAATTGGCAACCATTATTGAAAGTTCCACTCGCTCAAGGAGTTTGAAAGCGAAAATGGATGTGTAATTATGGTGTGTAAATGAAAACAACAAACAATCAACAACAAATTTTATAATTTCTACAGGGAAAAATTGATTCGAAAAAATGTCACCATCCATTGCTAATTTAAAAAGTTAAATGTCTATTTAAGATTAAATCGTTATCATTAATGAAACAGTGTAATGTACTGTAACACAAATGGATTTTAATTTGAAGGTGTGTTTGTGATTTCGTGATCATGCACTACTTGTATTAAAGTCAGAGTATCATTGATCAAAAGAAGTGTAAAGATGTCTCTAAAAGGTGGCACCAAATTGATAATTCATCCTTACCATTGCATGTACTGCCATCGGCGTCTAGTACATATCCATCTGAGGTACATGAACAGACGTAAGAGCCGACTGAGTTCACACACATTCCATTTGTGGCATCACAGGGCGATGAATCGGTGCATTCGTCCACATCTATGTAAAGTAAACAATTTGTTTAACATTATTAGTCAAAACTTTTCTAAAAGTCTAGAAGAATCAGTTTTCTTCTTCAATTGGCAACCATTATTGAAAGTTCCACTCGCTCAAGGAGTTTGAAAGCGAAAATGGATGTGTAATTATGGTGTGTAAATGAAAACAACAAACAATCAACAACAAATTTTATAATTTCTACAGGGAAAAATTGATTCGAAAAAATGTCACCATCCATTGCTAATTTAAAAAGTTAAATGTCTATTTAAGATTAAATCGTTATCATTAATGAAACAGTGTAATGTACTGTAACACAAATGGATTTTAATTTGAAGGTGTGTTTGTGATTTCGTGATCATGCACTACTTGTATTAAAGTCAGAGTATCATGGATCAAAAGAAGTGTAAAGATGTCTCTAAAAGGTGGCACCAAATTGATAATTCATCCTTACCATTGCATGTACTGCCATCGGCGTCTAGTACATATCCATCTGAGGTACATGAACAGACGTAAGAGCCGACTGAGTTCACACACATTCCATTTGTGGCATCACAGGGCGATGAATCGGTGCATTCGTCCACATCTATGTAAAGTAAACAATTTGTTTAACATTATTAGTCAAAACTTTTCTAAAAGTCTAGAAGAATCAGTTTTCTTCTTTAATTGGCAACAATTATTGAAAGTTCCACTCGCTCAAGGAGTTTGAAAGCGAAAATGGATGTGTAATTATGGTGTGTAAATGAAAACAACAAACAATCAACAACAAATTTTATAATTTCTACAGGGAAAAATTGATTCGAAAAAGGTCACCATCCATTGTTAATTAAAAAAGTTAAATGTCTATTTAAGATTAAATCGTTATCATTAGTGAAACAGTGTAATATACTGTAACAGAAATGGATTTTAATTTGAAGGTGTGTTTGTGATTTCGTGATCATGCACTACTTGTATTAAAGTCAGAGTATCATGGATCAAAAAAAGTGTAAAGATGTCTCTAAAAGGTGGCACCAAATTGATAATACATCCTTACCATTGCAAGTACTGCCATCGGCGTCTAGTACATATCCATCTGAGGTACATGAACAGACGTAAGAGCCGACTGAGTTCACACACATTCCATTTGTGGCATCACAGGGCGATGAATCGGTGCATTCGTCCACATCTATGTAAAGTAAACAATTTGTTTAACATTATTAGTCAAAACTTTTCTAAAAGTCTAGAAGAATCAGTTTTCTTCTTTAATTGGCAACAATTATTGAAAGTTCCACTCGCTCAAGGAGTTTGAAAGCGAAAATGGATGTGTAATTATGGTGTGTAAATGAAAACAACAAACAATCAACAACAAATTTTATAATTTCTACAGGGAAAAATTGATTCGAAAAAGGTCACCATCCATTGTTAATTAAAAAAGTTAAATGTCTATTTAAGATTAAATCGTTATCATTAGTGAAACAGTGTAATATACTGTAACAGAAATGGATTTTAATTTGAAGGTGTGTTTGTGATTTCGTGATCATGCACTACTTGTATTAAAGTCAGAGTATCATGGATCAAAAAAAGTGTAAAGATGTCTCTAAAAGGTGGCACCAAATTGATAATACATCCTTACCATTGCAAGTACTGCCATCGGCGTCTAGTACATATCCATCTGAGGTACATGAACAGACGTAAGAGCCGACTGAGTTCACACACATTCCATTTGTGGCATCACAGGGCGATGAATCGGTGCATTCGTCCACATCTATGTAAAGTAAACAATTTGTTTAACATTATTAGTCAAAACTTTTCTAAAAGTCTAGAAGAATCAGTTTTCTTCTTCAATTGGCAACCATTATTGAAAGTTCCACTCGCTCAAGGAGTTTGAAAGCGAAAATGGATGTGTAATTATGGTGTGTAAATGAAAACATCAAACAATCAACAACAAATTTTATAATTTCTACAGGGAAAAATTGATTCGAAAAAATGTCACCATCCATTGCTAATTTAAAAAGTTAAATGTCTATTTAAGATTAAATCGTTATCATTAATGAAACAGTGTAATGTACTGTAACACAAATGGATTTTAATTTGAAGGTGTGTTTGTGATTTCGTGATCATGCACTACTTGTATTAAAGTCAGAGTATCATGGATCAAAAGAAGTGTAAAGATGTCTCTAAAAGGTGGCACCAAATTGATAATTCATCCTTACCATTGCATGTACTGCCATCGGCGTCTAGTACATATCCATCTGAGGTACATGAACAGACGTAAGAGCCGACTGAGTTCACACACATTCCATTTGTGGCATCACAGGGCGATGAATCGGTGCATTCGTCCACATCTATGTAAAGTAAACAATTTGTTTAACATTATTAGTCAAAACTTTTCTAAAAGTCTAGAAGAATCAGTTTTCTTCTTTAATTGGCAACAATTATTGAAAGTTCCACTCGCTCAAGGAGTTTGAAAGCGAAAATGGATGTGTAATTATGGTGTGTAAATGAAAACAACAAACAATCAACAACAAATTTTATAATTTCTACAGGGAAAAATTGATTCGAAAAAGGTCACCATCCATTGTTAATTAAAAAAGTTAAATGTCTATTTAAGATTAAATCGTTATCATTAGTGAAACAGTGTAATATACTGTAACAGAAATGGATTTTAATTTGAAGGTGTGTTTGTGATTTCGTGATCATGCACTACTTGTATTAAAGTCAGAGTATCATGGATCAAAAAAAGTGTAAAGATGTCTCTAAAAGGTGGCACCAAATTGATAATACATCCTTACCATTGCAAGTACTGCCATCGGCGTCTAGTACATATCCATCTGAGGTACATGAACAGACGTAAGAGCCGACTGAGTTCACACACATTCCATTTGTGGCATCACAGGGCGATGAATCGGTGCATTCGTCCACATCTATGTAAAGTAAACAATTTGTTTAACATTATTAGTCAAAACTTTTCTAAAAGTCTAGAAGAATCAGTTTTCTTCTTCAATTGGCAACCATTATTGAAAGTTCCACTCGCTCAAGGAGTTTGAAAGCGAAAATGGATGTGTAATTATGATGTGTAAATGAAAACAACAAACAATCAACAACAAATTTTATAATTTCTACAGGGAAAAATTGATTCGAAAAAATGTCACCATCCATTGCTAATTTAAAAAGTTAAATGTCTATTTAAGATTAAATCGTTATCATTAGTGAAACAGTGTAATGTACTGTAACAGAAATGGATTTTAATTTGAAGGTGTGTTTGTGATTTCGTGATCATGCACTACTTGTATTAAAGTCAGAGTATCATGGATCAAAAAAAGTGTAAAGATGTCTCTAAAAGGTGGCACCAAATTGATAATACATCCTTACCATTGCAAGTACTGCCATCGGCGTCTAGTACATATCCATCTGAGGTACATGAACAGACGTAAGAGCCGACTGAGTTCACACACATTCCATTTGTGGCATCACAGGGCGATGAATCGGTGCATTCGTCCACATCTATGTAAAGTAAACAATTTGTTTAACATTATTAGTCAAAACTTTTCTAAAAGTCTAGAAGAATCAGTTTTCTTCTTCAATTGGCAACCATTATTGAAAGTTCCACTCGCTCAAGGAGTTTGAAAGCGAAAATGGATGTGTAATTATGGTGTGTAAATGAAAACAACAAACAATCAACAACAAATTTTATAATTTCTACAGGGAAAAATTGATTCGAAAAAATGTCACCATCCATTGCTAATTTAAAAAGTTAAATGTCTATTTAAGATTAAATCGTTATCATTAATGAAACAGTGTAATGTACTGTAACACAAATGGATTTTAATTTGAAGGTGTGTTTGTGATTTCGTGATCATGCACTACTTGTATTAAAGTCAGAGTATCATGGATCAAAAGAAGTGTAAAGATGTCTCTAAAAGGTGGCACCAAATTGATAATTCATCCTTACCATTGCATGTACTGCCATCGGCGTCTAGTACATATCCATCTGAGGTACATGAACAGACGTAAGAGCCGACTGAGTTCACACACATTCCATTTGTGGCATCACAGGGCGATGAATCGGTGCATTCGTCCACATCTATGTAAAGTAAACAATTTGTTTAACATTATTAGTCAAAACTTTTCTAAAAGTCTAGAAGAATCAGTTTTCTTCTGTAATTGGCAACAATTATTGAAAGTTCCACTCGCTCAAGGAGTTTGAAAGCGAAAATGGATGTGTAATTATGGTGTGTAAATGAAAACAACAAACAATCAACAACAAATTTTATAATTTCTACAGGGAAAAATTGATTCGAAAAAATGTCACCATCCATTGCTAATTTAAAAAGTTAAATGTCTATTTAAGATTAAATCGTTATCATTAATGAAACAGTGTAATGTACTGTAACAGAAATGGATTTTAATTTGAAGGTGTGTTTGTGATTTCGTGATCATGCACTACTTGTATTAAAGTCAGAGTATCATGGATCAAAAGAAGTGTAAAGATGTCTCTAAAAGGTGGCACCAAATTGATAATTCATCCTTACCATTGCATGTACTGCCATCGGCGTCTAGTACATATCCATCTGAGGTACATGAACAGACGTAAGAGCCGACTGAGTTCACACACATTCCATTTGTGGCATCACAGGGCGATGAATCGGTGCATTCGTCCACATCTATGTAAAGTAAACAATTTGTTTAACATTATTAGTCAAAACTTTTCTAAAAGTCTAGAAGAATCAGTTTTCTTCTTCAATTGGCAACCATTATTGAAAGTTCCACTCGCTCAAGGAGTTTGAAAGCGAAAATGGATGTGTAATTATGATGTGTAAATGAAAACAACAAACAATCAACAACAAATTTTATAATTTCTACAGGGAAAAATTGATTCGAAAAAATGTCACCATCCATTGCTAATTTAAAAAGTTAAATGTCTATTTAAGATTAAATCGTTATCATTAGTGAAACAGTGTAATGTACTGTAACAGAAATGGATTTTAATTTGAAGGTGTGTTTGTGATTTCGTGATCATGCACTACTTGTATTAAAGTCAGAGTATCATGGATCAAAAAAAGTGTAAAGATGTCTCTAAAAGGTGGCACCAAATTGATAATACATCCTTACCATTGCAAGTACTGCCATCGGCGTCTAGTACATATCCATCTGAGGTACATGAACAGACGTAAGAGCCGACTGAGTTCACACACATTCCATTTGTGGCATCACAGGGCGATGAATCGGTGCATTCGTCCACATCTATGTAAAGTAAACAATTTGTTTAACATTATTAGTCAAAACTTTTCTAAAAGTCTAGAAGAATCAGTTTTCTTCTTTAATTGGCAACAATTATTGAAAGTTCCACTCGCTCAAGGAGTTTGAAAGCGAAAATGGATGTGTAATTATGGTGTGTAAATGAAAACAACAAACAATCAACAACAAATTTTATAATTTCTACAGGGAAAAATTGATTCGAAAAAATGTCACCATCCATTGCTAATTTAAAAAGTTAAATGTCTATTTAAGATTAAATCGTTATCATTAATGAAACAGTGTAATGTACTGTAACACAAATGGATTTTAATTTGAAGGTGTGTTTGTGATTTCGTGATCATGCACTACTTGTATTAAAGTCAGAGTATCATGGATCAAAAGAAGTGTAAAGATGTCTCTAAAAGGTGGCACCAAATTGATAATTCATCCTTACCATTGCATGTACTGCCATCGGCGTCTAGTACATATCCATCTGAGGTACATGAACAGACGTAAGAGCCGACTGAGTTCACACACATTCCATTTGTGGCATCACAGGGCGATGAATCGGTGCATTCGTCCACATCTATGTAAAGTAAACAATTTGTTTAACATTATTAGTCAAAACTTTTCTAAAAGTCTAGAAGAATCAGTTTTCTTCTGTAATTGGCAACAATTATTGAAAGTTCCACTCGCTCAAGGAGTTTGAAAGCGAAAATGGATGTGTAATTATGGTGTGTAAATGAAAACAACAAACAATCAACAACAAATTTTATAATTTCTACAGGGAAAAATTGATTCGAAAAAATGTCACCATCCATTGCTAATTTAAAAAGTTAAATGTCTATTTAAGATTAAATCGTTATCATTAATGAAACAGTGTAATGTACTGTAACAGAAATGGATTTTAATTTGAAGGTGTGTTTGTGATTTCGTGATCATGCACTACTTGTATTAAAGTCAGAGTATCATGGATCAAAAGAAGTGTAAAGATGTCTCTAAAAGGTGGCAACAAATTGATAATTCATCCTTACCATTGCAAGTACTGCCATCGGCGTCTAGTACATATCCATCTGAGGTACATGAACAGACGTAAGAGCCGACTGAGTTCACACACATTCCATTTGTGGCATCACAGGGCGATGAATCGGTGCATTCGTCCACATCTATGTAAAGTAAACAATTTGTTTAACATTATTAGTCAAAACTTTTCTAAAAGTCTAGAAGAATCAGTTTTCTTCTTCAATTGGCAACCATTATTGAAAGTTCCACTCGCTCAAGGAGTTTGAAAGCGAAAATGGATGTGTAATTATGGTGTGTAAATGAAAACAACAAACAATCAACAACAAATTTTATAATTTCTACAGGGAAAAATTGATTCGAAAAAATGTCACCATCCATTGCTAATTTAAAAAGTTAAATGTCTATTTAAGATTAAATCGTTATCATTAATGAAACAGTGTAATGTACTGTAACACAAATGGATTTTAATTTGAAGGTGTGTTTGTGATTTCGTGATCATGCACTACTTGTATTAAAGTCAGAGTATCATGGATCAAAAGAAGTGTAAAGATGTCTCTAAAAGGTGGCACCAAATTGATAATTCATCCTTACCATTGCATGTACTGCCATCGGCGTCTAGTACATATCCATCTGAGGTACATGAACAGACGTAAGAGCCGACTGAGTTCACACACATTCCATTTGTGGCATCACAGGGCGATGAATCGGTGCATTCGTCCACATCTATGTAAAGTAAACAATTTGTTTAACATTATTAGTCAAAACTTTTCTAAAAGTCTAGAAGAATCAGTTTTCTTCTTCAATTGGCAACCATTATTGAAAGTTCCACTCGCTCAAGGAGTTTGAAAGCGAAAATGGATGTGTAATTATGATGTGTAAATGAAAACAACAAACAATCAACAACAAATTTTATAATTTCTACAGGGAAAAATTGATTCGAAAAAATGTCACCATCCATTGCTAATTTAAAAAGTTAAATGTCTATTTAAGATTAAATCGTTATCATTAGTGAAACAGTGTAATGTACTGTAACAGAAATGGATTTTAATTTGAAGGTGTGTTTGTGATTTCGTGATCATGCACTACTTGTATTAAAGTCAGAGTATCATGGATCAAAAAAAGTGTAAAGATGTCTCTAAAAGGTGGCACCAAATTGATAATACATCCTTACCATTGCAAGTACTGCCATCGGCGTCTAGTACATATCCATCTGAGGTACATGAACAGACGTAAGAGCCGACTGAGTTCACACACATTCCATTTGTGGCATCACAGGGCGATGAATCGGTGCATTCGTCCACATCTATGTAAAGTAAACAATTTGTTTAACATTATTAGTCAAAACTTTTCTAAAAGTCTAGAAGAATCAGTTTTCTTCTTCAATTGGCAACCATTATTGAAAGTTCCACTCGCTCAAGGAGTTTGAAAGCGAAAATGGATGTGTAATTATGGTGTGTAAATGAAAACAACAAACAATCAACAACAAATTTTATAATTTCTACAGGGAAAAATTGATTCGAAAAAATGTCACCATCCATTGCTAATTTAAAAAGTTAAATGTCTATTTAAGATTAAATCGTTATCATTAATGAAACAGTGTAATGTACTGTAACACAAATGGATTTTAATTTGAAGGTGTGTTTGTGATTTCGTGATCATGCACTACTTGTATTAAAGTCAGAGTATCATGGATCAAAAGAAGTGTAAAGATGTCTCTAAAAGGTGGCACCAAATTGATAATTCATCCTTACCATTGCATGTACTGCCATCGGCGTCTAGTACATATCCATCTGAGGTACATGAACAGACGTAAGAGCCGACTGAGTTCACACACATTCCATTTGTGGCATCACAGGGCGATGAATCGGTGCATTCGTCCACATCTATGTAAAGTAAACAATTTGTTTAACATTATTAGTCAAAACTTTTCTAAAAGTCTAGAAGAATCAGTTTTCTTCTGTAATTGGCAACAATTATTGAAAGTTCCACTCGCTCAAGGAGTTTGAAAGCGAAAATGGATGTGTAATTATGGTGTGTAAATGAAAACAACAAACAATCAACAACAAATTTTATAATTTCTACAGGGAAAAATTGATTCGAAAAAATGTCACCATCCATTGCTAATTTAAAAAGTTAAATGTCTATTTAAGATTAAATCGTTATCATTAATGAAACAGTGTAATGTACTGTAACACAAATGGATTTTAATTTGAAGGTGTGTTTGTGATTTCGTGATCATGCACTACTTGTATTAAAGTCAGAGTATCATGGATCAAAAGAAGTGTAAAGATGTCTCTAAAAGGTGGCACCAAATTGATAATTCATCCTTACCATTGCATGTACTGCCATCGGCGTCTAGTACATATCCATCTGAGGTACATGAACAGACGTAAGAGCCGACTGAGTTCACACACATTCCATTTGTGGCATCACAGGGCGATGAATCGGTGCATTCGTCCACATCTATGTAAAGTAAACAATTTGTTTAACATTATTAGTCAAAACTTTTCTAAAAGTCTAGAAGAATCAGTTTTCTTCTGTAATTGGCAACAATTATTGAAAGTTCCACTCGCTCAAGGAGTTTGAAAGCGAAAATGGATGTGTAATTATGGTGTGTAAATGAAAACAACAAACAATCAACAACAAATTTTATAATTTCTACAGGGAAAAATTGATTCGAAAAAATGTCACCATCCATTGCTAATTTAAAAAGTTAAATGTCTATTTAAGATTAAATCGTTATCATTAATGAAACAGTGTAATGTACTGTAACAGAAATGGATTTTAATTTGAAGGTGTGTTTGTGATTTCGTGATCATGCACTACTTGTATTAAAGTCAGAGTATCATGGATCAAAAGAAGTGTAAAGATGTCTCTAAAAGGTGGCAACAAATTGATAATTCATCCTTACCATTGCAAGTACTGCCATCGGCGTCTAGTACATATCCATCTGAGGTACATGAACAGACGTAAGAGCCGACTGAGTTCACACACATTCCATTTGTGGCATCACAGGGCGATGAATCGGTGCATTCGTCCACATCTATGTAAAGTAAACAATTTGTTTAACATTATTAGTCAAAACTTTTCTAAAAGTCTAGAAGAATCAGTTTTCTTCTGTAATTGGCAACAATTATTGAAAGTTCCACTCGCTCAAGGAGTTTGAAAGCGAAAATGGATGTGTAATTATGGTGTGTAAATGAAAACAACAAACAATCAACAACAAATTTTATAATTTCTACAGGGAAAAATTGATTCGAAAAAATGTCACCATCCATTGCTAATTTAAAAAGTTAAATGTCTATTTAAGATTAAATCGTTATCATTAATGAAACAGTGTAATGTACTGTAACAGAAATGGATTTTAATTTGAAGGTGTGTTTGTGATTTCGTGATCATGCACTACTTGTATTAAAGTCAGAGTATCATGGATCAAAAGAAGTGTAAAGATGTCTCTAAAAGGTGGCAACAAATTGATAATTCATCCTTACCATTGCAAGTACTGCCATCGGCGTCTAGTACATATCCATCTGAGGTACATGAACAGACGTAAGAGCCGACTGAGTTCACACACATTCCATTTGTGGCATCACAGGGCGATGAATCGGTGCATTCGTCCACATCTATGTAAAGTAAACAATTTGTTTAACATTATTAGTCAAAACTTTTCTAAAAGTCTAGAAGAATCAGTTTTCTTCTTCAATTGGCAACCATTATTGAAAGTTCCACTCGCTCAAGGAGTTTGAAAGCGAAAATGGATGTGTAATTATGGTGTGTAAATGAAAACAACAAACAATCAACAACAAATTTTATAATTTCTACAGGGAAAAATTGATTCGAAAAAATGTCACCATCCATTGCTAATTTAAAAAGTTAAATGTCTATTTAAGATTAAATCGTTATCATTAATGAAACAGTGTAATGTACTGTAACACAAATGGATTTTAATTTGAAGGTGTGTTTGTGATTTCGTGATCATGCACTACTTGTATTAAAGTCAGAGTATCATGGATCAAAAGAAGTGTAAAGATGTCTCTAAAAGGTGGCACCAAATTGATAATTCATCCTTACCATTGCATGTACTGCCATCGGCGTCTAGTACATATCCATCTGAGGTACATGAACAGACGTAAGAGCCGACTGAGTTCACACACATTCCATTTGTGGCATCACAGGGCGATGAATCGGTGCATTCGTCCACATCTATGTAAAGTAAACAATTTGTTTAACATTATTAGTCAAAACTTTTCTAAAAGTCTAGAAGAATCAGTTTTCTTCTTCAATTGGCAACCATTATTGAAAGTTCCACTCGCTCAAGGAGTTTGAAAGCGAAAATGGATGTGTAATTATGATGTGTAAATGAAAACAACAAACAATCAACAACAAATTTTATAATTTCTACAGGGAAAAATTGATTCGAAAAAATGTCACCATCCATTGCTAATTTAAAAAGTTAAATGTCTATTTAAGATTAAATCGTTATCATTAGTGAAACAGTGTAATGTACTGTAACAGAAATGGATTTTAATTTGAAGGTGTGTTTGTGATTTCGTGATCATGCACTACTTGTATTAAAGTCAGAGTATCATGGATCAAAAAAAGTGTAAAGATGTCTCTAAAAGGTGGCACCAAATTGATAATACATCCTTACCATTGCAAGTACTGCCATCGGCGTCTAGTACATATCCATCTGAGGTACATGAACAGACGTAAGAGCCGACTGAGTTCACACACATTCCATTTGTGGCATCACAGGGCGATGAATCGGTGCATTCGTCCACATCTATGTAAAGTAAACAATTTGTTTAACATTATTAGTCAAAACTTTTCTAAAAGTCTAGAAGAATCAGTTTTCTTCTTCAATTGGCAACCATTATTGAAAGTTCCACTCGCTCAAGGAGTTTGAAAGCGAAAATGGATGTGTAATTATGGTGTGTAAATGAAAACAACAAACAATCAACAACAAATTTTATAATTTCTACAGGGAAAAATTGATTCGAAAAAATGTCACCATCCATTGCTAATTTAAAAAGTTAAATGTCTATTTAAGATTAAATCGTTATCATTAATGAAACAGTGTAATGTACTGTAACACAAATGGATTTTAATTTGAAGGTGTGTTTGTGATTTCGTGATCATGCACTACTTGTATTAAAGTCAGAGTATCATGGATCAAAAGAAGTGTAAAGATGTCTCTAAAAGGTGGCACCAAATTGATAATTCATCCTTACCATTGCATGTACTGCCATCGGCGTCTAGTACATATCCATCTGAGGTACATGAACAGACGTAAGAGCCGACTGAGTTCACACACATTCCATTTGTGGCATCACAGGGCGATGAATCGGTGCATTCGTCCACATCTATGTAAAGTAAACAATTTGTTTAACATTATTAGTCAAAACTTTTCTAAAAGTCTAGAAGAATCAGTTTTCTTCTGTAATTGGCAACAATTATTGAAAGTTCCACTCGCTCAAGGAGTTTGAAAGCGAAAATGGATGTGTAATTATGGTGTGTAAATGAAAACAACAAACAATCAACAACAAATTTTATAATTTCTACAGGGAAAAATTGATTCGAAAAAATGTCACCATCCATTGCTAATTTAAAAAGTTAAATGTCTATTTAAGATTAAATCGTTATCATTAATGAAACAGTGTAATGTACTGTAACACAAATGGATTTTAATTTGAAGGTGTGTTTGTGATTTCGTGATCATGCACTACTTGTATTAAAGTCAGAGTATCATGGATCAAAAGAAGTGTAAAGATGTCTCTAAAAGGTGGCACCAAATTGATAATTCATCCTTACCATTGCATGTACTGCCATCGGCGTCTAGTACATATCCATCTGAGGTACATGAACAGACGTAAGAGCCGACTGAGTTCACACACATTCCATTTGTGGCATCACAGGGCGATGAATCGGTGCATTCGTCCACATCTATGTAAAGTAAACAATTTGTTTAACATTATTAGTCAAAACTTTTCTAAAAGTCTAGAAGAATCAGTTTTCTTCTGTAATTGGCAACAATTATTGAAAGTTCCACTCGCTCAAGGAGTTTGAAAGCGAAAATGGATGTGTAATTATGGTGTGTAAATGAAAACAACAAACAATCAACAACAAATTTTATAATTTCTACAGGGAAAAATTGATTCGAAAAAATGTCACCATCCATTGCTAATTTAAAAAGTTAAATGTCTATTTAAGATTAAATCGTTATCATTAATGAAACAGTGTAATGTACTGTAACAGAAATGGATTTTAATTTGAAGGTGTGTTTGTGATTTCGTGATCATGCACTACTTGTATTAAAGTCAGAGTATCATGGATCAAAAGAAGTGTAAAGATGTCTCTAAAAGGTGGCAACAAATTGATAATTCATCCTTACCATTGCAAGTACTGCCATCGGCGTCTAGTACATATCCATCTGAGGTACATGAACAGACGTAAGAGCCGACTGAGTTCACACACATTCCATTTGTGGCATCACAGGGCGATGAATCGGTGCATTCGTCCACATCTATGTAAAGTAAACAATTTGTTTAACATTATTAGTCAAAACTTTTCTAAAAGTCTAGAAGAATCAGTTTTCTTCTTCAATTGGCAACCATTATTGAAAGTTCCACTCGCTCAAGGAGTTTGAAAGCGAAAATGGATGTGTAATTATGGTGTGTAAATGAAAACAACAAACAATCAACAACAAATTTTATAATTTCTACAGGGAAAAATTGATTCGAAAAAATGTCACCATCCATTGCTAATTTAAAAAGTTAAATGTCTATTTAAGATTAAATCGTTATCATTAATGAAACAGTGTAATGTACTGTAACACAAATGGATTTTAATTTGAAGGTGTGTTTGTGATTTCGTGATCATGCACTACTTGTATTAAAGTCAGAGTATCATGGATCAAAAGAAGTGTAAAGATGTCTCTAAAAGGTGGCACCAAATTGATAATTCATCCTTACCATTGCATGTACTGCCATCGGCGTCTAGTACATATCCATCTGAGGTACATGAACAGACGTAAGAGCCGACTGAGTTCACACACATTCCATTTGTGGCATCACAGGGCGATGAATCGGTGCATTCGTCCACATCTATGTAAAGTAAACAATTTGTTTAACATTATTAGTCAAAACTTTTCTAAAAGTCTAGAAGAATCAGTTTTCTTCTTTAATTGGCAACAATTATTGAAAGTTCCACTCGCTCAAGGAGTTTGAAAGCGAAAATGGATGTGTAATTATGGTGTGTAAATGAAAACAACAAACAATCAACAACAAATTTTATAATTTCTACAGGGAAAAATTGATTCGAAAAAGGTCACCATCCATTGTTAATTAAAAAAGTTAAATTTTTATTTAAGATTAAATCGTTATCATTAGTGAAACAGTGTAATATACTGTAACAGAAATGGATTTTAATTTGAAGGTGTGTTTGTGATTTCGTGATCATGCACTACTTGTATTAAAGTCAGAGTATCATGGATCAAAAAAAGTGTAAAGATGTCTCTAAAAGGTGGCACCAAATTGATAATACATCCTTACCATTGCAAGTACTGCCATCGGCGTCTAGTACATATCCATCTGAGGTACATGAACAGACGTAAGAGCCGACTGAGTTCACACACATTCCATTTGTGGCATCACAGGGCGATGAATCGGTGCATTCGTCCACATCTATGTAAAGTAAACAATTTGTTTAACATTATTAGTCAAAACTTTTCTAAAAGTCTAGAAGAACCAGTTTTCTTCTTCAATTGGCAACCATTATTGAAAGTTCCACTCGCTCAAGGAGTTTGAAAGCGAAAATGGATGTGTAATTATGGTGTGTAAATGAAAACAACAAACAATCAACAACAAATTTTATAATTTCTACAGGGAAAAATTGATTCGAAAAAATGTCACCATCCATTGCTAATTTAAAAAGTTAAATGTCTATTTAAGATTAAATCGTTATCATTAATGAAACAGTGTAATGTACTGTAACACAAATGGATTTTAATTTGAAGGTGTGTTTGTGATTTCGTGATCATGCACTACTTGTATTAAAGTCAGAGTATCATGGATCAAAAGAAGTGTAAAGATGTCTCTAAAAGGTGGCACCAAATTGATAATTCATCCTTACCATTGCATGTACTGCCATCGGCGTCTAGTACATATCCATCTGAGGTACATGAACAGACGTAAGAGCCGACTGAGTTCACACACATTCCATTTGTGGCATCACAGGGCGATGAATCGGTGCATTCGTCCACATCTATGTAAAGTAAACAATTTGTTTAACATTATTAGTCAAAACTTTTCTAAAAGTCTAGAAGAATCAGTTTTCTTCTGTAATTGGCAACAATTATTGAAAGTTCCACTCGCTCAAGGAGTTTGAAAGCGAAAATGGATGTGTAATTATGGTGTGTAAATGAAAACAACAAACAATCAACAACAAATTTTATAATTTCTACAGGGAAAAATTGATTCGAAAAAGGTCACCATCCATTGTTAATTAAAAAAGTTAAATGTCTATTTAAGATTAAATCGTTATCATTAGTGAAACAGTGTAATATACTGTAACAGAAATGGATTTTAATTTGAAGGTGTGTTTGTGATTTCGTGATCATGCACTACTTGTATTAAAGTCAGAGTATCATGGATCAAAAAAAGTGTAAAGATGTCTCTAAAAGGTGGCACCAAATTGATAATACATCCTTACCATTGCAAGTACTGCCATCGGCGTCTAGTACATATCCATCTGAGGTACATGAACAGACGTAAGAGCCGACTGAGTTCACACACATTCCATTTGTGGCATCACAGGGCGATGAATCGGTGCATTCGTCCACATCTATGTAAAGTAAACAATTTGTTTAACATTATTAGTCAAAACTTTTCTAAAAGTCTAGAAGAACCAGTTTTCTTCTTCAATTGGCAACCATTATTGAAAGTTCCACTCGCTCAAGGAGTTTGAAAGCGAAAATGGATGTGTAATTATGGTGTGTAAATGAAAACAACAAACAATCAACAACAAATTTTATAATTTCTACAGGGAAAAATTGATTCGAAAAAATGTCACCATCCATTGCTAATTTAAAAAGTTAAATGTCTATTTAAGATTAAATCGTTATCATTAATGAAACAGTGTAATGTACTGTAACACAAATGGATTTTAATTTGAAGGTGTGTTTGTGATTTCGTGATCATGCACTACTTGTATTAAAGTCAGAGTATCATGGATCAAAAGAAGTGTAAAGATGTCTCTAAAAGGTGGCACCAAATTGATAATTCATCCTTACCATTGCATGTACTGCCATCGGCGTCTAGTACATATCCATCTGAGGTACATGAACAGACGTAAGAGCCGACTGAGTTCACACACATTCCATTTGTGGCATCACAGGGCGATGAATCGGTGCATTCGTCCACATCTATGTAAAGTAAACAATTTGTTTAACATTATTAGTCAAAACTTTTCTAAAAGTCTAGAAGAATCAGTTTTCTTCTGTAATTGGCAACAATTATTGAAAGTTCCACTCGCTCAAGGAGTTTGAAAGCGAAAATGGATGTGTAATTATGGTGTGTAAATGAAAACAACAAACAATCAACAACAAATTTTATAATTTCTACAGGGAAAAATTGATTCGAAAAAATGTCACCATCTATTGCTAATTTAAAAAGTTAAATGTCTATTTAAGATTAAATCGTTATCATTAATGAAACAGTGTAATGTACTGTAACAGAAATGGATTTTAATTTGAAGGTGTGTTTGTGATTTCGTGATCATGCACTACATGTATTAAAGTCAGAGTATCATGGATCAAAAGAAGTGTAAAGATGTCTCTAAAAGGTGGCAACAAATTGATAATTCATCCTTACCATTGCAAGTACTGCCATCGGCGTCTAGTACATATCCATCTGAGGTACATGAACAGACGTAAGAGCCGACTGAGTTCACACACATTCCATTTGTGGCATCACAGGGCGATGAATCGGTGCATTCGTCCACATCTATGTAAAGTAAACAATTTGTTTAACATTATTAGTCAAAACTTTTCTAAAAGTCTAGAATAATCAGTTTTCTTCTTCAATTGGCAACCATTATTGAAAGTTCCACTCGCTCAAGGAGTTTGAAAGCGAAAATGGATGTGTAATTATGGTGTGTAAATGAAAACAACAAACAATCAACAACAAATTTTATAATTTCTACAGGGAAAAATTGATTCGAAAAAATGTCACCATCCATTGCTAATTTAAAAAGTTAAATGTCTATTTAAGATTAAATCGTTATCATTAATGAAACAGTGTAATGTACTGTAACACAAATGAATTTTTAATTTGAAGGTGTGTTTGTGATTTCGTGATCATGCACTACTTGTATTAAAGTCAGAGTATCATGGATCAAAAGAAGTGTAAAGATGTCTCTAAAAGGTGGCACCAAATTGATAATTCATCCTTACCATTGCATGTACTGCCATCGGCGTCTAGTACATATCCATCTGAGGTACATGAACAGACGTAAGAGCCGACTGAGTTCACACACATTCCATTTGTGGCATCACAGGGCGATGAATCGGTGCATTCGTCCACATCTATGTAAAGTAAACAATTTGTTTAACATTATTAGTCAAAACTTTTCTAAAAGTCTAGAAGAATCAGTTTTCTTCTTTAATTGGCAACAATTATTGAAAGTTCCACTCGCTCAAGGAGTTTGAAAGCGAAAATGGATGTGTAATTATGGTGTGTAAATGAAAACAACAAACAATCAACAACACATTTTATAATTTCTACAGGGAAAAATTGATTCGAAAAAATGTCACCATCCATTGCTAATTTAAAAAGTTAAATGTCTATTTAAGATTAAATCGTTATCATTAATGAAACAGTGTAATGTACTGTAACAGAAATGGATTTTAATTTGAAGGTGTGTTTGTGATTTCGTGATCATGCACTACTTGTATTAAAGTCAGAGTATCATGGATCAAAAGAAGTGTAAAGATGTCTCTAAAAGGTGGCAACAAATTGATAATTCATCCTTACCATTGCAAGTACTGCCATCGGCGTCTAGTACATATCCATCTGAGGTACATGAACAGACGTAAGAGCCGACTGAGTTCACACACATTCCATTTGTGGCATCACAGGGCGATGAATCGGTGCATTCGTCCACATCTATGTAAAGTAAACAATTTGTTTAACATTATTAGTCAAAACTTTTCTAAAAGTCTAGAAGAATCAGTTTTCTTCTTTAATTGGCAACAATTATTGAAAGTTCCACTCGCTCAAGGAGTTTGAAAGCGAAAATGGATGTGTAATTATGGTGTGTAAATGAAAACAACAAACAATCACCAACAAATTTTATAATTTCTACAGGGAAAAATTGATTCGAAAAAATGTCACCATCCATTGCTAATTTTAAAAGTTAAATGTCTATTTAAGATTAAATCGTTATCATTAATGGAACAGTGTAATGTACTGTAACAGAAATGGATTTTAATTTGAAGGTGTGTTTGTGATTTCGTGATCATGCACTACTTGTATTAAAGTCAGAGTATCATGGATCAAAAGAAGTGTAAAGATGTCTCTAAAAGGTGGCACCAAATTGATAATACATCCTTACCATTGCAAGTACTGCCATCGGCGTCTAGTACATATCCATCTGAGGTACATGAACAGACGTAAGAGCCAACTGAGTTCACACACATTCCATTTGTGGCATCACAGGGCGATGAATCGGTGCATTCGTCCACATCTATGTAAAGTAAACAATTTGTTTAACATTATTAGTCAAAACTTTTCTAAAAGTCTAGAAGAATCAGTTTTCTTCTTTAATTGGCAACAATTATTGAAAGTTCCACTCGCTCAAGGAGTTTGAAAGCGAAAATGGATGTGTAATTATGGTGTGTAAATGAAAACAAAAAACAATCAACAACAAATTTTATAATTTCTACAGGGAAAAATTGATTCGAAAAAGGTCACCATCCATTGCTAATTAAAAAAGTTAAATGTCTATTTAAGATTAAATCGTTATCATTAGTGAAACAGTGTAATGTACTGTAACAGAAATGGATTTTAATTTGAAGGTGTGTTTGTGATTTCGTGATCATGCACTACTTGTATTAAAGTCAGAGTATCATGGATCAAAAAAAGTGTAAAGATGTCTCTAAAAGGTGGCACCAAATTGATAATACATCCTTACCATTGCAAGTACTGCCATCGGCGTCTAGTACATATCCATCTGAGATACATGAACAGACGTAAGAGCCGACTGAGTTCACACACATTCCATTTGTGGCATCACAGGGCGATGAATCGGTGCATTCGTCCACATCTATGTAAAGTAAACAATTTGTTTAACATTATTAGTCAAAACTTTTCTAAAAGTCTAGAAGAATCAGTTTTCTTCTTCAATTGGCAACCATTATTGAAAGTTCCACTCGCTCAAGGAGTTTGAAAGCGAAAATGGATGTGTAATTATGGTGTGTAAATGAAAACAACAAACAATCAACAACAAATTTTATAATTTCTACAGGGAAAAATTGATTCGAAAAAATGTCACCATCCATTGCTAATTTAAAAAGTTAAATGTCTATTTAAGATTAAATCGTTATCATTAATGAAACAGTGTAATGTACTGTAACAGAAATGGATATTAATTTGAAGGTGTGTTTGTGATTTCGTGATCATGCACTACTTGTATTAAAGTCAGAGTATCATGGATCAAAAGAAGTGTAAAGATGTCTCTAAAAGGTGGCACCAAATTGATAATACATCCTTACCATTGCAAGTACTGCCATCGGCGTCTAGTACATATCCATCTGAGGTACATGAACAGACGTAAGAGCCAACTGAGTTCACACACATTCCATTTGTGGCATCACAGGGCGATGAATCGGTGCATTCGTCCACATCTATGTAAAGTAAACAATTTGTTTAACATTATTAGTCAAAACTTTTATAAAAGTCTAGAAGAATCAGTTTTCTTCTTTAATTGGCAACAATTATTGAAAGTTCCACTCGCTCAAGGAGTTTGAAAGCGAAAATGGATGTGTAATTATGGTGTGTAAATGAAAACAACAAACAATCAACAACAAATTTTATAATTTCTACAGGGAAAAATTGATTCGAAAAAATGTCACCATCCATTGCTAATTTAAAAAGTTAAATGTCTATTTAAGATTAAATCGTTATCATTAATGAAACAGTGTAATGTACTGTAACAGAAATGGATTTTAATTTGAAGGTGTGTTTGTGATTTCGTGATCATGCACTACTTGTATTAAAGTCAGAGTATCATGGATCAAAAGAAGTGTAAAGATGTCTCTAAAAGGTGGCACCAAATTGATAATTCATCCTTACCATTGCAAGTACTGCCATCGGCGTCTAGTACATATCCATCTGAGGTACATGAACAGACGTAAGAGCCGACTGAGTTCACACACATTCCATTTGTGGCATCACAGGGCGATGAATCGGTGCATTCGTCCACATCTATATAAAGTAAACAATTTGTTTAACATTATTAGTCAAAACTTTTCTAAAAGTCTAAAGGAATCAGTTTTCTTCTTTAATTGGCAACAATTATTGAAAGTTCCACTCGCTCAAGGAGTTTGAAAGCGAAAATGGATGTGTAATTATGGTGTGTAAATGAAAACAACAAACAATCAACAACAAATTTTATAATTTCTACAGGGAAAACTTGATTCGAAAAAATGTCACCATCCATTGCTAATTTAAAAAGTTAAATGTCTATTTAAGATTAAATCGTTATCATTAATGAAACAGTGTAATGTACTGTAACAGAAATGGATTTTAATTTGAAGGTGTGTTTGTGATTTCGTGATCATGCACTACTTGTATTAAAGTCAGAGTATCATGGATCAAAAGAAGTGTAAAGATGTCTCTAAAAGGTGGCACCAAATTGATAATTCATCCTTACCATTGCAAGTACTGCCATCGGCGTCTAGTACATATCCATCTGAGGTACATGAACAGACGTAAGAGCCGACTGAGTTCACACACATTCCATTTGTGGCATCACAGGGCGATGAATCGGTGCATTCGTCCACATCTATGTAAAGTAAACAATTTGTTTAACATTATTAGTCAAAACTTTTATAAAAGTCTAGAAGAATCAGTTTTCTTCTTTAATTGGCAACAATTATTGAAAGTTCCACTCGCTCAAGGAGTTTGAAAGCGAAAATGGATGTGTAATTATGGTGTGTAAATGAAAACAACAAACAATCAACAACAAATTTTATAATTTCTACAGGGAAAACTTGATTCGAAAAAATGTCACCATCCATTGCTAATTTAAAAAGTTAAATGTCTATTTAAGATTAAATCGTTATCATTAATGAAACAGTGTAATGTACTGTAACAGAAATGGATTTTAATTTGAAGGTGTGTTTGTGATTTCGTGATCATGCACTACTTGTATTAAAGTCAGAGTATCATGGATCAAAAGAAGTGTAAAGATGTCTCTAAAAGGTGGCACCAAATTGATAATTCATCCTTACCATTGCAAGTACTGCCATCGGCGTCTAGTACATATCCATCTGAGGTACATGAACAGACGTAAGAGCCGACTGAGTTCACACACATTCCATTTGTGGCATCACAGGGCGATGAATCGGTGCATTCGTCCACATCTATGTAAAGTAAACAATTTGTTTAACATTATTAGTCAAAACTTTTCTAAAAGTCTAGAAGAATCAGTTTTCTTCTTTAATTGGCAACAATTATTAAAAGTTCCACTCGCTCAAGGAGTTTGAAAGCGAAAATGGATGTGTAATTATGGTGTGTAAATGAAAACAACAAACAATCACCAACAAATTTTATAATTTCTACAGGGAAAAATTGATTCGAAAAAATGTCACCATCCATTGCTAATTTAAAAAGTTAAATGTCTATTTAAGATTAAATCGTTATCATTAATGAAACAGTGTAATATACTGTAACTGAAATGGATTTTAATTTGAAGGTGTGTTTGTGATTTCGTGATCATGCACTACTTGTATTAAAGTCAGAGTATCATGGATCAAAAGAAGTGTAAAGATGTCTCTAAAAGGTGGCACCAAATTGATAATACATCCTTACCATTGCAAGTACTGCCATCGGCGTCTAGTACATATCCATCTGAGGTACATGAACAGACGTAAGAGCCGACTGAGTTCACACACATTCCATTTGTGGCATCACAGGGCGATGAATCGGTGCATTCGTCCACATCTATGTAAAGTAAACAATTTGTTTAACATTATTAGTCAAAACTTTTATAAAAGTCTAGAAGAATCAGTTTTCTTCTTTAATTGGCAACAATTATTGAAAGTTCCACTCGCTCAAGGAGTTTGAAAGCGAAAATGGATGTGTAATTATGGTGTGTAAATGAAAACAACAAACAATCAACAACAAATTTTATAATTTCTACAGGGAAAACTTGATTCGAAAAAATGTCACCATCCATTGCTAATTTAAAAAGTTAAATGTCTATTTAAGATTAAATCGTTATCATTAATGAAACAGTGTAATGTACTGTAACAGAAATGGATTTTAATTTGAAGGTGTGTTTGTGATTTCGTGATCATGCACTACTTGTATTAAAGTCAGAGTATCATGGATCAAAAGAAGTGTAAAGATGTCTCTAAAAGGTGGCACCAAATTGATAATTCATCCTTACCATTGCAAGTACTGCCATCGGCGTCTAGTACATATCCATCTGAGGTACATGAACAGACGTAAGAGCCGACTGAGTTCACACACATTCCATTTGTGGCATCACAGGGCGATGAATCGGTGCATTCGTCCACATCTATGTAAAGTAAACAATTTGTTTAACATTATTAGTCAAAACTTTTCTAAAAGTCTAGAAGAATCAGTTTTCTTCTTTAATTGGCAACAATTATTAAAAGTTCCACTCGCTCAAGGAGTTTGAAAGCGAAAATGGATGTGTAATTATGGTGTGTAAATGAAAACAACAAACAATCACCAACAAATTTTATAATTTCTACAGGGAAAAATTGATTCGAAAAAATGTCACCATCCATTGCTAATTTAAAAAGTTAAATGTCTATTTAAGATTAAATCGTTATCATTAATGAAACAGTGTAATATACTGTAACTGAAATGGATTTTAATTTGAAGGTGTGTTTGTGATTTCGTGATCATGCACTACTTGTATTAAAGTCAGAGTATCATGGATCAAAAGAAGTGTAAAGATGTCTCTAAAAGGTGGCACCAAATTGATAATACATCCTTACCATTGCAAGTACTGCCATCGGCGTCTAGTACATATCCATCTGAGGTACATGAACAGACGTAAGAGCCGACTGAGTTCACACACATTCCATTTGTGGCATCACAGGGCGATGAATCGGTGCATTCGTCCACATCTATGTAAAGTAAACAATTTGTTTAACATTATTAGTCAAAACTTTTCTAAAAGTCTAGAAGAATCAGTTTTCTTCTTTAATTGGCAACACTTATTGAAAGTTCGACTCGCTCAAGGAGTTTGAAAGCGAAAATGGATGTGTAATTATGGTGTGTAAATGAAAACAATAAACAATCAACAACAAATTTTATAATTTCTACAGGGAAAAATTGATTCGAAAAAGGTCACCATCCATTGCTAATTTAAAAAAGTTAAATGTCTATTTAAGATTAAATTGTTATCATTAATGAAACAGTGTAATGTACTGTAACAGAAATGGATTTTAATTTGAAGGTGTGTTTGTGATTTCGTGATCATGCACTACTTGTATTAAAGTCAGAGTATCATGGATCAAAAAAAGTGTAAAGATGTCTCTAAAAGGCGGCACCAAATTGATAATACATCCTTACCATTGCAAGTACTGCCATCGGCGTCTAGTACATATCCATCTGAGGTACATGAACAGACGTAAGAGCCGACTGAGTTCACACACATTCCATTTGTGGCATCACAGGGCGATGAATCGGTGCATTCGTCCACATCTATGTAAAGTAAACAATTTGTTTAACATTATTAGTCAAAACCTTTCTAAAAGTCTAGAACAATCAGTTTTCTTCTTCAATTGGAAACAATTATTGAAAGTTCCACTCGCTCAAGGAGTTTGAAAGCGAAAATGGATGTGTAATTATGGTGTGTAAATGAAAACAACAAACAATCAACAACAAATTTTATAATTTCTACAGGGAAAAATTGATTCGAAAAAATGTCACCATCCATTGCTAATTTAAAAAGTTAAATGTCTATTTAAGATTAAATCGTTATCATTAATGAAACAGTGTAATGTACTGTAACAGAAATGGATTTTAATTTGAAGGTGTGTTTTTGATTTCGTGATCATGCACTACTTGTATTAAAGTCAGAGTATCATGGATCAAAAGAAGTGTAAAGATGTCTCTAAAAGGTGGCACCAAATTGATAATACATCCTTACCATTGCAAGTACTGCCATCGGCGTCTAGTACATATCCATCTGAGGTACATGAACAGACGTAAGAGCCGACTGAGTTCACACACATTCCATTTGTGGCATCACAGGGCGATGAATCGGTGCATTCGTCCACATCTATGTAAAGTAAACAATTTGTTTAACATTATTAGTCAAAACTTTTCTAAAAGTCTAGAACAATCAGTTTTCTTCTTCAATTGGAAACAATTATTGAAAGTTCCACTCGCTCAAGGAGTTTGAAAGCGAAAATGGATGTGTAATTATGGTGTGTAAATGAAAACAACAAACAATCAACAACAAATTTTATAATTTCTACAGGGAAAAATTGATTCGAAAAAATGTCACCATCCATTGCTAATTTAAAAAGTTAAATGTCTATTTAAGATTAAATCGTTATCATTAATGAAACAGTGTAATGTACTGTAACAGAAATGGATTTTAATTTGAAGGTGTGTTTTTGATTTCGTGATCATGCACTACTTGTATTAAAGTCAGAGTATCATGGATCAAAAGAAGTGTAAAGATGTCTCTAAAAGGTGGCACCAAATTGATAATACATCCTTACCATTGCAAGTACTGCCATCGGCGTCTAGTACATATCCATCTGAGGTACATGAACAGACGTAAGAGCCGACTGAGTTCACACACATTCCATTTGTGGCATCACAGGGCGATGAATCGGTGCATTCGTCCACATCTATGTAAAGTAAACAATTTGTTTAACATTATTAGTCAAAACTTTTCTAAAAGTCTAGAACAATCAGTTTTCTTCTTTAATTGGCAACAATTATTGAAAGTTCCACTCGCTCAAGGAGTTTGAAAGCAAAAATGGATGTGTAATTATGGTGTGTAAATGAAAACAACAAACAATCACCAACAAATTTTATAATTTCTACAGGGAAAAATTGATTCGAAAAAATGTCACCATCCATTGCTAATTTACAAAGTTAAATGTCTATTTAAGATTAAATCGTTATCATTAATGAAACAGTGTAATGTACTGTAACACAAATGGATTTTAATTTGAAGGTGTGTTTTTGATTTCGTGATCATGCACTACTTGTATTAAAGTCAGAGTATCATGGATCAAAAGAAGTGTAAAGATGTCTCTAAAAGGTGGCACCAAATTGATAATACATCCTTACCATTGCAAGTACTGCCATCGGTGTCTAGTACATATCCATCTGAGGTACATGAACAGACGTAAGAGCCGACTGAGTTCACACACATTCCATTTGTGGCATCACAGGGCGATGAATCGGTGCATTCGTCCACATCTATGTAAAGTAAACAATTTGTTTAACATTATTAGTCAAAACTTTTCTAAAAGTCTAGAAGAATCAGTTTTCTTCTTTAATTGGCAACAATTATTGAAAGTTCCACTCGCTCAAGGAGTTTGAAAGCGAAAATGGATGTGTAATTATGGTGTGTAAATGAAAACAACAAACAATCAACAACAAATTTTATAATTTCTACAGGGAAAACTTGATTCGAAAAAATGTCACCATCCATTGCTAATTTAAAAAGTTAAATGTCTATTTAAGATTAAATCGTTATCATTAATGAAACAGTGTAATGTACTGTAACAGAAATGGATTTTAATTTGAAGGTGTGTTTGTGATTTCGTGATCATGCACTACTTGTATTAAAGTCAGAGTATCATGGATCAAAAGAAGTGTAAAGATGTCTCTAAAAGGTGGCACCAAATTGATAATTCATCCTTACCATTGCAAGTACTGCCATCGGCGTCTAGTACATATCCATCTGAGGTACATGAACAGACGTAAGAGCCGACTGAGTTCACACACATTCCATTTGTGGCATCACAGGGCGATGAATCGGTGCATTCGTCCACATCTATGTAAAGTAAACAATTTGTTTAACATTATTAGTCAAAACTTTTTTAAAAGTCTAGAAGAATCAGTTTTCTTCTTTAATTGGCAACAATTATTGAAAGTTCCACTCGCTCAAGGAGTTTGAAAGCGAAAATGGATGTGTAATTATGGTGTGTAAATGAAAACAACAAACAATCAACAACAAATTTTATAATTTCTACAGGGAAAACTTGATTCGAAAAAATGTCACCATCCATTGCTAATTTAAAAAGTTAAATGTCTATTTAAGATTAAATCGTTATCATTAATGAAACAGTGTAATGTACTGTAACAGAAATGGATTTTAATTTGAAGGTGTGTTTGTGATTTCGTGATCATGCACTACTTGTATTAAAGTCAGAGTATCATGGATCAAAAGAAGTGTAAAGATGTCTCTAAAAGGTGGCACCAAATTGATAATTCATCCTTACCATTGCAAGTACTGCCATCGGCGTCTAGTACATATCCATCTGAGGTACATGAACAGACGTAAGAGCCGACTGAGTTCACACACATTCCATTTGTGGCATCACAGGGCGATGAATCGGTGCATTCGTCCACATCTATGTAAAGTAAACAATTTGTTTAACATTATTAGTCAAAACTTTTCTAAAAGTCTAGAAGAATCAGTTTTCTTCTTTAATTGGCAACAATTATTAAAAGTTCCACTCGCTCAAGGAGTTTGAAAGCGAAAATGGATGTGTAATTATGGTGTGTAAATGAAAACAACAAACAATCACCAACAAATTTTATAATTTCTACAGGGAAAAATTGATTCGAAAAAATGTCACCATCCATTGCTAATTTAAAAAGTTAAATGTCTATTTAAGATTAAATCGTTATCATTAATGAAACAGTGTAATATACTGTAACTGAAATGGATTTTAATTTGAAGGTGTGTTTGTGATTTCGTGATCATGCACTACTTGTATTAAAGTCAGAGTATCATGGATCAAAAGAAGTGTAAAGATGTCTCTAAAAGGTGGCACCAAATTGATAATACATCCTTACCATTGCAAGTACTGCCATCGGCGTCTAGTACATATCCATCTGAGGTACATGAACAGACGTAAGAGCCGACTGAGTTCACACACATTCCATTTGTGGCATCACAGGGCGATGAATCGGTGCATTCGTCCACATCTATGTAAAGTAAACAATTTGTTTAACATTATTAGTCAAAACTTTTCTAAAAGTCTAGAAGAATCAGTTTTCTTCTTTAATTGGCAACACTTATTGAAAGTTCGACTCGCTCAAGGAGTTTGAAAGCGAAAATGGATGTGTAATTATGGTGTGTAAATGAAAACAATAAACAATCAACAACAAATTTTATAATTTCTACAGGGAAAAATTGATTCGAAAAAGGTCACCATCCATTGCTAATTTAAAAAAGTTAAATGTCTATTTAAGATTAAATTGTTATCATTAATGAAACAGTGTAATGTACTGTAACAGAAATGGATTTTAATTTGAAGGTGTGTTTGTGATTTCGTGATCATGCACTACTTGTATTAAAGTCAGAGTATCATGGATCAAAAAAAGTGTAAAGATGTCTCTAAAAGGCGGCACCAAATTGATAATACATCCTTACCATTGCAAGTACTGCCATCGGCGTCTAGTACATATCCATCTGAGGTACATGAACAGACGTAAGAGCCGACTGAGTTCACACACATTCCATTTGTGGCATCACAGGGCGATGAATCGGTGCATTCGTCCACATCTATGTAAAGTAAACAATTTGTTTAACATTATTAGTCAAAACCTTTCTAAAAGTCTAGAACAATCAGTTTTCTTCTTCAATTGGAAACAATTATTGAAAGTTCCACTCGCTCAAGGAGTTTGAAAGCGAAAATGGATGTGTAATTATGGTGTGTAAATGAAAACAACAAACAATCAACAACAAATTTTATAATTTCTACAGGGAAAAATTGATTCGAAAAAATGTCACCATCCATTGCTAATTTAAAAAGTTAAATGTCTATTTAAGATTAAATCGTTATCATTAATGAAACAGTGTAATGTACTGTAACAGAAATGGATTTTAATTTGAAGGTGTGTTTTTGATTTCGTGATCATGCACTACTTGTATTAAAGTCAGAGTATCATGGATCAAAAGAAGTGTAAAGATGTCTCTAAAAGGTGGCACCAAATTGATAATACATCCTTACCATTGCAAGTACTGCCATCGGCGTCTAGTACATATCCATCTGAGGTACATGAACAGACGTAAGAGCCGACTGAGTTCACACACATTCCATTTGTGGCATCACAGGGCGATGAATCGGTGCATTCGTCCACATCTATGTAAAGTAAACAATTTGTTTAACATTATTAGTCAAAACTTTTCTAAAAGTCTAGAACAATCAGTTTTCTTCTTCAATTGGAAACAATTATTGAAAGTTCCACTCGCTCAAGGAGTTTGAAAGCGAAAATGGATGTGTAATTATGGTGTGTAAATGAAAACAACAAACAATCAACAACAAATTTTATAATTTCTACAGGGAAAAATTGATTCGAAAAAATGTCACCATCCATTGCTAATTTAAAAAGTTAAATGTCTATTTAAGATTAAATCGTTATCATTAATGAAACAGTGTAATGTACTGTAACAGAAATGGATTTTAATTTGAAGGTGTGTTTTTGATTTCGTGATCATGCACTACTTGTATTAAAGTCAGAGTATCATGGATCAAAAGAAGTGTAAAGATGTCTCTAAAAGGTGGCACCAAATTGATAATACATCCTTACCATTGCAAGTACTGCCATCGGCGTCTAGTACATATCCATCTGAGGTACATGAACAGACGTAAGAGCCGACTGAGTTCACACACATTCCATTTGTGGCATCACAGGGCGATGAATCGGTGCATTCGTCCACATCTATGTAAAGTAAACAATTTGTTTAACATTATTAGTCAAAACTTTTCTAAAAGTCTAGAACAATCAGTTTTCTTCTTTAATTGGCAACAATTATTGAAAGTTCCACTCGCTCAAGGAGTTTGAAAGCAAAAATGGATGTGTAATTATGGTGTGTAAATGAAAACAACAAACAATCACCAACAAATTTTATAATTTCTACAGGGAAAAATTGATTCGAAAAAATGTCACCATCCATTGCTAATTTACAAAGTTAAATGTCTATTTAAGATTAAATCGTTATCATTAATGAAACAGTGTAATGTACTGTAACACAAATGGATTTTAATTTGAAGGTGTGTTTTTGATTTCGTGATCATGCACTACTTGTATTAAAGTCAGAGTATCATGGATCAAAAGAAGTGTAAAGATGTCTCTAAAAGGTGGCACCAAATTGATAATACATCCTTACCATTGCAAGTACTGCCATCGGTGTCTAGTACATATCCATCTGAGGTACATGAACAGACGTAAGAGCCGACTGAGTTCACACACATTCCATTTGTGGCATCACAGGGCGATGAATCGGTGCATTCGTCCACATCTATGTAAAGTAAACAATTTGTTTAACATTATTAGTCAAAACTTTTCTAAAAGTCTAGAAGAATCAGTTTTCTTCTTTAATTGGCAACAATTATTGAAAGTTCCACTCGCTCAAGGAGTTTTAAAGCGAAAATGGATGTGTAATTATGGTGTGTAAATGAAAACAACAAACAATCACCAACAAATTTTATAATTTCTACAGGGAAAAATTGATTCGAAAAAATGTCACCATCCATTGCTAATTTAAAAACTTAAATGTCTATTTATGATTAAATCGTTATCATTAATGGAACAGTGTAATGTACTGTAACAGAAATGGATTTTAATTTGAAGGTGTGTTTTTGATTTCGTGATCATGCACTACTTGTATTAAAGTCAGAGTATCATGGATCAAAAGAAGTGTAAAGATGTCTCTAAAAGGTGGCACCAAATTGATAATACATCCTTACCATTGCAAGTACTGCCATCGGCGTCTAGTACATATCCATCTGAGGTACATGAACAGACGTAAGAGCCGACTGAGTTCACACACATTCCATTTGTGGCATCACAGGGCGATGAATCGGTGCATTCGTCCACATCTATGTAAAGTAAACAATTTGTTTAACATTATTAGTCAAAACTTTTCTAAAAGTCTAGAACAATCAGTTTTCTTCTTTAATTGGCAACAATTATTGAAAGTTCCACTCGCTCAAGGAGTTTGAAAGCGAAAATGGATGTGTAATTATGGTGTGTAAATGAAAACAACAAACAATCAACAACAAATTTTATAATTTCTACAGGGAAAAATTGATTCGAAAAAATGTCACCATCCATTGCTAATTTCAAAAATTAAATGTCTATTTAAGATTAAATCGTTATCATTAATGAAACAGTGTAATGTACTGTAACAGAAATGGATTTTAATTTGAAGGTGTGTTTTTGATTTCGTGATCATGCACTACTTGTATTAAAGTCAGAGTATCATGGATCAAAAGAAGTGTAAAGATGTCTCTAAAAGGTGGCACCAAATTGATAATACATCCTTACCATTGCAAGTACTGCCATCGGCGTCTAGTACATATCCATCTGAGGTACATGAACAGACGTAAGAGCCGACTGAGTTCACACACATTCCATTTGTGGCATCACAGGGCGATGAATCGGTGCATTCGTCCACATCTATGTAAAGTAAACAATTTGTTTAACATTATTAGTCAAAACTTTTCTAAAAGTCTAGAACAATCAGTTTTCTTCTTTAATTGGCAACAATTATTGAAAGTTCCACTCGCTCAAGGAGTTTGAAAGCGAAAATGGATGTGTAATTATGGTGTGTAAATGAAAACAACAAACAATCAACAACAAATTTTATAATTTCTACAGGGAAAAATTGATTCGAAAAAATGTCACCATCCATTGCTAATTTTAAAAGTTAAATGTCTATTTAAGATTAAATCGTTATCATTAATGGAACAGTGTAATGTACTGTAACAGAAATGGATTTTAATTTGAAGGTGTGTTTGTGATTTCGTGATCATGCACTACTTGTATTAAAGTCAGAGTATCATGGATCAAAAGAAGTGTAAAGATGTCTCTAAAAGGTGGCACCAAATTGATAATACATCCTTACCATTGCAAGTACTGCCATCGGCGTCTAGTACATATCCATCTGAGGTACATGAACAGACGTAAGAGCCGACTGAGTTCACACACATTCCATTTGTGGCATCACAGGGCGATGAATCGGTGCATTCGTCCACATCTATGTAAAGTAAACAATTTGTTTAACATTATTAGTCAAAACTTTTCTAAAAGTCTAGAACAATCAGTTTTCTTCTTTAATTGGCAACAATTATTGAAAGTTCCACTCGCTCAAGGAGTTTGAAAGCGAAAATGGATGTGTAATTATGGTGTGTAAATGAAAACAACAAACAATCACCAACAAATTTTATAATTTCTACAGGGAAAAATTGATTCGAAAAAATGTCACCATCCATTGCTAATTTTAAAAGTTAAATGTCTATTTAAGATTAAATCGTTATCATTAATGGAACAGTGTAATGTACTGTAACAGAAATGGATTTTAATTTGAAGGTGTGTTTGTGATTTCGTGATCATGCACTACTTGTATTAAAGTCAGAGTATCATGGATCAAAAGAAGTGTAAAGATGTCTTTAAAAGGTGGCACCAAATTGATAATACATCCTTACCATTGCAAGTACTGCCATCGGCGTCTAGTACATATCCATCTGAGGTACATGAACAGACGTAAGAGCCGACTGAGTTCACACACATTCCATTTGTGGCATCACAGGGCGATGAATCGGTGCATTCGTCCACATCTATGTAAAGTAAACAATTTGTTTAACATTATTAGTCAAAACTTTTCTAAAAGTCTAGAACAATCAGTTTTCTTCTTTAATTGGCAACAATTATTGAAAGTTCCACTCGCTCAAGGAGTTTGAAAGCGAAAATGGATGTGTAATTATGGTGTGTAAATGAAAACAACAAACAATCAACAACAAATTTTATAATTTCTACAGGGAAAAATTGATTCGAAAAAATGTCACCATCCATTGCTAATTTAAAAAGTTAAATGTCTATTTAAGATTAAATCGTTATCATTAATGAAACGGTGTAATGTACTGTAACAGAAATGGATTTTAATTTGAAGGTGTGTTTTTGATTTCGTGATCATGCACTACTTGTATTAAAGTCAGAGTATCATGGATCAAAAGAAGTGTAAAGATGTCTCTAAAAGGTGGCACCAAATTGATAATACATCCTTACCATTGCAAGTACTGCCATCGGCGTCTAGTACATATCCATCTGAGGTACATGAACAGACGTAAGAGCCGACTGAGTTCACACACATTCCATTTGTGGCATCACAGGGCGATGAATCGGTGCATTCGTCCACATCTATGGAAAGTAAACAATTTGTTTAACATTATTAGTCAAAACTTTTCTAAAAGTCTAGAACAATCAGTTTTCTTCTTTAATTGGCAACAATTATTGAAAGTTCCACTCGCTCAAGGAGTTTGAAAGCGAAAATGGATGTGTAATTATGGTGTGTAAATGAAAACAACAAACAATCACCAACAAATTTTATAATTTCTACAGGGAAAAATTGATTCGAAAAAATGTCACCATCCATTGCTAATTTTAAAAGTTAAATGTCTATTTAAGATTAAATCGTTATCATTAATGGAACAGTGTAATGTACTGTAACAGAAATGGATTTTAATTTGAAGGTGTGTTTGTGATTTCGTGATCATGCACTACTTGTATTAAAGTCAGAGTATCATGGATCAAAAGAAGTGTAAAGATGTCTCTAAAAGGTGGCACCAAATTGATAATACATCCTTACCATTGCAAGTACTGCCATCGGCGTCTAGTACATATCCATCTGAGGTACATGAACAGACGTAAGAGCCGACTGAGTTCACACACATTCCATTTGTGGCATCACAGGGCGATGAATCGGTGCATTCGTCCACATCTATGTAAAGTAAACAATTTGTTTAACATTATTAGTCAAAACTTTTCTAAAAGTCTAGAACAATCAGTTTTCTTCTTTAATTGGCAACAATTATTGAAAGTTCCACTCGCTCAAGGAGTTTGAAAGCGAAAATGGATGTGTAATTATGGTGTGTAAATGAAAACAACAAACAATCAACAACAAATTTTATAATTTCTACAGGGAAAAATTGATTCGAAAAAATGTCACCATCCATTGCTAATTTAAAAAGTTAAATGTCTATTTAAGATTAAATCGTTATCATTAATGAAACGGTGTAATGTACTGTAACAGAAATGGATTTTAATTTGAAGGTGTGTTTGTGATTTCGTGATCATGCACTACTTGTATTAAAGTCAGAGTATCATGGATCAAAAGAAGTGTAAAGATGTCTCTAAAAGGTGGCACCAAATTGATAATACATCCTTACCATTGCAAGTACTGCCATCGGCGTCTAGTACATATCCATCTGAGGTACATGAACAGACGTAAGAGCCGACTGAGTTCACACACATTCCATTTGTGGCATCACAGGGCGATGAATCGGTGCATTCGTCCACATCTATGGAAAGTAAACAATTTGTTTAACATTATTAGTCAAAACTTTTCTAAAAGTCTAGAACAATCAGTTTTCTTCTTTAATTGGCAACAATTATTGAAAGTTCCACTCGCTCAAGGAGTTTGAAAGCGAAAATGGATGTGTAATTATGGTGTGTAAATGAAAACAACAAACAATCACCAACAAATTTTATAATTTCTACAGGGAAAAATTGATTCGAAAAAATGTCACCATCCATTGCTAATTTTAAAAGTTAAATGTCTATTTAAGATTAAATCGTTATCATTAATGGAACAGTGTAATGTACTGTAACAGAAATGGATTTTAATTTGAAGGTGTGTTTGTGATTTCGTGATCATGCACTACTTGTATTAAAGTCAGAGTATCATGGATCAAAAGAAGTGTAAAGATGTCTCTAAAAGGTGGCACCAAATTGATAATACATCCTTACCATTGCAAGTACTGCCATCGGCGTCTAGTACATATCCATCTGAGGTACATGAACAGACGTAAGAGCCGACTGAGTTCACACACATTCCATTTGTGGCATCACAGGGCGATGAATCGGTGCATTCGTCCACATCTATGTAAAGTAAACAATTTGTTTAACATTATTAGTCAAAACTTTTCTAAAAGTCTAGAAGAATCAGTTTTCTTCTTTAATTGGCAACAATTATTGAAAGTTCCACTCGCTCAAGGAGTTTGAAAGCGAAAATGGATGTGTAATTATGGTGTGTAAATGAAAACAACAAACAATCAACAACAAATTTTATAATTTCTAAAGGGAAAAATTGATTCGAAAAAATGTCACCATCCATTGCTAATTAAAAAAGTTAAATGTCTATTTAAGATTAAATCGTTATCATTAATGAAACGGTGTAATGTACTGTAACAGAAATGGATTTTAATTTGAAGGTGTCTTTTTGATTTCGTGATCATGCACTACTTGTATTAAAGTCAGAGTATCATGGATCAAAAGAAGTGTAAAGATGTCTCTAAAAGGTGGCACCAAATTGATAATACATCCTTACCATTGCAAGTACTGCCATCGGCGTCTAGTACATATCCATCTGAGGTACATGAACAGACGTAAGAGCCGACTGAGTTCACACACATTCCATTTGTGGCATCACAGGGCGATGAATCGGTGCATTCGTCCACATCTATGTAAAGTAAACAATTTGTTTAACATTATTAGTCAAAACTTTTCTAAAAGTCTAGAACAATCAGTTTTCTTCTTTAATTGGCAACAATTATTGAAAGTTCCACTCGCTCAAGGAGTTTGAAAGCGAAAATGGATGTGTAATTATGGTGTGTAAATGAAAACAACAAACAATCAACAACAAATTTTATAATTTCTACAGGGAAAAATTGATTCGAAAAAATGTCACCATCCATTGCTAATTTAAAAAGTTAAATGTCTATTTAAGATTAAATCGTTATCATTAATGAAACGGTGTAATGTACTGTAACAGAAATGGATTTTAATTTGAAGGTGTGTTTTTGATTTCGTGATCATGCACTACTTGTATTAAAGTCAGAGTATCATGGATCAAAAGTAGTGTAAAGATGTCTCTAAAAGGTGGCACCAAATTGATAATACATCCTTACCATTGCAAGTACTGCCATCGGCGTCTAGTACATATCCATCTGAGGTACATGAACAGACGTAAGAGCCGACTGAGTTCACACACATTCCATTTGTGGCATCACAGGGCGATGAATCGGTGCATTCGTCCACATCTATGGAAAGTAAACAATTTGTTTAACATTATTAGTCAAAACTTTTCTAAAAGTCTAGAACAATCAGTTTTCTTCTTTAATTGGCAACAATTATTGAAAGTTCCACTCGCTCAAGGAGTTTGAAAGCGAAAATGGATGTGTAATTATGGTGTGTAAATGAAAACAACAAACAATCACCAACAAATTTTATAATTTCTACAGGGAAAAATTGATTCGAAAAAATGTCACCATCCATTGCTAATTTTAAAAGTTAAATGTCTATTTAAGATTAAATCGTTATCATTAATGGAACAGTGTAATGTACTGTAACAGAAATGGATTTTAATTTGAAGGTGTGTTTGTGATTTCGTGATCATGCACTACTTGTATTAAAGTCAGAGTATCATGGATCAAAAGAAGTGTAAAGATGTCTTTAAAAGGTGGCACCAAATTGATAATACATCCTTACCATTGCAAGTACTGCCATCGGCGTCTAGTACATATCCATCTGAGGTACATGAACAGACGTAAGAGCCGACTGAGTTCACACACATTCCATTTGTGGCATCACAGGGCGATGAATCGGTGCATTCGTCCACATCTATGTAAAGTAAACAATTTGTTTAACATTATTAGTCAAAACTTTTCTAAAAGTCTAGAACAATCAGTTTTCTTCTTTAATTGGCAACAATTATTGAAAGTTCCACTCGCTCAAGGAGTTTGAAAGCGAAAATGGATGTGTAATTATGGTGTGTAAATGAAAACAACAAACAATCAACAACAAATTTTATAATTTCTACAGGGAAAAATTGATTCGAAAAAATGTCACCATCCATTGCTAATTTAAAAAGTTAAATGTCTATTTAAGATTAAATCGTTATCATTAATGAAACGGTGTAATGTACTGTAACAGAAATGGATTTTAATTTGAAGGTGTGTTTTTGATTTCGTGATCATGCACTACTTGTATTAAAGTCAGAGTATCATGGATCAAAAGAAGTGTAAAGATGTCTCTAAAAGGTGGCACCAAATTGATAATACATCCTTACCATTGCAAGTACTGCCATCGGCGTCTAGTACATATCCATCTGAGGTACATGAACAGACGTAAGAGCCGACTGAGTTCACACACATTCCATTTGTGGCATCACAGGGCGATGAATCGGTGCATTCGTCCACATCTATGGAAAGTAAACAATTTGTTTAACATTATTAGTCAAAACTTTTCTAAAAGTCTAGAACAATCAGTTTTCTTCTTTAATTGGCAACAATTATTGAAAGTTCCACTCGCTCAAGGAGTTTGAAAGCGAAAATGGATGTGTAATTATGGTGCGTAAATGAAAACAACAAACAATCACCAACAAATTTTATAATTTCTACAGGGAAAAATTGATTCGAAAAAATGTCACCATCCATTGCTAATTTAAAAAGTTAAATGTCTATTTAAGATTAAATCGTTATCATTAATGGAACAGTGTAATGTACTGTAACAGAAATGGATTTTAATTTGAAGGTGTGTTTGTGATTTCGTGATCATGCACTACTTGTATTAAAGTCAGAGTATCATGGATCAAAAGAAGTGTAAAGATGTCTCTAAAAGGTGGCACCAAATTGATAATACATCCTTACCATTGCAAGTACTGCCATCGGCGTCTAGTACATATCCATCTGAGGTACATGAACAGACGTAAGAGCCGACTGAGTTCACACACATTCCATTTGTGGCATCACAGGGCGATGAATCGGTGCATTCGTCCACATCTATGTAAAGTAAACAATTTGTTTAACATTATTAGTCAAAACTTTTCTAAAAGTCTAGAACAATCAGTTTTCTTCTTTAATTGGCAACAATTATTGAAAGTTCCACTCGCTCAAGGAGTTTGAAAGCGAAAATGGATGTGTAATTATGGTGTGTAAATGAAAACAACAAACAATCAACAACAAATTTTATAATTTCTAAAGGGAAAAATTGATTCGAAAAAATGTCACCATCCATTGCTAATTAAAAAAGTTAAATGTCTATTTAAGATTAAATCGTTATCATTAATGAAACGGTGTAATGTACTGTAACAGAAATGGATTTTAATTTGAAGGTGTCTTTTTGATTTCGTGATCATGCACTACTTGTATTAAAGTCAGAGTATCATGGATCAAAAGAAGTGTAAAGATGTCTCTAAAAGGTGGCACCAAATTGATAATACATCCTTACCATTGCAAGTACTGCCATCGGCGTCTAGTACATATCCATCTGAGGTACATGAACAGACGTAAGAGCCGACTGAGTTCACACACATTCCATTTGTGGCATCACAGGGCGATGAATCGGTGCATTCGTCCACATCTATGTAAAGTAAACAATTTGTTTAACATTATTAGTCAAAACTTTTCTAAAAGTCTAGAACAATCAGTTTTCTTCTTTAATTGGCAACAATTATTGAAAGTTCCACTCGCTCAAGGAGTTTGAAAGCGAAAATGGATGTGTAATTATGGTGTGTAAATGAAAACAACAAACAATCAACAACAAATTTTATAATTTCTACAGGGAAAAATTGATTCGAAAAAATGTCACCATCCATTGCTAATTTAAAAAGTTAAATGTCTATTTAAGATTAAATCGTTATCATTAATGAAACGGTGTAATGTACTGTAACAGAAATGGATTTTAATTTGAAGGTGTGTTTTTGATTTCGTGATCATGCACTACTTGTATTAAAGTCAGAGTATCATGGATCAAAAGTAGTGTAAAGATGTCTCTAAAAGGTGGCACCAAATTGATAATACATCCTTACCATTGCAAGTACTGCCATCGGCGTCTAGTACATATCCATCTGAGGTACATGAACAGACGTAAGAGCCGACTGAGTTCACACACATTCCATTTGTGGCATCACAGGGCGATGAATCGGTGCATTCGTCCACATCTATGGAAAGTAAACAATTTGTTTAACATTATTAGTCAAAACTTTTCTAAAAGTCTAGAACAATCAGTTTTCTTCTTTAATTGGCAACAATTATTGAAAGTTCCACTCGCTCAAGGAGTTTGAAAGCGAAAATGGATGTGTAATTATGGTGTGTAAATGAAAACAACAAACAATCACCAACAAATTTTATAATTTCTACAGGGAAAAATTGATTCGAAAAAATGTCACCATCCATTGCTAATTTTAAAAGTTAAATGTCTATTTAAGATTAAATCGTTATCATTAATGGAACAGTGTAATGTACTGTAACAGAAATGGATGTTAATTTGAAGGTGTGTTTGTGATTTCGTGATCATGCACTACTTGTATTAAAGTCAGAGTATCATGGATCAAAAGAAGTGTAAAGATGTCTTTAAAAGGTGGCACCAAATTGATAATACATCCTTACCATTGCAAGTACTGCCATCGGCGTCTAGTACATATCCATCTGAGGTACATGAACAGACGTAAGAGCCGACTGAGTTCACACACATTCCATTTGTGGCATCACAGGGCGATGAATCGGTGCATTCGTCCACATCTATGTAAAGTAAACAATTTGTTTAACATTATTAGTCAAAACTTTTCTAAAAGTCTAGAACAATCAGTTTTCTTCTTTAATTGGCAACAATTATTGAAAGTTCCACTCGCTCAAGGAGTTTGAAAGCGAAAATGGATGTGTAATTATGGTGTGTAAATGAAAACAACAAACAATCAACAACAAATTTTATAATTTCTAAAGGGAAAAATTGATTCGAAAAAATGTCACCATCCATTGCTAATTAAAAAAGTTAAATGTCTATTTAAGATTAAATCGTTATCATTAATGAAACGGTGTAATGTACTGTAACAGAAATGGATTTTAATTTGAAGGTGTCTTTTTGATTTCGTGATCATGCACTACTTGTATTAAAGTCAGAGTATCATGGATCAAAAGAAGTGTAAAGATGTCTCTAAAAGGTGGCACCAAATTGATAATACATCCTTACCATTGCAAGTACTGCCATCGGCGTCTAGTACATATCCATCTGAGGTACATGAACAGACGTAAGAGCCGACTGAGTTCACACACATTCCATTTGTGGCATCACAGGGCGATGAATCGGTGCATTCGTCCACATCTATGTAAAGTAAACAATTTGTTTAACATTATTAGTCAAAACTTTTCTAAAAGTCTAGAACAATCAGTTTTCTTCTTTAATTGGCAACAATTATTGAAAGTTCCACTCGCTCAAGGAGTTTGAAAGCGAAAATGGATGTGTAATTATGGTGTGTAAATGAAAACAACAAACAATCAACAACAAATTTTATAATTTCTACAGGGAAAAATTGATTCGAAAAAATGTCACCATCCATTGCTAATTTAAAAAGTTAAATGTCTATTTAAGATTAAATCGTTATCATTAATGAAACGGTGTAATGTACTGTAACAGAAATGGATTTTAATTTGAAGGTGTGTTTTTGATTTCGTGATCATGCACTACTTGTATTAAAGTCAGAGTATCATGGATCAAAAGTAGTGTAAAGATGTCTCTAAAAGGTGGCACCAAATTGATAATACATCCTTACCATTGCAAGTACTGCCATCGGCGTCTAGTACATATCCATCTGAGGTACATGAACAGACGTAAGAGCCGACTGAGTTCACACACATTCCATTTGTGGCATCACAGGGCGATGAATCGGTGCATTCGTCCACATCTATGGAAAGTAAACAATTTGTTTAACATTATTAGTCAAAACTTTTCTAAAAGTCTAGAACAATCAGTTTTCTTCTTTAATTGGCAACAATTATTGAAAGTTCCACTCGCTCAAGGAGTTTGAAAGCGAAAATGGATGTGTAATTATGGTGTGTAAATGAAAACAACAAACAATCACCAACAAATTTTATAATTTCTACAGGGAAAAATTGATTCGAAAAAATGTCACCATCCATTGCTAATTTAAAAAGTTAAATGTCTATTTAAGATTAAATCGTTATCATTAATGGAACAGTGTAATGTACTGTAACAGAAATGGATTTTAATTTGAAGGTGTGTTTGTGATTTCGTGATCATGCACTACTTGTATTAAAGTCAGAGTATCATGGATCAAAAGAAGTGTAAAGATGTCTCTAAAAGGTGGCACCAAATTGATAATACATCCTTACCATTGCAAGTACTGCCATCGGCGTCTAGTACATATCCATCTGAGGTACATGAACAGACGTAAGAGCCGACTGAGTTCACACACATTCCATTTGTGGCATCACAGGGCGATGAATCGGTGCATTCGTCCACATCTATGTAAAGTAAACAATTTGTTTAACATTATTAGTCAAAACTTTTCTAAAAGTCTAGAACAATCAGTTTTCTTCTTTAATTGGCAACAATTATTGAAAGTTCCACTCGCTCAAGGAGTTTGAAAGCGAAAATGGATGTGTAATTATGGTGTGTAAATGAAAACAACAAACAATCAACAACAAATTTTATAATTTCTAAAGGGAAAAATTGATTCGAAAAAATGTCACCATCCATTGCTAATTAAAAAAGTTAAATGTCTATTTAAGATTAAATCGTTATCATTAATGAAACGGTGTAATGTACTGTAACAGAAATGGATTTTAATTTGAAGGTGTCTTTTTGATTTCGTGATCATGCACTACTTGTATTAAAGTCAGAGTATCATGGATCAAAAGAAGTGTAAAGATGTCTCTAAAAGGTGGCACCAAATTGATAATACATCCTTACCATTGCAAGTACTGCCATCGGCGTCTAGTACATATCCATCTGAGGTACATGAACAGACGTAAGAGCCGACTGAGTTCACACACATTCCATTTGTGGCATCACAGGGCGATGAATCGGTGCATTCGTCCACATCTATGTAAAGTAAACAATTTGTTTAACATTATTAGTCAAAACTTTTCTAAAAGTCTAGAACAATCAGTTTTCTTCTTTAATTGGCAACAATTATTGAAAGTTCCACTCGCTCAAGGAGTTTGAAAGCGAAAATGGATGTGTAATTATGGTGTGTAAATGAAAACAACAAACAATCAACAACAAATTTTATAATTTCTACAGGGAAAAATTGATTCGAAAAAATGTCACCATCCATTGCTAATTTAAAAAGTTAAATGTCTATTTAAGATTAAATCGTTATCATTAATGAAACGGTGTAATGTACTGTAACAGAAATGGATTTTAATTTGAAGGTGTGTTTTTGATTTCGTGATCATGCACTACTTGTATTAAAGTCAGAGTATCATGGATCAAAAGTAGTGTAAAGATGTCTCTAAAAGGTGGCACCAAATTGATAATACATCCTTACCATTGCAAGTACTGCCATCGGCGTCTAGTACATATCCATCTGAGGTACATGAACAGACGTAAGAGCCGACTGAGTTCACACACATTCCATTTGTGGCATCACAGGGCGATGAATCGGTGCATTCGTCCACATCTATGGAAAGTAAACAATTTGTTTAACATTATTAGTCAAAACTTTTCTAAAAGTCTAGAACAATCAGTTTTCTTCTTTAATTGGCAACAATTATTGAAAGTTCCACTCGCTCAAGGAGTTTGAAAGCGAAAATGGATGTGTAATTATGGTGTGTAAATGAAAACAACAAACAATCACCAACAAATTTTATAATTTCTACAGGGAAAAATTGATTCGAAAAAATGTCACCATCCATTGCTAATTTTAAAAGTTAAATGTCTATTTAAGATTAAATCGTTATCATTAATGGAACAGTGTGATGTACTGTAACAGAAATGGATTTTAATTTGAAGGTGTGTTTGTGATTTCGTGATCATGCACTACTTGTATTAAAGTCAGAGTATCATGGATCAAAAGAAGTGTAAAGATGTCTCTAAAAGGTGGCACCAAATTGATAATACATCCTTACCATTGCAAGTACTGCCATCGGCGTCTAGTACATATCCATCTGAGGTACATGAACAGACGTAAGAGCCGACTGAGTTCACACACATTCCATTTGTGGCATCACAGGGCGATGAATCGGTGCATTCGTCCACATCTATGTAAAGTAAACAATTTGTTTAACATTATTAGTCAAAACTTTTCTAAAAGTCTAGAACAATCAGTTTTCTTCTTTAATTGGCAACAATTATTGAAAGTTCCACTCGCTCAAGGAGTTTGAAAGCGAAAATGGATGTGTAATTATGGTGTGTAAATGAAAACAACAAACAATCAACAACAAATTTTATAATTTCTAAAGGGAAAAATTGATTCGAAAAAATGTCACCATCCATTGCTAATTAAAAAAGTTAAATGTCTATTTAAGATTAAATCGTTATCATTAATGAAACGGTGTAATGTACTGTAACAGAAATGGATTTTAATTTGAAGGTGTGTTTTTGATTTCGTGATCATGCACTACTTGTATTAAAGTCAGAGTATCATGGATCAAAAGAAGTGGAAAATGGATTTTAATTTGAAGGTGTGTTTGTGATTTCGTGATCATGCACTACTTGTATTAAAGTCAGAGTATCATGGATCACAAGAAGTGTAAAGATGTCTCTAAAAGGTGGCACCAAATTGATAATACATCCTTACCATTGCAAGTACTGCCATCGGCGTCTAGTACATATCCATCTGAGGTACATGAACAGACGTAAGAGCCGACTGAGTTCACACACATTCCATTTGTGGCATCACAGGGCGATGAATCGGTGCATTCGTCCACATCTATGTAAAGTAAACAATTTGTTTAACATTATTAGTCAAAACTTTTCTAAAAGTCTAGAAGAATCAGTTTTCTTCTTTAATTGGCAACAATTATTGAAAGTTCCACTCGCTCAAGGAGTTTGAAAGCGAAAATGGATGTGTAATTATGGTGTGTAAATGAAAACAACAAACAATCAACAACAAATTTTATAATTTCTACAGGGAAAAATTGATTCGAAAAAATGTCACCATCCATTGCTAATTAAAAAAGTTAAATGTCTATTTAAGATTAAATCGTTATCATTAATGAAACAGTGTAATGTACTGTAACAGAAATGGATTTTAATTTGAAGGTGTGTTTTTGATTTCGTGATCATGCACTACTTGTATTAAAGTCAGAGTATCATGGATCACAAGAAGTGTAAAGATGTCTCTAAAAGGTGGCACCAAATTGATAATACATCCTTACCATTGCAAGTACTGCCATCGGCGTCTAGTACATATCCATCTGAGGTACATGAACAGACGTAAGAGCCGACTGAGTTCACACACATTCCATTTGTGGCATCACAGGGCGATGAATCGGTGCATTCGTCCACATCTATGTAAAGTAAACAATTTGTTTAACATTATTAGTCAAAACTTTTCTAAAAGTCTAGAAGAATCAGTTTTCTTCTTTAATTGGCAACAATTATTGAAAGTTCCACTCGCTCAAGGAGTTTGAAAGCGAAAATGGATGTGTAATTATGGTGTGTAAATGAAAACAACAAACAATCAACAACAAATTTTATAATTTCTACAGGGAAAAATTGATTCGAAAAAATATCACCATCCATTGCTAATTAAAAAAGTTAAATGTCTATTTAAGATTAAATCGTTATCATTAATGAAACAGTGTAATGTACTGTAACAGAAATGGATTTTAATTTGAAGGTGTGTTTTTGATTTCGTGATCATGCACTACTTGTATTAAAGTCAGAGTATCATGGATCACAAGAAGTGTAAAGATGTCTCTAAAAGGTGGCACCAAATTGATAATACATCCTTACCATTGCAAGTACTGCCATCGGCGTCTAGTACATATCCATCTGAGGTACATGAACAGACGTAAGAGCCGACTGAGTTCACACACATTCCATTTGTGGCATCACAGGGCGATGAATCGGTGCATTCGTCCACATCTATGTAAAGTAAACAATTTGTTTAACATTATTAGTCAAAACTTTTCTAAAAGTCTAGAACAATCAGTTTTCTTCTTTAATTGGCAACAATTATTGAAAGTTCCACTCGCTCAAGGAGTTTGAAAGCGAAAATGGATGTGTAATTATGGTGTGTAAATGAAAACAACAAACAATCAACAACAAATTTTATAATTTCTACAGGGAAAAATTGATTCGAAAAAATGTCACCATCCATTGCTAATTTAAAAAGTTAAATGTCTATTTAAGATTAAATCGTTATCATTAATGAAACAGTGTAATGTACTGTAACAGAAATGGATTTTAATTTGAAGGTGTGTTTTTGATTTCGTGATCATGCACTACTTGTATTAAAGTCAGAGTATCATGGATCACAAGAAGTGTAAAGATGTCTCTAAAAGGTGGCACCAAATTGATAATACATCCTTACCATTGCAAGTACTGCCATCGGCGTCTAGTACATATCCATCTGAGGTACATGAACAGACGTAAGAGCCGACTGAGTTCACACACATTCCATTTGTGGCATCACAGGGCGATGAATCGGTGCATTCGTCCACATCTATGTAAAGTAAACAATTTGTTTAACATTATTAGTCAAAACTTTTCTAAAAGTCTAGAACAATCAGTTTTCTTCTTTAATTGGCAACAATTATTGAAAGTTCCACTCGCTCAAGGAGTTTGAAAGCGAAAATGGATGTGTAATTATGGTGTGTAAATGAAAACAACAAACAATCAACAACAAATTTTATAATTTCTACAGGGAAAAATTGATTCGAAAAAATGTCACCATCCATTGCTAATTAAACAAGTTAAATGTCTATTTAAGATTAAATCGTTATCATTAATGAAACAGTGTAATGTACTGTAACAGAAATGGATTTTAATTTGAAGGTGTGTTTTTGATTTCGTGATCATGCACTACTTGTATTAAAGTCAGAGTATCATGGATCACAAGAAGTGTAAAGATGTCTCTAAAAGGTGGCACCAAATTGATAATACATCCTTACCATTGCAAGTACTGCCATCGGCGTCTAGTACATATCCATCTGAGGTACATGAACAGACGTAAGAGCCGACTGAGTTCACACACATTCCATTTGTGGCATCACAGGGCGATGAATCGGTGCATTCGTCCACATCTATGTAAAGTAAACAATTTGTTTAACATTATTAGTCAAAACTTTTCTAAAAGTCTAGAAGAATCAGTTTTCTTCTTTAATTGGCAACAATTATTGAAAGTTCCACTCGCTCAAGGAGTTTGAAAGCGAAAATGGATGTGTAATTATGGTGTGTAAATGAAAACAACAAACAATCAACAACAAATTTTATAATTTCTACAGGGAAAAATTGATTCGAAAAAATGTCACCATCCATTGCTAATTAAACAAGTTAAATGTCTATTTAAGATTAAATCGTTATCATTAATGAAACAGTGTAATGTACTGTAACAGAAATGGATTTTAATTTGAAGGTGTGTTTTTGATTTCGTGATCATGCACTACTTGTATTAAAGTCAGAGTATCATGGATCACAAGAAGTGTAAAGATGTCTCTAAAAGGTGGCACCAAATTGATAATACATCCTTACCATTGCAAGTACTGCCATCGGCGTCTAGTACATATCCATCTGAGGTACATGAACAGACGTAAGAGCCGACTGAGTTCACACACATTCCATTTGTGGCATCACAGGGCGATGAATCGGTGCATTCGTCCACATCTATGTAAAGTAAACAATTTGTTTAACATTATTAGTCAAAACTTTTCTAAAAGTCTAGAAGAATCAGTTTTCTTCTTTAATTGGCAACAATTATTGAAAGTTCCACTCGCTCAAGGAGTTTGAAAGCGAAAATGGATGTGTAATTATGGTGTGTAAATGAAAACAACAAACAATCAACAACAAATTTTATAATTTCTACAGGGAAAAATTGATTCGAAAAAATGTCACCATCCATTGCTAATTTAAAAAGTTAAATGTCTATTTAAGATTAAATCGTTATCATTAATGAAACAGTGTAATGTACTGTAACAGAAATGGATTTTAATTTGAAGGTGTGTTTTTGATTTCGTGATCATGCACTACTTGTATTAAAGTCAGAGTATCATGGATCACAAGAAGTGTAAAGATGTCTCTAAAAGGTGGCACCAAATTGATAATACATCCTTACCATTGCAAGTACTGCCATCGGCGTCTAGTACATATCCATCTGAGGTACATGAACAGACGTAAGAGCCGACTGAGTTCACACACATTCCATTTGTGGCATCACAGGGCGATGAATCGGTGCATTCGTCCACATCTATGTAAAGTAAACAATTTGTTTAACATTATTAGTCAAAACTTTTCTAAAAGTCTAGAACAATCAGTTTTCTTCTTTAATTGGCAACAATTATTGAAAGTTCCACTCGCTCAAGGAGTTTGAAAGCGAAAATGGATGTGTAATTATGGTGTGTAAATGAAAACAACAAACAATCAACAACAAATTTTATAATTTCTACAGGGAAAAATTGATTCGAAAAAATGTCACCATCCATTGCTAATTAAACAAGTTAAATGTCTATTTAAGATTAAATCGTTATCATTAATGAAACAGTGTAATGTACTGTAACAGAAATGGATTTTAATTTGAAGGTGTGTTTTTGATTTCGTGATCATGCACTACTTGTATTAAAGTCAGAGTATCATGGATCACAAGAAGTGTAAAGATGTCTCTAAAAGGTGGCACCAAATTGATAATACATCCTTACCATTGCAAGTACTGCCATCGGCGTCTAGTACATATCCATCTGAGGTACATGAACAGACGTAAGAGCCGACTGAGTTCACACACATTCCATTTGTGGCATCACAGGGCGATGAATCGGTGCATTCGTCCACATCTATGTAAAGTAAACAATTTGTTTAACATTATTAGTCAAAACTTTTCTAAAAGTCTAGAACAATCAGTTTTCTTCTTTAATTGGCAACAATTATTGAAAGTTCCACTCGCTCAAGGAGTTTGAAAGCGAAAATGGATGTGTAATTATGGTGTGTAAATGAAAACAACAAACAATCAACAACAAATTTTATAATTTCTACAGGGAAAAATTGATTCGAAAAAATGTCACCATCCATTGCTAATTAAACAAGTTAAATGTCTATTTAAGATTAAATCGTTATCATTAATGAAACAGTGTAATGTACTGTAACAGAAATGGATTTTAATTTGAAGGTGTGTTTTTGATTTCGTGATCATGCACTACTTGTATTAAAGTCAGAGTATCATGGATCACAAGAAGTGTAAAGATGTCTCTAAAAGGTGGCACCAAATTGATAATACATCCTTACCATTGCAAGTACTGCCATCGGCGTCTAGTACATATCCATCTGAGGTACATGAACAGACGTAAGAGCCGACTGAGTTCACACACATTCCATTTGTGGCATCACAGGGCGATGAATCGGTGCATTCGTCCACATCTATGTAAAGTAAACAATTTGTTTAACATTATTAGTCAAAACTTTTCTAAAAGTCTAGAAGAATCAGTTTTCTTCTTTAATTGGCAACAATTATTGAAAGTTCCACTCGCTCAAGGAGTTTGAAAGCGAAAATGGATGTGTAATTATGGTGTGTAAATGAAAACAACAAACAATCAACAACAAATTTTATAATTTCTACAGGGAAAAATTGATTCGAAAAAATGTCACCATCCATTGCTAATTTAAAAAGTTAAATGTCTATTTAAGATTAAATCGTTATCATTAATGAAACAGTGTAATGTACTGTAACAGAAATGGATTTTAATTTGAAGGTGTGTTTTTGATTTCGTGATCATGCACTACTTGTATTAAAGTCAGAGTATCATGGATCACAAGAAGTGTAAAGATGTCTCTAAAAGGTGGCACCAAATTGATAATACATCCTTACCATTGCAAGTACTGCCATCGGCGTCTAGTACATATCCATCTGAGGTACATGAACAGACGTAAGAGCCGACTGAGTTCACACACATTCCATTTGTGGCATCACAGGGCGATGAATCGGTGCATTCGTCCACATCTATGTAAAGTAAACAATTTGTTTAACATTATTAGTCAAAACTTTTCTAAAAGTCTAGAACAATCAGTTTTCTTCTTTAATTGGCAACAATTATTGAAAGTTCCACTCGCTCAAGGAGTTTGAAAGCGAAAATGGATGTGTAATTATGGTGTGTAAATGAAAACAACAAACAATCAACAACAAATTTTATAATTTCTACAGGGAAAAATTGATTCGAAAAAACGTCACCATCCATTGCTAATTTAAAAAGTTAAATGTCTATTTAAGATTAAATCGTTATCATTAATGAAACAGTGTAATGTACTGTAACAGAAATGGATTTTAATTTGAAGGTGTGTTTTTGATTTCGTGATCATGCACTACTTATATTAAAGTCAGAGTATCATGGATCACAAGAAGTGTAAAGATGTCTCTAAAAGGTGGCACCAAATTGATAATACATCCTTACCATTGCAAGTACTGCCATCGGCGTCTAGTACATATCCATCTGAGGTACATGAACAGACGTAAGAGCCGACTGAGTTCACACACATTCCATTTGTGGCATCACAGGGCGATGAATCGGTGCATTCGTCCACATCTATGTAAAGTAAACAATTTGTTTAACATTATTAGTCAAAACTTTTCTAAAAGTCTAGAAGAATCAGTTTTCTTCTTTAATTGGCAACAATTATTGAAAGTTCCACTCGCTCAAGGAGTTTGAAAGCGAAAATGGATGTGTAATTATGGTGTGTAAATGAAAACAACAAACAATCAACAACAAATTTAATAATTTCTACAGGGAAAAATTGATTCGAAAAAATGTCACCATCCATTGCTAATTTAAAAAGTTAAATGTCTATTTAAGATTAAATCGTTATCATTAATGAAACAGTGTAATGTACTGTAACAGAAATGGATTTTAATTTGAAGGTGTGTTTGTGATTTCGTGATCATGCACTACTTGTATTAAAGTCAGAGTATCATGGATCAAAAGAAGTGTAAAGATGTCTCTAAAAGGTGGCACCAAATTGATAATACATCCTTACCATTGCAAGTACTGCCATCGGCGTCTAGTACATATCCATCTGAGGTACATGAACAGACGTAAGAGCCGACTGAGTTCACACACATTCCATTTGTGGCATCACAGGGCGATGAATCGGTGCATTCGTCCACATCTATGTAAAGTAAACAATTTGTTTAACATTATTAGTCAAAACTTTTCTAAAAGTCTAGAAGAATCAGTTTTCTTCTTTAATTGGCAACAATTATTGAAAGTTCCACTCGCTCAAGGAGTTTGAAAGCGAAAATGGATGTGTAATTATGGTGTGTAAATGAAAACAACAAACAATCAACAACAAATTTTATAATTTCTACAGGGAAAAATTGATTCGAAAAAATGTCACCATCCATTGCTAATTTAAAAAGTTAAATGTCTATTTAAGATTAAATCGTTATCATTAATGAAACAGTGTAATGTACTGTAACAGAAATGGATTTTAATTTGAAGGTGTGTTTTTGATTTCGTGATCATGCACTACTTGTATTAAAGTCAGAGTATCATGGATCACAAGAAGTGTAAAGATGTCTCTAAAAGGTGGCACCAAATTGATAATACATCCTTACCATTGCAAGTACTGCCATCGGCGTCTAGTACATATCCATCTGAGGTACATGAACAGACGTAAGAGCCGACTGAGTTCACACACATTCCATTTGTGGCATCACAGGGCGATGAATCGGTGCATTCGTCCACATCTATGTAAAGTAAACAATTTGTTTAACATTATTAGTCAAAACTTTTCTAAAAGTCTAGAACAATCAGTTTTCTTCTTTAATTGGCAACAATTATTGAAAGTTCCACTCGCTCAAGGAGTTTGAAAGCGAAAATGGATGTGTAATTATGGTGTGTAAATGAAAACAACAAACAATCAACAACAAATTTTATAATTTCTACAGGGAAAAATTGATTCGAAAAAATGTCACCATCCATTGCTAATTTAAAAAGTTAAATGTCTATTTAAGATTAAATCGTTATCATTAATGAAACAGTGTAATGTACTGTAACAGAAATGGATTTTAATTTGAAGGTGTGTTTTTGATTTCGTGATCATGCACTACTTGTATTAAAGTCAGAGTATCATGGATCACAAGAAGTGTAAAGATGTCTCTAAAAGGTGGCACCAAATTGATAATACATCCTTACCATTGCAAGTACTGCCATCGGCGTCTAGTACATATCCATCTGAGGTACATGAACAGACGTAAGAGCCGACTGAGTTCACACACATTCCATTTGTGGCATCACAGGGCGATGAATCGGTGCATTCGTCCACATCTATGTAAAGTAAACAATTTGTTTAACATTATTAGTCAAAACTTTTCTAAAAGTCTAGAAGAATCAGTTTTCTTCTTTAATTGGCAACAATTATTGAAAGTTCCACTCGCTCAAGGAGTTTGAAAGCGAAAATGGATGTGTAATTATGGTGTGTAAATGAAAACAACAAACAATCAACAACAAATTTTATAATTTCTACAGGGAAAAATTGATTCGAAAAAATGTCACCATCCATTGCTAATTTAAAAAGTTAAATGTCTATTTAAGATTAAATCGTTATCATTAATGAAACAGTGTAATGTACTGTAACAGAAATGGATTTTAATTTGAAGGTGTGTTTTTGATTTCGTGATCATGCACTACTTGTATTAAAGTCAGAGTATCATGGATCACAAGAAGTGTAAAGATGTCTCTAAAAGGTGGCACCAAATTGATAATACATCCTTACCATTGCAAGTACTGCCATCGGCGTCTAGTACATATCCATCTGAGGTACATGAACAGACGTAAGAGCCGACTGAGTTCACACACATTCCATTTGTGGCATCACAGGGCGATGAATCGGTGCATTCGTCCACATCTATGTAAAGTAAACAATTTGTTTAACATTATTAGTCAAAACTTTTCTAAAAGTCTAGAACAATCAGTTTTCTTCTTTAATTGGCAACAATTATTGAAACTTCCACTCGCTCAAGGAGTTTGAAAGCGAAAATGGATGTGTAATTATGGTGTGTAAATGAAAACAACAAACAATCAACAACAAATTTTATAATTTCTACAGGGAAAAATTGATTCGAAAAAATGTCACCATCCATTGCTAATTTAAAAAGTTAAATGTCTATTTAAGATTAAATCGTTATCATTAATGAAACAGTGTAATGTACTGTAACAGAAATGGATTTTAATTTGAAGGTGTGTTTGTGATTTCGTGATCATGCACTACTTGTATTAAAGTCAGAGTATCATGGATCAAAAGAAGTGTAAAGATGTCTCTAAAAGGTGGCACCAAATTGATAATATATCCTTACCATTGCAAGTACTGCCATCGGCGTCTAGTACATATCCATCTGAGGTACATGAACAGACGTAAGAGCCGACTGAGTTCACACACATTCCATTTGTGGCATCACAGGGCGATGAATCGGTGCATTCGTCCACATCTATGTAAAGTAAACAATTTGTTTAACATTATTAGTCAAAACTTTTCTAAAAGTCTAGAAGAATCAGTTTTCTTCTTTAATTGGCAACAATTATTGAAAGTTCCACTCGCTCAAGGAGTTTGAAAGCGAAAATGGATGTGTAATTATGGTGTGTAAATGAAAACAACAAACAATCAACAACAAATTTTATAATTTCTACAGGGAAAAATTGATTCGAAAAAATGTCACCATCCATTGCTAATTTAAAAACTTAAATGTCTATTTAAGATTAAATCGTTATCATTAATGAAACAGTGTAATGTACTGTAACAGAAATGGATTTTAATTTGAAGGTGTGTTTTTGATTTCGTGATCATGCACTACTTGTATTAAAGTCAGAGTATCATGGATCACAAGAAGTGTAAAGATGTCTCTAAAAGGTGGCACCAAATTGATAATACATCCTTACCATTGCAAGTACTGCCATCGGCGTCTAGTACATATCCATCTGAGGTACATGAACAGACGTAAGAGCCGACTGAGTTCACACACATTCCATTTGTGGCATCACAGGGCGATGAATCGGTGCATTCGTCCACATCTATGTAAAGTAAACAATTTGTTTAACATTATTAGTCAAAACTTTTCTAAAAGTCTAGAAGAATCAGTTTTCTTCTTTAATTGGCAACAATTATTGAAAGTTCCACTCGCTCAAGGAGTTTGAAAGCGAAAATGGATGTGTAATTATGGTGTGTAAATGAAAACAACAAACAATCAACAACAAATTTTATAATTTCTACAGGGAAAAATTGATTCGAAAAAATGTCACCATCCATTGCTAATTTAAAAAGTTAAATGTCTATTTAAGATTAAATCGTTATCATTCATGAAACAGTGTAATGTACTGTAACAGAAATGGATTTTAATTTGAAGGTGTGTTTTTGATTTCGTGATCATGCACTACTTGTATTAAAGTCAGAGTATCATGGATCACAAGAAGTGTAAAGATGTCTCTAAAAGGTGGCACCAAATTGATAATACATCCTTACCATTGCAAGTACTGCCATCGGCGTCTAGTACATATCCATCTGAGGTACATGAACAGACGTAAGAGCCGACTGAGTTCACACACATTCCATTTGTGGCATCACAGGGCGATGAATCGGTGCATTCGTCCACATCTATGTAAAGTAAACAATTTGTTTAACATTATTAGTCAAAACTTTTCTAAAAGTCTAGAACAATCAGTTTTCTTCTTTAATTGGCAACAATTATTGAAACTTCCACTCGCTCAAGGAGTTTGAAAGCGAAAATGGATGTGTAATTATGGTGTGTAAATGAAAACAACAAACAATCAACGACAAATTTTATAATTTCTACAGGGAAAAATTGATTCGAAAAAATGTCACCATCCATTGCTAATTAAAAAAGTTAAATGTCTATTTAAGATTAAATCGTTATCATTAATGAAACAGTGTAATGTATTGTAACAGAAATGGATTTTAATTTGAAGGTGTGTTTTTTATTTCGTGATCATGCACTACTTGTATTAAAGTCAGAGTATCATGGATCACAAGAAGTGTAAAGATGTCTCTAAAAGGTGGCACCAAATTGATAATACATCCTTACCATTGCAAGTACTGCCATCGGCGTCTAGTACATATCCATCTGAGGTACATGAACAGACGTAAGAGCCGACTGAGTTCACACACATTCCATTTGTGGCATCACAGGGCGATGAATCGGTGCATTCGTCCACATCTATGTAAAGTAAACAATTTGTTTAACATTATTAGTCAAAACTTTTCTAAAAGTCTAGAAGAATCAGTTTTCTTCTTTAATTGGCAACAATTATTGAAAGTTCCACTCGCTCAAGGAGTTTGAAAGCGAAAATGGATGTGTAATTATGGTGTGTAAATGAAAACAACAAACAATCAACAACAAATTTTATAATTTCTACAGGGAAAAATTGATTCGAAAAAATGTCACCATCCATTGCTAATTAAAAAAGTTAAATGTCTATTTAAGATTAAATCGTTATCATTAATGAAACAGTGTAATGTACTGTAACAGAAATGGATTTTAATTTGAAGGTGTGTTTTTGATTTCGTGATCATGCACTACTTGTATTAAAGTCAGAGTATCATGGATCACAAGAAGTGTAAAGATGTCTCTAAAAGGTGGCACCAAATTGATAATACATCCTTACCATTGCAAGTACTGCCATCGGCGTCTAGTACATATCCATCTGAGGTACATGAACAGACGTAAGAGCCGACTGAGTTCACACACATTCCATTTGTGGCATCACAGGGCGATGAATCGGTGCATTCGTCCACATCTATGTAAAGTAAACAATTTGTTTAACATTATTAGTCAAAACTTTTCTAAAAGTCTAGAACAATCAGTTTTCTTCTTTAATTGGCAACAATTATTGAAAGTTCCACTCGCTCAAGGAGTTTGAAAGCGAAAATGGATGTGTAATTATGGTGTGTAAATGAAAACAACAAACAATCAACAACAAATTTTATAATTTCTACAGGGAAAAATTGATTCGAAAAAATGTCACCATCCATTGCTAATTTAAAAAGTTAAATGTCTATTTAAGATTAAATCGTTATCATTAATGAAACAGTGTAATGTACTGTAACAGAAATGGATTTTAATTTGAAGGTGTGTTTTTGATTTCGTGATCATGCACTACTTGTATTAAAGTCAGAGTATCATGGATCACAAGAAGTGTAAAGATGTCTCTAAAAGGTGGCACCAAATTGATAATACATCCTTACCATTGCAAGTACTGCCATCGGCGTCTAGTACATATCCATCTGAGGTACATGAACAGACGTAAGAGCCGACTGAGTTCACACACATTCCATTTGTGGCATCACAGGGCGATGAATCGGTGCATTCGTCCACATCTATGTAAAGTAAACAATTTGTTTAACATTATTAGTCAAAACTTTTCTAAAAGTCTAGAAGAATCAGTTTTCTTCTTTAATTGGCAACAATTATTGAAAGTTCCACTCGCTCAAGGAGTTTGAAAGCGAAAATGGATGTGTAATTATGGTGTGTAAATGAAAACAACAAACAATCAACAACAAATTTTATAATTTCTACAGGGAAAAATTGATTCGAAAAAATGTCACCATCCATTGCTAATTTAAAAAGTTAAATGTCTATTTAAGATTAAATCGTTATCATTAATGAAACAGTGTAATGTACTGTAACAGAAATGGATTTTAATTTGAAGGTGTGTTTTTGATTTCGTGATCATGCACTACTTGTATTAAAGTCAGAGTATCATGGATCACAAGAAGTGTAAAGATGTCTCTAAAAGGTGGCACCAAATTGATAATACATCCTTACCATTGCAAGTACTGCCATCGGCGTCTAGTACATATCCATCTGAGGTACATGAACAGACGTAAGAGCCGACTGAGTTCACACACATTCCATTTGTGGCATCACAGGGCGATGAATCGGTGCATTCGTCCACATCTATGTAAAGTAAACAATTTGTTTAACATTATTAGTCAAAACTTTTCTAAAAGTCTAGAACAATCAGTTTTCTTCTTTAATTGGCAACAATTATTGAAACTTCCACTCGCTCAAGGAGTTTGAAAGCGAAAATGGATGTGCAATTATGGTGTGTAAATGAAAACAACAAACAATCAACAACAAATTTTATAATTTCTACAGGGAAAAATTGATTCGAAAAAATGTCACCATCCATTGCTAATTTAAAAAGTTAAATGTCTATTTAAGATTAAATCGTTATCATTAATGAAACAGTGTAATGTACTGTAACAGAAATGGATTTTAATTTGAAGGTGTGTTTGTGATTTCGTGATCATGCACTACTTGTATTAAAGTCAGAGTATCATGGATCAAAAGAAGTGTAAAGATGTCTCTAAAAGGTGGCACCAAATTGATAATATATCCTTACCATTGCAAGTACTGCCATCGGCGTCTAGTACATATCCATCTGAGGTACATGAACAGACGTAAGAGCCGACTGAGTTCACACACATTCCATTTGTGGCATCACAGGGCGATGAATCGGTGCATTCGTCCACATCTATGTAAAGTAAACAATTTGTTTAACATTATTAGTCAAAACTTTTCTAAAAGTCTAGAAGAATCAGTTTTCTTCTTTAATTGGCAACAATTATTGAAAGTTCCACTCGCTCAAGGAGTTTGAAAGCGAAAATGGATGTGTAATTATGGTGTGTAAATGAAAACAACAAACAATCAACAACAAATTTTATAATTTCTACAGGGAAAAATTGATTCGAAAAAATGTCACCATCCATTGCTAATTTAAAAACTTAAATGTCTATTTAAGATTAAATCGTTATCATTAATGAAACAGTGTAATGTACTGTAACAGAAATGGATTTTAATTTGAAGGTGTGTTTTTGATTTCGTGATCATGCACTACTTGTATTAAAGTCAGAGTATCATGGATCACAAGAAGTGTAAAGATGTCTCTAAAAGGTGGCACCAAATTGATAATACATCCTTACCATTGCAAGTACTGCCATCGGCGTCTAGTACATATCCATCTGAGGTACATGAACAGACGTAAGAGCCGACTGAGTTCACACACATTCCATTTGTGGCATCACAGGGCGATGAATCGGTGCATTCGTCCACATCTATGTAAAGTAAACAATTTGTTTAACATTATTAGTCAAAACTTTTCTAAAAGTCTAGAAGAATCAGTTTTCTTCTTTAATTGGCAACAATTATTGAAAGTTCCACTCGCTCAAGGAGTTTGAAAGCGAAAATGGATGTGTAATTATGGTGTGTAAATGAAAACAACAAACAATCAACAACAAATTTTATAATTTCTACAGGGAAAAATTGATTCGAAAAAATGTCACCATCCATTGCTAATTTAAAAAGTTAAATGTCTATTTAAGATTAAATCGTTATCATTCATGAAACAGTGTAATGTACTGTAACAGAAATGGATTTTAATTTGAAGGTGTGTTTTTGATTTCGTGATCATGCACTACTTGTATTAAAGTCAGAGTATCATGGATCACAAGAAGTGTAAAGATGTCTCTAAAAGGTGGCACCAAATTGATAATACATCCTTACCATTGCAAGTACTGCCATCGGCGTCTAGTACATATCCATCTGAGGTACATGAACAGACATAAGAGCCGACTGAGTTCACACACATTCCATTTGTGGCATCACAGGGCGATGAATCGGTGCATTCGTCCACATCTATGTAAAGTAAACAATTTGTTTAACATTATTAGTCAAAACTTTTCTAAAAGTCTAGAACAATCAGTTTTCTTCTTTAATTGGCAACAATTATTGAAACTTCCACTCGCTCAAGGAGTTTGAAAGCGAAAATGGATGTGTAATTATGGTGTGTAAATGAAAACAACAAACAATCAACGACAAATTTTATAATTTCTACAGGGAAAAATTGATTCGAAAAAATGTCACCATCCATTGCTAATTAAAAAAGTTAAATGTCTATTTAAGATTAAATCGTTATCATTAATGAAACAGTGTAATGTATTGTAACAGAAATGGATTTTAATTTGAAGGTGTGTTTTTTATTTCGTGATCATGCACTACTTGTATTAAAGTCAGAGTATCATGGATCACAAGAAGTGTAAAGATGTCTCTAAAAGGTGGCACCAAATTGATAATACATCCTTACCATTGCAAGTACTGCCATCGGCGTCTAGTACATATCCATCTGAGGTACATGAACAGACGTAAGAGCCGACTGAGTTCACACACATTCCATTTGTGGCATCACAGGGCGATGAATCGGTGCATTCGTCCACATCTATGTAAAGTAAACAATTTGTTTAACATTATTAGTCAAAACTTTTCTAAAAGTCTAGAAGAATCAGTTTTCTTCTTTAATTGGCAACAATTATTGAAAGTTCCACTCGCTCAAGGAGTTTGAAAGCGAAAATGGATGTGTAATTATGGTGTGTAAATGAAAACAACAAACAATCAACAACAAATTTTATAATTTCTACAGGGAAAAATTGATTCGAAAAAATGTCACCATCCATTGCTAATTAAAAAAGTTAAATGTCTATTTAAGATTAAATCGTTATCATTAATGAAACAGTGTAATGTACTGTAACAGAAATGGATTTTAATTTGAAGGTGTGTTTTTGATTTCGTGATCATGCACTACTTGTATTAAAGTCAGAGTATCATGGATCACAAGAAGTGTAAAGATGTCTCTAAAAGGTGGCACCAAATTGATAATACATCCTTACCATTGCAAGTACTGCCATCGGCGTCTAGTACATATCCATCTGAGGTACATGAACAGACGTAAGAGCCGACTGAGTTCACACACATTCCATTTGTGGCATCACAGGGCGATGAATCGGTGCATTCGTCCACATCTATGTAAAGTAAACAATTTGTTTAACATTATTAGTCAAAACTTTTCTAAAAGTCTAGTAGAATCAGTTTTCTTCTTTAATTGGCAACAATTATTGAAAGTTCCACTCGCTCAAGGAGTTTGAAAGCGAAAATGGATGTGTAATTATGGTGTGTAAATGAAAACAACAAACAATCAACAACAAATTTTATAATTTCTACAGGGAAAAATTGATTCGAAAAAATGTCACCATCCATTGCTAATTTAAAAAGTTAAATGTCTATTTAAGATTAAATCGTTATCATTAATGAAACAGTGTAATGTACTGTAACAGAAATGGATTTTAATTTGAAGGTGTGTTTTTGATTTCGTGATCATGCACTACTTGTATTAAAGTCAGAGTATCATGGATCACAAGAAGTGTAAAGATGTCTCTAAAAGGTGGCACCAAATTGATAATACATCCTTACCATTGCAAGTACTGCCATCGGCGTCTAGTACATATCCATCTGAGGTACATGAACAGACGTAAGAGCCGACTGAGTTCACACACATTCCATTTGTGGCATCACAGGGCGATGAATCGGTGCATTCGTCCACATCTATGTAAAGTAAACAATTTGTTTAACATTATTAGTCAAAACTTTTCTAAAAGTCTAGTAGAATCAGTTTTCTTCTTTAATTGGCAACAATTATTGAAAGTTCCACTCGCTCAAGGAGTTTGAAAGCGAAAATGGATGTGTAATTATGGTGTGTAAATGAAAACAACAAACAATCAACAACAAATTTTATAATTTCTACAGGGAAAAATTGATTCGAAAAAATGTCACCATCCATTGCTAATTTAAAAAGTTAAATGTCTATTTAAGATTAAATCGTTATCATTAATGAAACAGTTTAATGTACTGTAACAGAAATGGATTTTAATTTGAAGGTGTGTTTTTGATTTCGTGATCATGCACTACTTGTATTAAAGTCAGAGTATCATGGATCACAAGAAGTGTAAAGATGTCTCTAAAAGGTGGCACCAAATTGATAATACATCCTTACCATTGCAAGTACTGCCATCGGCGTCTAGTACATATCCATCTGAGGTACATGAACAGACGTAAGAGCCGACTGAGTTCACACACATTCCATTTGTGGCATCACAGGGCGATGAATCGGTGCATTCGTCCACATCTATGTAAAGTAAACAATTTGTTTAACATTATTAGTCAAAACTTTTCTAAAAGTCTAGAAGAATCAGTTTTCTTCTTTAATTGGCAACAATTATTGAAAGTTCCACTCGCTCAAGGAGTTTGAAAGCGAAAATGGATGTGTAATTATGGTGTGTAAATGAAAACAACAAACAATCAACAACAAATTTTATAATTTCTACAGGGAAAAATTGATTCGAAAAAATGTCACCATCCATTGCTAATTTAAAAAGTTAAATGTCTATTTAAGATTAAATCGTTATCATTAATGAAACAGTGTAATGTACTGTAACAGAAATGGATTTTAATTTGAAGGTGTGTTTTTGATTTCGTGATCATGCACTACTTGTATTAAAGTCAGAGTATCATGGATCACAAGAAGTGTAAAGATGTCTCTAAAAGGTGGCACCAAATTGATAATACATCCTTACCATTGCAAGTACTGCCATCGGCGTCTAGTACATATCCATCTGAGGTACATGAACAGACGTAAGAGCCGACTGAGTTCACACACATTCCATTTGTGGCATCACAGGGCGATGAATCGGTGCATTCGTCCACATCTATGTAAAGTAAACAATTTGTTTAACATTATTAGTCAAAACTTTTCTAAAAGTCTAGAAGAATCAGTTTTCTTCTTTAATTGGCAACAATTATTGAAAGTTCCACTCGCTCAAGGAGTTTGAAAGCGAAAATGAATGTGTAATTATGGTGTGTAAATGAAAACAACAAACAATCAACAACAAATTTTATAATTTCTACAGGGAAAAATTGATTCGAAAAAATGTCACCATCCATTGCTAATTTAAAAAGTTAAATGTCTATTTAAGATTAAATCGTTATCATTAATGAAACAGTGTAATGTACTGTAACAGAAATGGATTTTAATTTGAAGGTGTGTTTTTGATTTCGTGATCATGCACTACTTGTATTAAAGTCAGAGTATCATGGATCACAAGAAGTGTAAAGATGTCTCTAAAAGGTGGCACCAAATTGATAATACGTCCTTACCATTGCAAGTACTGCCATCGGCGTCTAGTACATATCCATCTGAGGTACATGAACAGACGTAAGAGCCGACTGAGTTCACACACATTCCATTTGTGGCATCACAGGGCGATGAATCGGTGCATTCGTCCACATCTATGTAAAGTAAACAATTTGTTTAACATTATTAGTCAAAACTTTTCTAAAAGTCTAGAAGAATCAGTTTTCTTCTTTAATTGGCAACAATTATTGAAAGTTCCACTCGCTCAAGGAGTTTGAAAGCGAAAATGGATGTGTAATTATGGTGTGTAAATGAAAACAACAAACAATCAACAACAAATTTTATAATTTCTACAGGGAAAAATTGATTCGAAAAAATGTCACCATCCATTGCTAATTAAAAAAGTTAAATGTCTATTTAAGATTAAATCGTTATCATTAATGAAACAGTGTAATGTACTGTAACAGAAATGGATTTTAATTTGAAGGTGTGTTTTTGATTTCGTGATCATGCACTACTTGTATTAAAGTCAGAGTATCATGGATCACAAGAAGTGTAAAGATGTCTCTAAAAGGTGGCACCAAATTGATAATACATCCTTACCATTGCAAGTACTGCCATCGGCGTCTAGTACATATCCATCTGAGGTACATGAACAGACGTAAGAGCCGACTGAGTTCACACACATTCCATTTGTGGCATCACAGGGCGATGAATCGGTGCATTCGTCCACATCTATGTAAAGTAAACAATTTGTTTAACATTATTAGTCAAAACTTTTCTAAAAGTCTAGTAGAATCAGTTTTCTTCTTTAATTGGCAACAATTATTAAAAATGTTCCACTCGCTCAAGGAGTTTGAAAGCGAAAATGGATGTGTAATTATGGTGTGTAAATGAAAACAACAAACAATCAACAACAAATTTTATAATTTCTACAGGGAAAAATTGATTCGAAAAAATGTCACCATCCATTGCTAATTTAAAAAGTTAAATGTCTATTTAAGATTAAATCGTTATCATTAATGAAACAGTGTAATGTACTGTAACAGAAATGGATTTTAATTTGAAGGTGTGTTTTTGATTTCGTGATCATGCACTACTTGTATTAAAGTCAGAGTATCATGGATCACAAGAAGTGTAAAGATGTCTCTAAAAGGTGGCACCAAATTGATAATACATCCTTACCATTGCAAGTACTGCCATCGGCGTCTAGTACATATCCATCTGAGGTACATGAACAGACGTAAGAGCCGACTGAGTTCACACACATTCCATTTGTGGCATCACAGGGCGATGAATCGGTGCATTCGTCCACATCTATGTAAAGTAAACAATTTGTTTAACATTATTAGTCAAAACTTTTCTAAAAGTCTAGAAGAATCAGTTTTCTTCTTTAATTGGCAACAATTATTGAAAGTTCCACTCGCTCAAGGAGTTTGAAAGCGAAAATGGATGTGTAATTATGGTGTGTAAATGAAAACAACAAACAATCAACAACAAATTTTATAATTTCTACAGGGAAAAATTGATTCGAAAAAATGTCACCATCCATTGCTAATTTAAAAAGTTAAATGTCTATTTAAGATTAAATCGTTATCATTAATGAAACAGTGTAATGTACTGTAACAGAAATGGATTTTAATTTGAAGGTGTGTTTTTGATTTCGTGATCATGCACTACTTGTATTAAAGTCAGAGTATCATGGATCACAAGAAGTGTAAAGATGTCTCTAAAAGGTGGCACCAAATTGATAATACATCCTTACCATTGCAAGTACTGCCATCGGCGTCTAGTACATATCCATCTGAGGTACATGAACAGACGTAAGAGCCGACTGAGTTCACACACATTCCATTTGTGGCATCACAGGGCGATGAATCGGTGCATTCGTCCACATCTATGTAAAGTAAACAATTTGTTTAACATTATTAGTCAAAACTTTTCTAAAAGTCTAGAAGAATCAGTTTTCTTCTTTAATTGGCAACAATTATTGAAAGTTCCACTCGCTCAAGGAGTTTGAAAGCGAAAATGGATGTGTAATTATGGTGTGTAAATGAAAACAACAAACAATCAACAACAAATTTTATAATTTCTACAGGGAAAAATTGATTCGAAAAAATGTCACCATCCATTGCTAATTTAAAAAGTTAAATGTCTATTTAAGATTAAATCGTTATCATTAATGAAACAGTGTAATGTACTGTAACAGAAATGGATTTTAATTTGAAGGTGTGTTTTTGATTTCGTGATCATGCACTACTTGTATTAAAGTCAGAGTATCATGGATCACAAGAAGTGTAAAGATGTCTCTAAAAGGTGGCACCAAATTGATAATACGTCCTTACCATTGCAAGTACTGCCATCGGCGTCTAGTACATATCCATCTGAGGTACATGAACAGACGTAAGAGCCGACTGAGTTCACACACATTCCATTTGTGGCATCACAGGGCGATGAATCGGTGCATTCGTCCACATCTATGTAAAGTAAACAATTTGTTTAACATTATTAGTCAAAACTTTTCTAAAAGTCTAGAAGAATCAGTTTTCTTCTTTAATTGGCAACAATTATTGAAAGTTCCACTCGCTCAAGGAGTTTGAAAGCGAAAATGGATGTGTAATTATGGTGTGTAAATGAAAACAACAAACAATCAACAACAAATTTTATAATTTCTACAGGGAAAAATTGATTCGAAAAAATGTCACCATCCATTGCTAATTAAAAAAGTTAAATGTCTATTTAAGATTAAATCGTTATCATTAATGAAACAGTGTAATGTACTGTAACAGAAATGGATTTTAATTTGAAGGTGTGTTTGTGATTTCGTGATCATGCACTACTTGTATTAAAGTCAGAGTATCATGGATCAAAAGAAGTGTAAAGATGTCTCTAAAAGGTGGCACCAAATTGATAATACATCCTTACCATTGCAAGTACTGCCATCGGCGTCAAGTACATATCCATCTGAGGTACATGAACAGACGTAAGAGCCGACTGAGTTCACACACATTCCATTTGTGGCATCACAGGGCGATGAATCGGTGCATTCGTCCACATCTATGTAAAGTAAACAATTTGTTTAACATTATTAGTCAAAACTTTTCTAAAAGTCTAGAAGAATCAGTTTTCTTCTTTAATTGGCAACAATTATTGAAAGTTCCACTCGCTCAAGGAGTTTGAAAGCGAAAATGGATGTGTAATTATGGTGTGTAAATGAAAACAACAAACAATCAACAACAAATTTTATAATTTCTACAGGGAAAAATTGATTCGAAAAAATGTCACCATCCATTGCTAATTTAAAAAGTTAAATGTCTATTTAAGATTAAATCGTTATCATTAATGAAACAGTGTAATGTACTGTAACAGAAATGGATTTTAATTTGAAGGTGTGTTTTTGATTTCGTGATCATGCACTACTTGTATTAAAGTCAGAGTATCATGGATCACAAGAAGTGTAAAGATGTCTCTAAAAGGTGGCACCAAATTGATAATACGTCCTTACCATTGCAAGTACTGCCATCGGCGTCTAGTACATATCCATCTGAGGTACATGAACAGACGTAAGAGCCGACTGAGTTCACACACATTCCATTTGTGGCATCACAGGGCGATGAATCGGTGCATTCGTCCACATCTATGTAAAGTAAACAATTTGTTTAACATTATTAGTCAAAACTTTTCTAAAAGTCTAGAAGAATCAGTTTTCTTCTTTAATTGGCAACAATTATTGAAAGTTCCACTCGCTCAAGGAGTTTGAAAGCGAAAATGGATGTGTAATTATGGTGTGTAAATGAAAACAACAAACAATCAACAACAAATTTTATAATTTCTACAGGGAAAAATTGATTCGAAAAAATGTCACCATCCATTGCTAATTTAAAAAGTTAAATGTCTATTTAAGATTAAATCGTTATCATTAATGAAACAGTGTAATGTACTGTAACAGAAATGGATTTTAATTTGAAGGTGTGTTTTTGATTTCGTGATCATGCACTACTTGTATTAAAGTCAGAGTATCATGGATCACAAGAAGTGTAAAGATGTCTCTAAAAGGTGGCACCAAATTGATAATACGTCCTTACCATTGCAAGTACTGCCATCGGCGTCTAGTACATATCCATCTGAGGTACATGAACAGACGTAAGAGCCGACTGAGTTCACACACATTCCATTTGTGGCATCACAGGGCGATGAATCGGTGCATTCGTTCACATCTATGTAAAGTAAACAATTTGTTTAACATTATTAGTCAAAACTTTTCTAAAAGTCTAGAACAATCAGTTTTCTTCTTTAATTGGCAACAATTATTGAAACTTCCACTCGCTCAAGGAGTTTGAAAGCGAAAATGGATGTGTAATTATGGTGTGTAAATGAAAACAACAAACAATCAACAACAAATTTTATAATTTCTACAGGGAAAAATTGATTCGAAAAAATGTCACCATCCTTTGCTAATTTAAAAAGTTAAATGTCTATTTAAGATTAAATCGTTATCATTAATGAAACAGTGTAATGTACTGTAACAGAAATGGATTTTAATTTGAAGGTGTGTTTGTGATTTCGTGATCATGCACTACTTGTATTAAAGTCAGAGTATCATGGATCAAAAGAAGTGTAAAGATGTCTCTAAAAGGTGGCACCAAATTGATAATACATCCTTACCATTGCAAGTACTGCCATCGGCGTCTAGTACATATCCATCTGAGGTACATGAACAGACGTAAGAGCCGACTGAGTTCACACACATTCCATTTGTGGCATCACAGGGCGATGAATCGGTGCATTCGTCCACATCTATGTAAAGTAAACAATTTGTTTAACATTATTAGTCAAAACTTTTCTAAAAGTCTAGAAGAATCAGTTTTCTTCTTTAATTGGCAACAATTATTGAAAGTTCCACTCGCTCAATGAGTTTGAAAGCGAAAATGGATGTGTAATTATGGTGTGTAAATGAAAACAACAAACAATCAACAACAAATTTTATAATTTCTACAGGGAAAAATTGATTCGAAAAAATGTCACCATCCATTGCTAATTTAAAAAGTTAAATGTCTATTTAAGATTAAATCGTTATCATTAATGAAACAGTGTAATGTACTGTAACAGAAATGGATTTTAATTTGAAGGTGTGTTTTTGATTTCCTGATCATGCACTACTTGTATTAAAGTCAGAGTATCATGGATCACAAGAAGTGTAAAGATGTCTCTAAAAGGTGGCACCAAATTGATGATACATCCTTACCATTGCAAGTACTGCCATCGGCGTCTAGTACATATCCATCTGAGGTACATGAACAGACGTAAGAGCCGACTGAGTTCACACACATTCCATTTGTGGCATCACAGGGCGATGAATCGGTGCATTCGTTCACATCTATGTAAAGTAAACAATTTGTTTAACATTATTAGTCAAAACTTTTCTAAAAGTCTAGAACAATCAGTTTTCTTCTTTAATTGGCAACAATTATTGAAACTTCCACTCGCTCAAGGAGTTTGAAAGCGAAAATGGATGTGTAATTATGGTGTGTAAATGAAAACAACAAACAATCAACAACAAATTTTATAATTTCTACAGGGAAAAATTGATTCGAAAAAATGTCACCATCCATTGCTAATTTAAAAAGTTAAATGTCTATTTAAGATTAAATCGTTATCATTAATGAAACAGTGTAATGTACTGTAACAGAAATGGATTTTAATTTGAAGGTGTGTTTGTGATTTCGTGATCATGCACTACTTGTATTAAAGTCAGAGTATCATGGATCAAAAGAAGTGTAAAGATGTCTCTAAAAGGTGGCACCAAATTGATAATACATCCTTACCATTGCAAGTACTGCCATCGGCGTCTAGTACATATCCATCTGAGGTACATGAACAGACGTAAGAGCCGACTGAGTTCACACACATTCCATTTGTGGCATCACAGGGCGATGAATCGGTGCATTCGTCCACATCTATGTAAAGTAAACAATTTGTTTAACATTATTAGTCAAAACTTTTCTAAAAGTCTAGAAGAATCAGTTTTCTTCTTTAATTGGCAACAATTATTGAAAGTTCCACTCGCTCAAGGAGTTTGAAAGCGAAAATGGATGTGTAATTATGGTGTGTAAATGAAAACAACAAACAATCAACAACAAATTTTATAATTTCTACTGGGAAAAATTGATTCGAAAAAATGTCACCATCCATTGCTAATTTAAAAAGTTAAATGTCTATTTTAGATTAAATCGTTATCATTAATGAAACAGTGTAATGTACTGTAACAGAAATGGATTTTAATTTGAAGGTGTGTTTTTGATTTTGTGATCATGCACTACTTGTATTAAAGTCAGAGTATCATGGATCACAAGAAGTGTAAAGATGTCTCTAAAAGGTGGCACCAAATTGATAATACATCCTTACCATTGCAAGTACTGCCATCGGCGTCTAGTACATATCCATCTGAGGTACATGAACAGACGTAAGAGCCGACTGAGTTCACACACATTCCATTTGTGGCATCACAGGGCGATGAATCGGTGCATTCGTTCACATCTATGTAAAGTAAACAATTTGTTTAACATTATTAGTCAAAACTTTTCTAAAAGTCTAGAACAATCAGTTTTCTTCTTTAATTGGCAACAATTATTGAAACTTCCACTCGCTCAAGGAGTTTGAAAGCGAAAATGGATGTGTAATTATGGTGTGTAAATGAAAACAACAAACAATCAACAACAAATTTTATAATTTCTACAGGGAAAAATTGATTCGAAAAAATGTCACCATCCATTGCTAATTTAAAAAGTTAAATGTCTATTTAAGATTAAATCGTTATCATTAATGAAACAGTGTAATGTACTGTAACAGAAATGGATTTTAATTTGAAGGTGTGTTTGTGATTTCGTGATCATGCACTACTTGTATTAAAGTCAGAGTATCATGGATCAAAAGAAGTGTAAAGATGTCTCTAAAAGGTGGCACCAAATTGATAATACATCCTTACCATTGCAAGTACTGCCATCGGCGTCTAGTACATATCCATCTGAGGTACATGAACAGACGTAAGAGCCGACTGAGTTCACACACATTCCATTTGTGGCATCACAGGGCGATGAATCGGTGCATTCGTCCACATCTATGTAAAGTAAACAATTTGTTTAACATTATTAGTCAAAACTTTTCTAAAAGTCTAGAAGAATCAGTTTTCTTCTTTAATTGGCAACAATTATTGAAAGTTCCACTCGCTCAAGGAGTTTGAAAGCGAAAATGGATGTGTAATTATGGTGTGTAAATGAAAACAACAAACAATCAACAACAAATTTTATAATTTCTACTGGGAAAAATTGATTCGAAAAAATGTCACCATCCATTGCTAATTTAAAAAGTTAAATGTCTATTTTAGATTAAATCGTTATCATTAATGAAACAGTGTAATGTACTGTAACAGAAATGGATTTTAATTTGAAGGTGTGTTTTTGATTTTGTGATCATGCACTACTTGTATTAAAGTCAGAGTATCATGGATCACAAGAAGTGTAAAGATGTCTCTAAAAGGTGGCACCAAATTGATAATACATCCTTACCATTGCAAGTACTGCCATCGGCGTCTAGTACATATCCATCTGAGGTACATGAACAGACGTAAGAGCCGACTGAGTTCACACACATTCCATTTGTGGCATCACAGGGCGATGAATCGGTGCATTCGTTCACATCTATGTAAAGTAAACAATTTGTTTAACATTATTAGTCAAAACTTTTCTAAAAGTCTAGAACAATCAGTTTTCTTCTTTAATTGGCAACAATTATTGAAACTTCCACTCGCTCAAGGAGTTTGAAAGCGAAAATGGATGTGTAATTATGGTGTGTAAATGAAAACAACAAACAATCAACAACAAATTTTATAATTTCTACAGGGAAAAATTGATTCGAAAAAATGTCACCATCCATTGCTAATTTAAAAAGTTAAATGTCTATTTAAGATTAAATCGTTATCATTAATGAAACAGTGTAATGTACTGTAACAGAAATGGATTTTAATTTGAAGGTGTGTTTGTGATTTCGTGATCATGCACTACTTGTATTAAAGTCAGAGTATCATGGATCAAAAGAAGTGTAAAGATGTCTCTAAAAGGTGGCACCAAATTGATAATACATCCTTACCATTGCAAGTACTGCCATCGGCGTCTAGTACATATCCATCTGAGGTACATGAACAGACGTAAGAGCCGACTGAGTTCACACACATTCCATTTGTGGCATCACAGGGCGATGAATCGGTGCATTCGTCCACATCTATGTAAAGTAAACAATTTGTTTAACATTATTAGTCAAAACTTTTCTAAAAGTCTAGAAGAATCAGTTTTCTTCTTTAATTGGCAACAATTATTGAAAGTTCCACTCGCTCAAGGAGTTTGAAAGCGAAAATGGATGTGTAATTATGGTGTGTAAATGAAAACAACAAACAATCAACAACAAATTTTATAATTTCTACTGGGAAAAATTGATTCGAAAAAATGTCACCATCCATTGCTAATTTAAAAAGTTAAATGTCTATTTTAGATTAAATCGTTATCATTAATGAAACAGTGTAATGTACTGTAACAGAAATGGATTTTAATTTGAAGGTGTGTTTTTGATTTTGTGATCATGCACTACTTGTATTAAAGTCAGAGTATCATGGATCACAAGAAGTGTAAAGATGTCTCTAAAAGGTGGCACCAAATTGATAATACATCCTTACCATTGCAAGTACTGCCATCGGCGTCTAGTACATATCCATCTGAGGTACATGAACAGACGTAAGAGCCGACTGAGTTCACACACATTCCATTTGTGGCATCACAGGGCGATGAATCGGTGCATTCGTTCACATCTATGTAAAGTAAACAATTTGTTTAACATTATTAGTCAAAACTTTTCTAAAAGTCTAGAACAATCAGTTTTCTTCTTTAATTGGCAACAATTATTGAAACTTCCACTCGCTCAAGGAGTTTGAAAGCGAAAATGGATGTGTAATTATGGTGTGTAAGTGAAAACAACAAACAATCAACAACAAATTTTATAATTTCTACAGGGAAAAATTGATTCGAAAAAATGTCACCATCCATTGCTAATTTAAAAAGTTAAATGTCTATTTAAGATTAAATCGTTATCATTAATGAAACAGTGTAATGTACTGTAACAGAAATGGATTTTAATTTGAAGGTGTGTTTGTGATTTCGTGATCATGCACTACTTGTATTAAAGTCAGAGTATCATGGATCAAAAGAAGTGTAAAGATGTCTCTAAAAGGTGGCACCAAATTGATAATACATCCTTACCATTGCAAGTACTGCCATCGGCGTCTAGTACATATCCATCTGAGGTACATGAACAGACGTAAGAGCCGACTGAGTTCACACACATTCCATTTGTGGCATCACAGGGCGATGAATCGGTGCATTCGTCCACATCTATGTAAAGTAAACAATTTGTTTAACATTATTAGTCAAAACTTTTCTAAAAGTCTAGAAGAATCAGTTTTCTTCTTTAATTGGCAACAATTATTGAAAGTTCCACTCGCTCAAGGAGTTTGAAAGCGAAAATGGATGTGTAATTATGGTGTGTAAATGAAAACAACAAACAATCAACAACAAATTTTATAATTTCTACTGGGAAAAATTGATTCGAAAAAATGTCACCATCCATTGCTAATTTAAAAAGTTAAATGTCTATTTTAGATTAAATCGTTATCATTAATGAAACAGTGTAATGTACTGTAACAGAAATGGATTTTAATTTGAAGGTGTGTTTTTGATTTTGTGATCATGCACTACTTGTATTAAAGTCAGAGTATCATGGATCACAAGAAGTGTAAAGATGTCTCTAAAAGGTGGCACCAAATTGATAATACATCCTTACCATTGCAAGTACTGCCATCGGCGTCTAGTACATATCCATCTGAGGTACATGAACAGACGTAAGAGCCGACTGAGTTCACACACATTCCATTTGTGGCATCACAGGGCGATGAATCGGTGCATTCGTTCACATCTATGTAAAGTAAACAATTTGTTTAACATTATTAGTCAAAACTTTTCTAAAAGTCTAGAACAATCAGTTTTCTTCTTTAATTGGCAACAATTATTGAAAGTTCCACTCGCTCAAGGAGTTTGAAAGCGAAAATGGATGTGTAATTATGGTGTGTAAATGAAAACAACAAACAATCAACAACAAATTTTATAATTTCTACAGGGAAAAATTGATTCGAAAAAATGTCACCATCCATTGCTAATTTAAAAAGTTAAATGTCTATTTAAGATTAAATCGTTATCATTAATGAAACAGTGTAATGTACTGTAACAGAAATGGATTTTAATTTGAAGGTGTGTTTTTGATTTTGTGATCATGCACTACTTGTATTAAAGTCAGAGTATCATGGATCACAAGAAGTGTAAAGATGTCTCTAAAAGGTGGCACCAAATTGATAATACATCCTTACCATTGCAAGTACTGCCATCGGCGTCTAGTACATATCCATCTGAGGTACATGAACAGACGTAAGAGCCGACTGAGTTCACACACATTCCATTTGTGGCATCACAGGGCGATGAATCGGTGCATTCGTTCACATCTATGTAAAGTAAACAATTTGTTTAACATTATTAGTCAAAACTTTTCTAAAAGTCTAGAACAATCAGTTTTCTTCTTTAATTGGCAACAATTATTGAAACTTCCACTCGCTCAAGGAGTTTGAAAGCGAAAATGGATGTGTAATTATGGTGTGTAAATGAAAACAACAAACAATCAACAACAAATTTTATAATTTCTACAGGGAAAAATTGATTCGAAAAAATGTCACCATCCATTGCTAATTTAAAAAGTTAAATGTCTATTTAAGATTAAATCGTTATCATTAATGAAACAGTGTAATGTACTGTAACAGAAATGGATTTTAATTTGAAGGTGTGTTTGTGATTTCGTGATCATGCACTACTTGTATTAAAGTCAGAGTATCATGGATCAAAAGAAGTGTAAAGATGTCTCTAAAAGGTGGCACCAAATTGATAATACATCCTTACCATTGCAAGTACTGCCATCGGCGTCTAGTACATATCCATCTGAGGTACATGAACAGACGTAAGAGCCGACTGAGTTCACACACATTCCATTTGTGGCATCACAGGGCGATGAATCGGTGCATTCGTCCACATCTATGTAAAGTAAACAATTTGTTTAACATTATTAGTCAAAACTTTTCTAAAAGTCTAGAAGAATCAGTTTTCTTCTTTAATTGGCAACAATTATTGAAAGTTCCACTCGCTCAAGGAGTTTGAAAGCGAAAATGGATGTGTAATTATGGTGTGTAAATGAAAACAACAAACAATCAACAACAAATTTTATAATTTCTACTGGGAAAAATTGATTCGAAAAAATGTCACCATCCATTGCTAATTTAAAAAGTTAAATGTCTATTTTAGATTAAATCGTTATCATTAATGAAACAGTGTAATGTACTATAACAGAAATGGATTTTAATTTGAAGGTGTGTTTTTGATTTTGTGATCATGCACTACTTGTATTAAAGTCAGAGTATCATGGATCACAAGAAGTGTAAAGATGTCTCTAAAAGGTGGCACCAAATTGATAATACATCCTTACCATTGCAAGTACTGCCATCGGCGTCTAGTACATATCCATCTGAGGTACATGAACAGACGTAAGAGCCGACTGAGTTCACACACATTCCATTTGTGGCATCACAGGGCGATGAATCGGTGCATTCGTTCACATCTATGTAAAGTAAACAATTTGTTTAACATTATTAGTCAAAACTTTTCTAAAAGTCTAGAACAATCAGTTTTCTTCTTTAATTGGCAACAATTATTGAAACTTCCACTCGCTCAAGGAGTTTGAAAGCGAAAATGGATGTGTAATTATGGTGTGTAAATGAAAACAACAAACAATCAACAACAAATTTTATAATTTCTACAGGGAAAAATTGATTCGAAAAAATGTCACCATCCATTGCTAATTTAAAAAGTTAAATGTCTATTTAAGATTAAATCGTTATCATTAATGAAACAGTGTAATGTACTGTAACAGAAATGGATTTTAATTTGAAGGTGTGTTTGTGATTTCGTGATCATGCACTACTTGTATTAAAGTCAGAGTATCATGGATCAAAAGAAGTGTAAAGATGTCTCTAAAAGGTGGCACCAAATTGATAATACATCCTTACCATTGCAAGTACTGCCATCGGCGTCTAGTACATATCCATCTGAGGTACATGAACAGACGTAAGAGCCGACTGAGTTCACACACATTCCATTTGTGGCATCACAGGGCGATGAATCGGTGCATTCGTCCACATCTATGTAAAGTAAACAATTTGTTTAACATTATTAGTCAAAACTTTTCTAAAAGTCTAGAAGAATCAGTTTTCTTCTTTAATTGGCAACAATTATTGAAAGTTCCACTCGCTCAAGGAGTTTGAAAGCGAAAATGGATGTGTAATTATGGTGTGTAAATGAAAACAACAAACAATCAACAACAAATTTTATAATTTCTACTGGGAAAAATTGATTCGAAAAAATGTCACCATCCATTGCTAATTTAAAAAGTTAAATGTCTATTTTAGATTAAATCGTTATCATTAATGAAAAAGTGTAATGTACTGTAACAGAAATGGATTTTAATTTGAAGGTGTGTTTTTGATTTTGTGATCATGCACTACTTGTATTAAAGTCAGAGTATCATGGATCACAAGAAGTGTAAAGATGTCTCTAAAAGGTGGCACCAAATTGATAATACATCCTTACCATTGCAAGTACTGCCATCGGCGTCTAGTACATATCCATCTGAGGTACATGAACAGACGTAAGAGCCGACTGAGTTCACACACATTCCATTTGTGGCATCACAGGGCGATGAATCGGTGCATTCGTTCACATCTATGTAAAGTAAACAATTTGTTTAACATTATTAGTCAAAACTTTTCTAAAAGTCTAGAACAATCAGTTTTCTTCTTTAATTGGCAACAATTATTGAAACTTCCACTCGCTCAAGGAGTTTGAAAGCGAAAATGGATGTGTAATTATGGTGTGTAAATGAAAACAACAAACAATCAACAACAAATTTTATAATTTCTACAGGGAAAAATTGATTCGAAAAAATGTCACCATCCATTGCTAATTTAAAAAGTTAAATGTCTATTTAAGATTAAATCGTTATCATTAATGAAACAGTGTAATGTACTGTAACAGAAATGGATTTTAATTTGAAGGTGTGTTTGTGATTTCGTGATCATGCACTACTTGTATTAAAGTCAGAGTATCATGGATCAAAAGAAGTGTAAAGATGTCTCTAAAAGGTGGCACCAAATTGATAATACATCCTTACCATTGCAAGTACTGCCATCGGCGTCTAGTACATATCCATCTGAGGTACATGAACAGACGTAAGAGCCGACTGAGTTCACACACATTCCATTTGTGGCATCACAGGGCGATGAATCGGTGCATTCGTCCACATCTATGTAAAGTAAACAATTTGTTTAACATTATTAGTCAAAACTTTTCTAAAAGTCTAGAAGAATCAGTTTTCTTCTTTAATTGGCAACAATTATTGAAAGTTCCACTCGCTCAAGGAGTTTGAAAGCGAAAATGGATGTGTAATTATGGTGTGTAAATGAAAACAACAAACAATCAACAACAAATTTTATAATTTCTACTGGGAAAAATTGATTCGAAAAAATGTCACCATCCATTGCTAATTTAAAAAGTTAAATGTCTATTTTAGATTAAATCGTTATCATTAATGAAACAGTGTAATGTACTGTAACAGAAATGGATTTTAATTTGAAGGTGTGTTTTTGATTTTGTGATCATGCACTACTTGTATTAAAGTCAGAGTATCATGGATCACAAGAAGTGTAAAGATGTCTCTAAAAGGTGGCACCAAATTGATAATACATCCTTACCATTGCAAGTACTGCCATCGGCGTCTAGTACATATCCATCTGAGGTACATGAACAGACGTAAGAGCCGACTGAGTTCACACACATTCCATTTGTGGCATCACAGGGCGATGAATCGGTGCATTCGTTCACATCTATGTAAAGTAAACAATTTGTTTAACATTATTAGTCAAAACTTTTCTAAAAGTCTAGAACAATCAGTTTTCTTCTTTAATTGGCAACAATTATTGAAACTTCCACTCGCTCAAGGAGTTTGAAAGCGAAAATGGATGTGTAATTATGGTGTGTAAATGAAAACAACAAACAATCAACAACAAATTTTATAATTTCTACAGGGAAAAATTGATTCGAAAAAATGTCACCATCCATTGCTAATTTAAAAAGTTAAATGTCTATTTAAGATTAAATCGTTATCATTAATGAAACAGTGTAATGTACTGTAACAGAAATGGATTTTAATTTGAAGGTGTGTTTGTGATTTCGTGATCATGCACTACTTGTATTAAAGTCAGAGTATCATGGATCAAAAGAAGTGTAAAGATGTCTCTAAAAGGTGGCACCAAATTGATAATACATCCTTACCATTGCAAGTACTGCCATCGGCGTCTAGTACATATCCATCTGAGGTACATGAACAGACGTAAGAGCCGACTGAGTTCACACACATTCCATTTGTGGCATCACAGGGCGATGAATCGGTGCATTCGTCCACATCTATGTAAAGTAAACAATTTGTTTAACATTATTAGTCAAAACTTTTCTAAAAGTCTAGAAGAATCAGTTTTCTTCTTTAATTGGCAACAATTATTGAAAGTTCCACTCGCTCAAGGAGTTTGAAAGCGAAAATGGATGTGTAATTATGGTGTGTAAATGAAAACAACAAACAATCAACAACAAATTTTATAATTTCTACTGGGAAAAATTGATTCGAAAAAATGTCACCATCCATTGCTAATTTAAAAAGTTAAATGTCTATTTTAGATTAAATCGTTATCATTAATGAAACAGTGTAATGTACTGTAACAGAAATGGATTTTAATTTGAAGGTGTGTTTTTGATTTTGTGATCATGCACTACTTGTATTAAAGTCAGAGTATCATGGATCACAAGAAGTGTAAAGATGTCTCTAAAAGGTGGCACCAAATTGATAATACATCCTTACCATTGCAAGTACTGCCATCGGCGTCTAGTACATATCCATCTGAGGTACATGAACAGACGTAAGAGCCGACTGAGTTCACACACATTCCATTTGTGGCATCACAGGGCGATGAATCGGTGCATTCGTTCACATCTATGTAAAGTAAACAATTTGTTTAACATTATTAGTCAAAACTTTTCTAAAAGTCTAGAACAATCAGTTTTCTTCTTTAATTGGCAACAATTATTGAAACTTCCACTCGCTCAAGGAGTTTGAAAGCGAAAATGGATGTGTAATTATGGTGTGTAAATGAAAACAACAAACAATCAACAACAAATTTTATAATTTCTACAGGGAAAAATTGATTCGAAAAAATGTCACCATCCATTGCTAATTTAAAAAGTTAAATGTCTATTTAAGATTAAATCGTTATCATTAATGAAACAGTGTAATGTACTGTAACAGAAATGGATTTTAATTTGAAGGTGTGTTTGTGATTTCGTGATCATGCACTACTTGTATTAAAGTCAGAGTATCATGGATCAAAAGAAGTGTAAAGATGTCTCTAAAAGGTGGCACCAAATTGATAATACATCCTTACCATTGCAAGTACTGCCATCGGCGTCTAGTACATATCCATCTGAGGTACATGAACAGACGTAAGAGCCGACTGAGTTCACACACATTCCATTTGTGGCATCACAGGGCGATGAATCGGTGCATTCGTCCACATCTATGTAAAGTAAACAATTTGTTTAACATTATTAGTCAAAACTTTTCTAAAAGTCTAGAAGAATCAGTTTTCTTCTTTAATTGGCAACAATTATTGAAAGTTCCACTCGCTCAAGGAGTTTGAAAGCGAAAATGGATGTGTAATTATGGTGTGTAAATGAAAACAACAAACAATCAACAACAAATTTTATAATTTCTACTGGGAAAAATTGATTCGAAAAAATGTCACCATCCATTGCTAATTTAAAAAGTTAAATGTCTATTTAAGATTAAATCGTTATCATTAATGAAACAGTGTAATGTACTGTAACAGAAATGGATTTTAATTTGAAGGTGTGTTTTTGATTTTGTGATCATGCACTACTTGTATTAAAGTCAGAGTATCATGGATCACAAGAAGTGTAAAGATGTCTCTAAAAGGTGGCACCAAATTGATAATACATCCTTACCATTGCAAGTACTGCCATCGGAGTCTAGTACATATCCATCTGAGGTACATGAACAGACGTAAGAGCCGACTGAGTTCACACACATTCCATTTGTGGCATCACAGGGCGATGAATCGGTGCATTCGTTCACATCTATGTAAAGTAAACAATTTGTTTAACATTATTAGTCAAAACTTTTCTAAAAGTCTAGAACAATCAGTTTTCTTCTTTAATTGGCAACAATTATTGAAACTTCCACTCGCTCAAGGAGTTTGAAAGCGAAAATGGATGTGTAATTATGGTGTGTAAATGAAAACAACAAACAATCAACAACAAATTTTATAATTTCTACAGGGAAAAATTGATTCGAAAAAATGTCACCATCCATTGCTAATTTAAAAAGTTAAATGTCTATTTAAGATTAAATCGTTATCATTAATGAAACAGTGTAATGTACTGTAACAGAAATGGATTTTAATTTGAAGGTGTGTTTGTGATTTCGTGATCATGCACTACTTGTATTAAAGTCAGAGTATCATGGATCAAAAGAAGTGTAAAGATGTCTCTAAAAGGTGGCACCAAATTGATAATACATCCTTACCATTGCAAGTACTGCCATCGGCGTCTAGTACATATCCATCTGAGGTACATGAACAGACGTAAGAGCCGACTGAGTTCACACACATTCCATTTGTGGCATCACAGGGCGATGAATCGGTGCATTCGTCCACATCTATGTAAAGTAAACAATTTGTTTAACATTATTAGTCAAAACTTTTCTAAAAGTCTAGAAGAATCAGTTTTCTTCTTTAATTGGCAACAATTATTGAAAGTTCCACTCGCTCAAGGAGTTTGAAAGCGAAAATGGATGTGTAATTATGGTGTGTAAATGAAAACAACAAACAATCAACAACAAATTTTATAATTTCTACTGGGAAAAATTGATTCGAAAAAATGTCACCATCCATTGCTAATTTAAAAAGTTAAATGTCTATTTTAGATTAAATCGTTATCATTAATGAAACAGTGTAATGTACTGTAACAGAAATGGATTTTAATTTGAAGGTGTGTTTTTGATTTTGTGATCATGCACTACTTGTATTAAAGTCAGAGTATCATGGATCACAAGAAGTGTAAAGATGTCTCTAAAAGGTGGCACCAAATTGATAATACATCCTTACCATTGCAAGTACTGCCATCGGCGTCTAGTACATATCCATCTGAGGTACATGAACAGACGTAAGAGCCGACTGAGTTCACACACATTCCATTTGTGGCATCACAGGGCGATGAATCGGTGCATTCGTTCACATCTATGTAAAGTAAACAATTTGTTTAACATTATTAGTCAAAACTTTTCTAAAAGTCTAGAACAATCAGTTTTCTTCTTTAATTGGCAACAATTATTGAAACTTCCACTCGCTCAAGGAGTTTGAAAGCGAAAATGGATGTGTAATTATGGTGTGTAAATGAAAACAACAAACAATCAACAACAAATTTTATAATTTCTACAGGGAAAAATTGATTCGAAAAAATGTCACCATCCATTGCTAATTTAAAAAGTTAAATGTCTATTTAAGATTAAATCGTTATCATTAATGAAACAGTGTAATGTACTGTAACAGAAATGGATTTTAATTTGAAGGTGTGTTTGTGATTTCGTGATCATGCACTACTTGTATTAAAGTCAGAGTATCATGGATCAAAAGAAGTGTAAAGATGTCTCTAAAAGGTGGCACCAAATTGATAATACATCCTTACCATTGCAAGTACTGCCATCGGCGTCTAGTACATATCCATCTGAGGTACATGAACAGACGTAAGAGCCGACTGAGTTCACACACATTCCATTTGTGGCATCACAGGGCGATGAATCGGTGCATTCGTCCACATCTATGTAAAGTAAACAATTTGTTTAACATTATTAGTCAAAACTTTTCTAAAAGTCTAGAAGAATCAGTTTTCTTCTTTAATTGGCAACAATTATTGAAAGTTCCACTCGCTCAAGGAGTTTGAAAGCGAAAATGGATGTGTAATTATGGTGTGTAAATGAAAACAACAAACAATCAACAACAAATTTTATAATTTCTACTGGGAAAAATTGATTCGAAAAAATGTCACCATCCATTGCTAATTTAAAAAGTTAAATGTCTATTTTAGATTAAATCGTTATCATTAATGAAACAGTGTAATGTACTGTAACAGAAATGGATTTTAATTTGAAGGTGTGTTTTTGATTTTGTGATCATGCACTACTTGTATTAAAGTCAGAGTATCATGGATCACAAGAAGTGTAAAGATGTCTCTAAAAGGTGGCACCAAATTGATAATACATCCTTACCATTGCAAGTACTGCCATCGGCGTCTAGTACATATCCATCTGAGGTACATGAACAGACGTAAGAGCCGACTGAGTTCACACACATTCCATTTGTGGCATCACAGGGCGATGAATCGGTGCATTCGTTCACATCTATGTAAAGTAAACAATTTGTTTAACATTATTAGTCAAAACTTTTCTAAAAGTCTAGAACAATCAGTTTTCTTCTTTAATTGGCAACAATTATTGAAACTTCCACTCGCTCAAGGAGTTTGAAAGCGAAAATGGATGTGTAATTATGGTGTGTAAATGAAAACAACAAACAATCAACAACAAATTTTATAATTTCTACAGGGAAAAATTGATTCGAAAAAATGTCACCATCCATTGCTAATTTAAAAAGTTAAATGTCTATTTAAGATTAAATCGTTATCATTAATGAAACAGTGTAATGTACTGTAACAGAAATGGATTTTAATTTGAAGGTGTGTTTGTGATTTCGTGATCATGCACTACTTGTATTAAAGTCAGAGTATCATGGATCAAAAGAAGTGTAAAGATGTCTCTAAAAGGTGGCACCAAATTGATAATACATCCTTACCATTGCAAGTACTGCCATCGGCGTCTAGTACATATCCATCTGAGGTACATGAACAGACGTAAGAGCCGACTGAGTTCACACACATTCCATTTGTGGCATCACAGGGCGATGAATCGGTGCATTCGTCCACATCTATGTAAAGTAAACAATTTGTTTAACATTATTAGTCAAAACTTTTCTAAAAGTCTAGAAGAATCAGTTTTCTTCTTTAATTGGCAACAATTATTGAAACTTCCACTCGCTCAAGGAGTTTGAAAGCGAAAATGGATGTGTAATTATGGTGTGTAAATGAAAACAACAAACAATCAACAACAAATTTTATAATTTCTACTGGGAAAAATTGATTCGAAAAAATGTCACCATCCATTGCTAATTTAAAAAGTTAAATGTCTATTTTAGATTAAATCGTTATCATTAATGAAACAGTGTAATGTACTGTAACAGAAATGGATTTTAATTTGAAGGTGTGTTTTTGATTTTGTGATCATGCACTACTTGTATTAAAGTCAGAGTATCATGGATCACAAGAAGTGTAAAGATGTCTCTAAAAGGTGGCACCAAATTGATAATACATCCTTACCATTGCAAGTACTGCCATCGGCGTCTAGTACATATCCATCTGAGGTACATGAACAGACGTAAGAGCCGACTGAGTTCACACACATTCCATTTGTGGCATCACAGGGCGATGAATCGGTGCATTCGTTCACATCTATGTAAAGTAAACAATTTGTTTAACATTATTAGTCAAAACTTTTCTAAAAGTCTAGAACAATCAGTTTTCTTCTTTAATTGGCAACAATTATTGAAACTTCCACTCGCTCAAGGAGTTTGAAAGCGAAAATGGATGTGTAATTATGGTGTGTAAATGAAAACAACAAACAATCAACAACAAATTTTATAATTTCTACAGGGAAAAATTGATTCGAAAAAATGTCACCATCCATTGCTAATTTAAAAAGTTAAATGTCTATTTAAGATTAAATCGTTATCATTAATGAAACAGTGTAATGTACTGTAACAGAAATGGATTTTAATTTGAAGGTGTGTTTGTGATTTCGTGATCATGCACTACTTGTATTAAAGTCAGAGTATCATGGATCAAAAGAAGTGTAAAGATGTCTCTAAAAGGTGGCACCAAATTGATAATACATCCTTACCATTGCAAGTACTGCCATCGGCGTCTAGTACATATCCATCTGAGGTACATGAACAGACGTAAGAGCCGACTGAGTTCACACACATTCCATTTGTGGCATCACAGGGCGATGAATCGGTGCATTCGTCCACATCTATGTAAAGTAAACAATTTGTTTAACATTATTAGTCAAAACTTTTCTAAAAGTCTAGAAGAATCAGTTTTCTTCTTTAATTGGCAACAATTATTGAAAGTTCCACTCGCTCAAGGAGTTTGAAAGCGAAAATGGATGTGTAATTATGGTGTGTAAATGAAAACAACAAACAATCAACAACAAATTTTATAATTTCTACTGGGAAAAATTGATTCGAAAAAATGTCACCATCCATTGCTAATTTAAAAAGTTAAATGTCTATTTTAGATTAAATCGTTATCATTAATGAAACAGTGTAATGTACTGTAACAGAAATGGATTTTAATTTGAAGGTGTGTTTTTGATTTTGTGATCATGCACTACTTGTATTAAAGTCAGAGTATCATGGATCACAAGAAGTGTAAAGATGTCTCTAAAAGGTGGCACCAAATTGATAATACATCCTTACCATTGCAAGTACTGCCATCGGCGTCTAGTACATATCCATCTGAGGTACATGAACAGACGTAAGAGCCGACTGAGTTCACACACATTCCATTTGTGGCATCACAGGGCGATGAATCGGTGCATTCGTTCACATCTATGTAAAGTAAACAATTTGTTTAACATTATTAGTCAAAACTTTTCTAAAAGTCTAGAACAATCAGTTTTCTTCTTTAATTGGCAACAATTATTGAAACTTCCACTCGCTCAAGGAGTTTGAAAGCGAAAATGGATGTGTAATTATGGTGTGTAAATGAAAACAACAAACAATCAACAACAAATTTTATAATTTCTACAGGGAAAAATTGATTCGAAAAAATGTCACCATCCATTGCTAATTTAAAAAGTTAAATGTCTATTTAAGATTAAATCGTTATCATTAATGAAACAGTGTAATGTACTGTAACAGAAATGGATTTTAATTTGAAGGTGTGTTTGTGATTTCGTGATCATGCACTACTTGTATTAAAGTCAGAGTATCATGGATCAAAAGAAGTGTAAAGATGTCTCTAAAAGGTGGCACCAAATTGATAATACATCCTTACCATTGCAAGTACTGCCATCGGCGTCTAGTACATATCCATCTGAGGTACATGAACAGACGTAAGAGCCGACTGAGTTCACACACATTCCATTTGTGGCATCACAGGGCGATGAATCGGTGCATTCGTCCACATCTATGTAAAGTAAACAATTTGTTTAACATTATTAGTCAAAACTTTTCTAAAAGTCTAGAAGAATCAGTTTTCTTCTTTAATTGGCAACAATTATTGAAAGTTCCACTCGCTCAAGGAGTTTGAAAGCGAAAATGGATGTGTAATTATGGTGTGTAAATGAAAACAACAAACAATCAACAACAAATTTTATAATTTCTACTGGGAAAAATTGATTCGAAAAAATGTCACCATCCATTGCTAATTTAAAAAGTTAAATGTCTATTTTAGATTAAATCGTTATCATTAATGAAACAGTGTAATGTACTGTAACAGAAATGGATTTTAATTTGAAGGTGTGTTTGTGATTTCGTGATCATGCACTACTTGTATTAAAGTCAGAGTATCATGGATCACAAGAAGTGTAAAGATGTCTCTAAAAGGTGGCACCAAATTGATAATACATCCTTACCATTGCAAGTACTGCCATCGGCGTCTAGTACATATCCATCTGAGGTACATGAACAGACGTAAGAGCCGACTGAGTTCACACACATTCCATTTGTGGCATCACAGGGCGATGAATCGGTGCATTCGTTCACATCTATGTAAAGTAAACAATTTGTTTAACATTATTAGTCAAAACTTTTCTAAAAGTCTAGAACAATCAGTTTTCTTCTTTAATTGGCAACAATTATTGAAACTTCCACTCGCTCAAGGAGTTTGAAAGCGAAAATGGATGTGTAATTATGGTGTGTAAATGAAAACAACAAACAATCAACAACAAATTTTATAATTTCTACAGGGAAAAATTGATTCGAAAAAATGTCACCATCCATTGCTAATTTAAAAAGTTAAATGTCTATTTAAGATTAAATCGTTATCATTAATGAAACAGTGTAATGTACTGTAACAGAAATGGATTTTAATTTGAAGGTGTGTTTGTGATTTCGTGATCATGCACTACTTGTATTAAAGTCAGAGTATCATGGATCAAAAGAAGTGTAAAGATGTCTCTAAAAGGTGGCACCAAATTGATAATACATCCTTACCATTGCAAGTACTGCCATCGGCGTCTAGTACATATCCATCTGAGGTACATGAACAGACGTAAGAGCCGACTGAGTTCACACACATTCCATTTGTGGCATCACAGGGCGATGAATCGGTGCATTCGTCCACATCTATGTAAAGTAAACAATTTGTTTAACATTATTAGTCAAAACTTTTCTAAAAGTCTAGAAGAATCAGTTTTCTTCTTTAATTGGCAACAATTATTGAAAGTTCCACTCGCTCAAGGAGTTTGAAAGCGAAAATGGATGTGTAATTATGGTGTGTAAATGAAAACAACAAACAATCAACAACAAATTTTATAATTTCTACTGGGAAAAATTGATTCGAAAAAATGTCACCATCCATTGCTAATTTAAAAAGTTAAATGTCTATTTTAGATTAAATCGTTATCATTAATGAAACAGTGTAATGTACTGTAACAGAAATGGATTTTAATTTGAAGGTGTGTTTTTGATTTTGTGATCATGCACTACTTGTATTAAAGTCAGAGTATCATGGATCACAAGAAGTGTAAAGATGTCTCTAAAAGGTGGCACCAAATTGATAATACATCCTTACCATTGCAAGTACTGCCATCGGCGTCTAGTACATATCCATCTGAGGTACATGAACAGACGTAAGAGCCGACTGAGTTCACACACATTCCATTTGTGGCATCACAGGGCGATGAATCGGTGCATTCGTTCACATCTATGTAAAGTAAACAATTTGTTTAACATTATTAGTCAAAACTTTTCTAAAAGTCTAGAACAATCAGTTTTCTTCTTTAATTGGCAACAATTATTGAAACTTCCACTCGCTCAAGGAGTTTGAAAGCGAAAATGGATGTGTAATTATGGTGTGTAAATGAAAACAACAAACAATCAACAACAAATTTTATAATTTCTACAGGGAAAAATTGATTCGAAAAAATGTCACCATCCATTGCTAATTTAAAAAGTTAAATGTCTATTTAAGATTAAATCGTTATCATTAATGAAACAGTGTAATGTACTGTAACAGAAATGGATTTTAATTTGAAGGTGTGTTTGTGATTTCGTGATCATGCACTACTTGTATTAAAGTCAGAGTATCATGGATCAAAAGAAGTGTAAAGATGTCTCTAAAAGGTGGCACCAAATTGATAATACATCCTTACCATTGCAAGTACTGCCATCGGCGTCTAGTACATATCCATCTGAGGTACATGAACAGACGTAAGAGCCGACTGAGTTCACACACATTCCATTTGTGGCATCACAGGGCGATGAATCGGTGCATTCGTCCACATCTATGTAAAGTAAACAATTTGTTTAACATTATTAGTCAAAACTTTTCTAAAAGTCTAGAAGAATCAGTTTTCTTCTTTAATTGGCAACAATTATTGAAAGTTCCACTCGCTCAAGGAGTTTGAAAGCGAAAATGGATGTGTAATTATGGTGTGTAAATGAAAACAACAAACAATCAACAACAAATTTTATAATTTCTACTGGGAAAAATTGATTCGAAAAAATGTCACCATCCATTGCTAATTTAAAAAGTTAAATGTCTATTTTAGATTAAATCGTTATCATTAATGAAACAGTGTAATGTACTGTAACAGAAATGGATTTTAATTTGAAGGTGTGTTTTTGATTTTGTGATCATGCACTACTTGTATTAAAGTCAGAGTATCATGGATCACAAGAAGTGTAAAGATGTCTCTAAAAGGTGGCACCAAATTGATAATACATCCTTACCATTGCAAGTACTGCCATCGGCGTCTAGTACATATCCATCTGAGGTACATGAACAGACGTAAGAGCCGACTGAGTTCACACACATTCCATTTGTGGCATCACAGGGCGATGAATCGGTGCATTCGTTCACATCTATGTAAAGTAAACAATTTGTTTAACATTATTAGTCAAAACTTTTCTAAAAGTCTAGAACAATCAGTTTTCTTCTTTAATTGGCAACAATTATTGAAACTTCCACTCGCTCAAGGAGTTTGAAAGCGAAAATGGATGTGTAATTATGGTGTGTAAATGAAAACAACAAACAATCAACAACAAATTTTATAATTTCTACAGGGAAAAATTGATTCGAAAAAATGTCACCATCCATTGCTAATTTAAAAAGTTAAATGTCTATTTAAGATTAAATCGTTATCATTAATGAAACAGTGTAATGTACTGTAACAGAAATGGATTTTAATTTGAAGGTGTGTTTGTGATTTCGTGATCATGCACTACTTGTATTAAAGTCAGAGTATCATGGATCAAAAGAAGTGTAAAGATGTCTCTAAAAGGTGGCACCAAATTGATAATACATCCTTACCATTGCAAGTACTGCCATCGGCGTCTAGTACATATCCATCTGAGGTACATGAACAGACGTAAGAGCCGACTGAGTTCACACACATTCCATTTGTGGCATCACAGGGCGATGAATCGGTGCATTCGTCCACATCTATGTAAAGTAAACAATTTGTTTAACATTATTAGTCAAAACTTTTCTAAAAGTCTAGAAGAATCAGTTTTCTTCTTTAATTGGCAACAATTATTGAAAGTTCCACTCGCTCAAGGAGTTTGAAAGCGAAAATGGATGTGTAATTATGGTGTGTAAATGAAAACAACAAACAATCAACAACAAATTTTATAATTTCTACTGGGAAAAATTGATTCGAAAAAATGTCACCATCCATTGCTAATTTAAAAAGTTAAATGTCTATTTTAGATTAAATCGTTATCATTAATGAAACAGTGTAATGTACTGTAACAGAAATGGATTTTAATTTGAAGGTGTGTTTGTGATTTCGTGATCATGCACTACTTGTATTAAAGTCAGAGTATCATGGATCACAAGAAGTGTAAAGATGTCTCTAAAAGGTGGCACCAAATTGATAATACATCCTTACCATTGCAAGTACTGCCATCGGCGTCTAGTACATATCCATCTGAGGTACATGAACAGACGTAAGAGCCGACTGAGTTCACACACATTCCATTTGTGGCATCACAGGGCGATGAATCGGTGCATTCGTTCACATCTATGTAAAGTAAACAATTTGTTTAACATTATTAGTCAAAACTTTTCTAAAAGTCTAGAACAATCAGTTTTCTTCTTTAATTGGCAACAATTATTGAAACTTCCACTCGCTCAAGGAGTTTGAAAGCGAAAATGGATGTGTAATTATGGTGTGTAAATGAAAACAACAAACAATCAACAACAAATTTTATAATTTCTACAGGGAAAAATTGATTCGAAAAAATGTCACCATCCATTGCTAATTTAAAAAGTTAAATGTCTATTTAAGATTAAATCGTTATCATTAATGAAACAGTGTAATGTACTGTAACAGAAATGGATTTTAATTTGAAGGTGTGTTTGTGATTTCGTGATCATGCACTACTTGTATTAAAGTCAGAGTATCATGGATCAAAAGAAGTGTAAAGATGTCTCTAAAAGGTGGCACCAAATTGATAATACATCCTTACCATTGCAAGTACTGCCATCGGCGTCTAGTACATATCCATCTGAGGTACATGAACAGACGTAAGAGCCGACTGAGTTCACACACATTCCATTTGTGGCATCACAGGGCGATGAATCGGTGCATTCGTCCACATCTATGTAAAGTAAACAATTTGTTTAACATTATTAGTCAAAACTTTTCTAAAAGTCTAGAAGAATCAGTTTTCTTCTTTAATTGGCAACAATTATTGAAAGTTCCACTCGCTCAAGGAGTTTGAAAGCGAAAATGGATGTGTAATTATGGTGTGTAAATGAAAACAACAAACAATCAACAACAAATTTTATAATTTCTACTGGGAAAAATTGATTCGAAAAAATGTCACCATCCATTGCTAATTTAAAAAGTTAAATGTCTATTTTAGATTAAATCGTTATCATTAATGAAACAGTGTAATGTACTGTAACAGAAATGGATTTTAATTTGAAGGTGTGTTTTTGATTTTGTGATCATGCACTACTTGTATTAAAGTCAGAGTATCATGGATCACAAGAAGTGTAAAGATGTCTCTAAAAGGTGGCACCAAATTGATAATACATCCTTACCATTGCAAGTACTGCCATCGGCGTCTAGTACATATCCATCTGAGGTACATGAACAGACGTAAGAGCCGACTGAGTTCACACACATTCCATTTGTGGCATCACAGGGCGATGAATCGGTGCATTCGTTCACATCTATGTAAAGTAAACAATTTGTTTAACATTATTAGTCAAAACTTTTCTAAAAGTCTAGAACAATCAGTTTTCTTCTTTAATTGGCAACAATTATTGAAACTTCCACTCGCTCAAGGAGTTTGAAAGCGAAAATGGATGTGTAATTATGGTGTGTAAATGAAAACAACAAACAATCAACAACAAATTTTATAATTTCTACAGGGAAAAATTGATTCGAAAAAATGTCACCATCCATTGCTAATTTAAAAAGTTAAATGTCTATTTAAGATTAAATCGTTATCATTAATGAAACAGTGTAATGTACTGTAACAGAAATGGATTTTAATTTGAAGGTGTGTTTGTGATTTCGTGATCATGCACTACTTGTATTAAAGTCAGAGTATCATGGATCAAAAGAAGTGTAAAGATGTCTCTAAAAGGTGGCACCAAATTGATAATACATCCTTACCATTGCAAGTACTGCCATCGGCGTCTAGTACATATCCATCTGAGGTACATGAACAGACGTAAGAGCCGACTGAGTTCACACACATTCCATTTGTGGCATCACAGGGCGATGAATCGGTGCATTCGTCCACATCTATGTAAAGTAAACAATTTGTTTAACATTATTAGTCAAAACTTTTCTAAAAGTCTAGAAGAATCAGTTTTCTTCTTTAATTGGCAACAATTATTGAAAGTTCCACTCGCTCAAGGAGTTTGAAAGCGAAAATGGATGTGTAATTATGGTGTGTAAATGAAAACAACAAACAATCAACAACAAATTTTATAATTTCTACTGGGAAAAATTGATTCGAAAAAATGTCACCATCCATTGCTAATTTAAAAAGTTAAATGTCTATTTTAGATTAAATCGTTATCATTAATGAAACAGTGTAATGTACTGTAACAGAAATGGATTTTAATTTGAAGGTGTGTTTTTGATTTTGTGATCATGCACTACTTGTATTAAAGTCAGAGTATCATGGATCACAAGAAGTGTAAAGATGTCTCTAAAAGGTGGCACCAAATTGATAATACATCCTTACCATTGCAAGTACTGCCATCGGCGTCTAGTACATATCCATCTGAGGTACATGAACAGACGTAAGAGCCGACTGAGTTCACACACATTCCATTTGTGGCATCACAGGGCGATGAATCGGTGCATTCGTTCACATCTATGTAAAGTAAACAATTTGTTTAACATTATTAGTCAAAACTTTTCTAAAAGTCTAGAACAATCAGTTTTCTTCTTTAATTGGCAACAATTATTGAAACTTCCACTCGCTCAAGGAGTTTGAAAGCGAAAATGGATGTGTAATTATGGTGTGTAAATGAAAACAACAAACAATCAACAACAAATTTTATAATTTCTACAGGGAAAAATTGATTCGAAAAAATGTCACCATCCATTGCTAATTTAAAAAGTTAAATGTCTATTTAAGATTAAATCGTTATCATTAATGAAACAGTGTAATGTACTGTAACAGAAATGGATTTTAATTTGAAGGTGTGTTTGTGATTTCGTGATCATGCACTACTTGTATTAAAGTCAGAGTATCATGGATCAAAAGAAGTGTAAAGATGTCTCTAAAAGGTGGCACCAAATTGATAATACATCCTTACCATTGCAAGTACTGCCATCGGCGTCTAGTACATATCCATCTGAGGTACATGAACAGACGTAAGAGCCGACTGAGTTCACACACATTCCATTTGTGGCATCACAGGGCGATGAATCGGTGCATTCGTCCACATCTATGTAAAGTAAACAATTTGTTTAACATTATTAGTCAAAACTTTTCTAAAAGTCTAGAAGAATCAGTTTTCTTCTTTAATTGGCAACAATTATTGAAAGTTCCACTCGCTCAAGGAGTTTGAAAGCGAAAATGGATGTGTAATTATGGTGTGTAAATGAAAACAACAAACAATCAACAACAAATTTTATAATTTCTACTGGGAAAAATTGATTCGAAAAAATGTCACCATCCATTGCTAATTTAAAAAGTTAAATGTCTATTTTAGATTAAATCGTTATCATTAATGAAACAGTGTAATGTACTGTAACAGAAATGGATTTTAATTTGAAGGTGTGTTTTTGATTTTGTGATCATGCACTACTTGTATTAAAGTCAGAGTATCATGGATCACAAGAAGTGTAAAGATGTCTCTAAAAGGTGGCACCAAATTGATAATACATCCTTACCATTGCAAGTACTGCCATCGGCGTCTAGTACATATCCATCTGAGGTACATGAACAGACGTAAGAGCCGACTGAGTTCACACACATTCCATTTGTGGCATCACAGGGCGATGAATCGGTGCATTCGTTCACATCTATGTAAAGTAAACAATTTGTTTAACATTATTAGTCAAAACTTTTCTAAAAGTCTAGAACAATCAGTTTTCTTCTTTAATTGGCAACAATTATTGAAACTTCCACTCGCTCAAGGAGTTTGAAAGCGAAAATGGATGTGTAATTATGGTGTGTAAATGAAAACAACAAACAATCAACAACAAATTTTATAATTTCTACAGGGAAAAATTGATTCGAAAAAATGTCACCATCCATTGCTAATTTAAAAAGTTAAATGTCTATTTAAGATTAAATCGTTATCATTAATGAAACAGTGTAATGTACTGTAACAGAAATGGATTTTAATTTGAAGGTGTGTTTGTGATTTCGTGATCATGCACTACTTGTATTAAAGTCAGAGTATCATGGATCAAAAGAAGTGTAAAGATGTCTCTAAAAGGTGGCACCAAATTGATAATACATCCTTACCATTGCAAGTACTGCCATCGGCGTCTAGTACATATCCATCTGAGGTACATGAACAGACGTAAGAGCCGACTGAGTTCACACACATTCCATTTGTGGCATCACAGGGCGATGAATCGGTGCATTCGTCCACATCTATGTAAAGTAAACAATTTGTTTAACATTATTAGTCAAAACTTTTCTAAAAGTCTAGAAGAATCAGTTTTCTTCTTTAATTGGCAACAATTATTGAAAGTTCCACTCGCTCAAGGAGTTTGAAAGCGAAAATGGATGTGTAATTATGGTGTGTAAATGAAAACAACAAACAATCAACAACAAATTTTATAATTTCTACTGGGAAAAATTGATTCGAAAAAATGTCACCATCCATTGCTAATTTAAAAAGTTAAATGTCTATTTTAGATTAAATCGTTATCATTAATGAAACAGTGTAATGTACTGTAACAGAAATGGATTTTAATTTGAAGGTGTGTTTGTGATTTCGTGATCATGCACTACTTGTATTAAAGTCAGAGTATCATGGATCACAAGAAGTGTAAAGATGTCTCTAAAAGGTGGCACCAAATTGATAATACATCCTTACCATTGCAAGTACTGCCATCGGCGTCTAGTACATATCCATCTGAGGTACATGAACAGACGTAAGAGCCGACTGAGTTCACACACATTCCATTTGTGGCATCACAGGGCGATGAATCGGTGCATTCGTTCACATCTATGTAAAGTAAACAATTTGTTTAACATTATTAGTCAAAACTTTTCTAAAAGTCTAGAACAATCAGTTTTCTTCTTTAATTGGCAACAATTATTGAAACTTCCACTCGCTCAAGGAGTTTGAAAGCGAAAATGGATGTGTAATTATGGTGTGTAAATGAAAACAACAAACAATCAACAACAAATTTTATAATTTCTACAGGGAAAAATTGATTCGAAAAAATGTCACCATCCATTGCTAATTTAAAAAGTTAAATGTCTATTTAAGATTAAATCGTTATCATTAATGAAACAGTGTAATGTACTGTAACAGAAATGGATTTTAATTTGAAGGTGTGTTTGTGATTTCGTGATCATGCACTACTTGTATTAAAGTCAGAGTATCATGGATCAAAAGAAGTGTAAAGATGTCTCTAAAAGGTGGCACCAAATTGATAATACATCCTTACCATTGCAAGTACTGCCATCGGCGTCTAGTACATATCCATCTGAGGTACATGAACAGACGTAAGAGCCGACTGAGTTCACACACATTCCATTTGTGGCATCACAGGGCGATGAATCGGTGCATTCGTCCACATCTATGTAAAGTAAACAATTTGTTTAACATTATTAGTCAAAACTTTTCTAAAAGTCTAGAAGAATCAGTTTTCTTCTTTAATTGGCAACAATTATTGAAAGTTCCACTCGCTCAAGGAGTTTGAAAGCGAAAATGGATGTGTAATTATGGTGTGTAAATGAAAACAACAAACAATCAACAACAAATTTTATAATTTCTACTGGGAAAAATTGATTCGAAAAAATGTCACCATCCATTGCTAATTTAAAAAGTTAAATGTCTATTTTAGATTAAATCGTTATCATTAATGAAACAGTGTAATGTACTGTAACAGAAATGGATTTTAATTTGAAGGTGTGTTTTTGATTTTGTGATCATGCACTACTTGTATTAAAGTCAGAGTATCATGGATCACAAGAAGTGTAAAGATGTCTCTAAAAGGTGGCACCAAATTGATAATACATCCTTACCATTGCAAGTACTGCCATCGGCGTCTAGTACATATCCATCTGAGGTACATGAACAGACGTAAGAGCCGACTGAGTTCACACACATTCCATTTGTGGCATCACAGGGCGATGAATCGGTGCATTCGTTCACATCTATGTAAAGTAAACAATTTGTTTAACATTATTAGTCAAAACTTTTCTAAAAGTCTAGAACAATCAGTTTTCTTCTTTAATTGGCAACAATTATTGAAACTTCCACTCGCTCAAGGAGTTTGAAAGCGAAAATGGATGTGTAATTATGGTGTGTAAATGAAAACAACAAACAATCAACAACAAATTTTATAATTTCTACAGGGAAAAATTGATTCGAAAAAATGTCACCATCCATTGCTAATTTAAAAAGTTAAATGTCTATTTAAGATTAAATCGTTATCATTAATGAAACAGTGTAATGTACTGTAACAGAAATGGATTTTAATTTGAAGGTGTGTTTGTGATTTCGTGATCATGCACTACTTGTATTAAAGTCAGAGTATCATGGATCAAAAGAAGTGTAAAGATGTCTCTAAAAGGTGGCACCAAATTGATAATACATCCTTACCATTGCAAGTACTGCCATCGGCGTCTAGTACATATCCATCTGAGGTACATGAACAGACGTAAGAGCCGACTGAGTTCACACACATTCCATTTGTGGCATCACAGGGCGATGAATCGGTGCATTCGTCCACATCTATGTAAAGTAAACAATTTGTTTAACATTATTAGTCAAAACTTTTCTAAAAGTCTAGAAGAATCAGTTTTCTTCTTTAATTGGCAACAATTATTGAAAGTTCCACTCGCTCAAGGAGTTTGAAAGCGAAAATGGATGTGTAATTATGGTGTGTAAATGAAAACAACAAACAATCAACAACAAATTTTATAATTTCTACTGGGAAAAATTGATTCGAAAAAATGTCACCATCCATTGCTAATTTAAAAAGTTAAATGTCTATTTTAGATTAAATCGTTATCATTAATGAAACAGTGTAATGTACTGTAACAGAAATGGATTTTAATTTGAAGGTGTGTTTTTGATTTTGTGATCATGCACTACTTGTATTAAAGTCAGAGTATCATGGATCACAAGAAGTGTAAAGATGTCTCTAAAAGGTGGCACCAAATTGATAATACATCCTTACCATTGCAAGTACTGCCATCGGCGTCTAGTACATATCCATCTGAGGTACATGAACAGACGTAAGAGCCGACTGAGTTCACACACATTCCATTTGTGGCATCACAGGGCGATGAATCGGTGCATTCGTTCACATCTATGTAAAGTAAACAATTTGTTTAACATTATTAGTCAAAACTTTTCTAAAAGTCTAGAACAATCAGTTTTCTTCTTTAATTGGCAACAATTATTGAAACTTCCACTCGCTCAAGGAGTTTGAAAGCGAAAATGGATGTGTAATTATGGTGTGTAAATGAAAACAACAAACAATCAACAACAAATTTTATAATTTCTACAGGGAAAAATTGATTCGAAAAAATGTCACCATCCATTGCTAATTTAAAAAGTTAAATGTCTATTTAAGATTAAATCGTTATCATTAATGAAACAGTGTAATGTACTGTAACAGAAATGGATTTTAATTTGAAGGTGTGTTTGTGATTTCGTGATCATGCACTACTTGTATTAAAGTCAGAGTATCATGGATCAAAAGAAGTGTAAAGATGTCTCTAAAAGGTGGCACCAAATTGATAATACATCCTTACCATTGCAAGTACTGCCATCGGCGTCTAGTACATATCCATCTGAGGTACATGAACAGACGTAAGAGCCGACTGAGTTCACACACATTCCATTTGTGGCATCACAGGGCGATGAATCGGTGCATTCGTCCACATCTATGTAAAGTAAACAATTTGTTTAACATTATTAGTCAAAACTTTTCTAAAAGTCTAGAAGAATCAGTTTTCTTCTTTAATTGGCAACAATTATTGAAAGTTCCACTCGCTCAAGGAGTTTGAAAGCGAAAATGGATGTGTAATTATGGTGTGTAAATGAAAACAACAAACAATCAACAACAAATTTTATAATTTCTACTGGGAAAAATTGATTCGAAAAAATGTCACCATCCATTGCTAATTTAAAAAGTTAAATGTCTATTTTAGATTAAATCGTTATCATTAATGAAACAGTGTAATGTACTGTAACAGAAATGGATTTTAATTTGAAGGTGTGTTTTTGATTTTGTGATCATGCACTACTTGTATTAAAGTCAGAGTATCATGGATCACAAGAAGTGTAAAGATGTCTCTAAAAGGTGGCACCAAATTGATAATACATCCTTACCATTGCAAGTACTGCCATCGGCGTCTAGTACATATCCATCTGAGGTACATGAACAGACGTAAGAGCCGACTGAGTTCACACACATTCCATTTGTGGCATCACAGGGCGATGAATCGGTGCATTCGTTCACATCTATGTAAAGTAAACAATTTGTTTAACATTATTAGTCAAAACTTTTCTAAAAGTCTAGAACAATCAGTTTTCTTCTTTAATTGGCAACAATTATTGAAACTTCCACTCGCTCAAGGAGTTTGAAAGCGAAAATGGATGTGTAATTATGGTGTGTAAATGAAAACAACAAACAATCAACAACAAATTTTATAATTTCTACAGGGAAAAATTGATTCGAAAAAATGTCACCATCCATTGCTAATTTAAAAAGTTAAATGTCTATTTAAGATTAAATCGTTATCATTAATGAAACAGTGTAATGTACTGTAACAGAAATGGATTTTAATTTGAAGGTGTGTTTGTGATTTCGTGATCATGCACTACTTGTATTAAAGTCAGAGTATCATGGATCAAAAGAAGTGTAAAGATGTCTCTAAAAGGTGGCACCAAATTGATAATACATCCTTACCATTGCAAGTACTGCCATCGGCGTCTAGTACATATCCATCTGAGGTACATGAACAGACGTAAGAGCCGACTGAGTTCACACACATTCCATTTGTGGCATCACAGGGCGATGAATCGGTGCATTCGTCCACATCTATGTAAAGTAAACAATTTGTTTAACATTATTAGTCAAAACTTTTCTAAAAGTCTAGAAGAATCAGTTTTCTTCTTTAATTGGCAACAATTATTGAAAGTTCCACTCGCTCAAGGAGTTTGAAAGCGAAAATGGATGTGTAATTATGGTGTGTAAATGAAAACAACAAACAATCAACAACAAATTTTATAATTTCTACTGGGAAAAATTGATTCGAAAAAATGTCACCATCCATTGCTAATTTAAAAAGTTAAATGTCTATTTTAGATTAAATCGTTATCATTAATGAAACAGTGTAATGTACTGTAACAGAAATGGATTTTAATTTGAAGGTGTGTTTTTGATTTTGTGATCATGCACTACTTGTATTAAAGTCAGAGTATCATGGATCACAAGAAGTGTAAAGATGTCTCTAAAAGGTGGCACCAAATTGATAATACATCCTTACCATTGCAAGTACTGCCATCGGCGTCTAGTACATATCCATCTGAGGTACATGAACAGACGTAAGAGCCGACTGAGTTCACACACATTCCATTTGTGGCATCACAGGGCGATGAATCGGTGCATTCGTTCACATCTATGTAAAGTAAACAATTTGTTTAACATTATTAGTCAAAACTTTTCTAAAAGTCTAGAACAATCAGTTTTCTTCTTTAATTGGCAACAATTATTGAAACTTCCACTCGCTCAAGGAGTTTGAAAGCGAAAATGGATGTGTAATTATGGTGTGTAAATGAAAACAACAAACAATCAACAACAAATTTTATAATTTCTACAGGGAAAAATTGATTCGAAAAAATGTCACCATCCATTGCTAATTTAAAAAGTTAAATGTCTATTTAAGATTAAATCGTTATCATTAATGAAACAGTGTAATGTACTGTAACAGAAATGGATTTTAATTTGAAGGTGTGTTTGTGATTTCGTGATCATGCACTACTTGTATTAAAGTCAGAGTATCATGGATCAAAAGAAGTGTAAAGATGTCTCTAAAAGGTGGCACCAAATTGATAATACATCCTTACCATTGCAAGTACTGCCATCGGCGTCTAGTACATATCCATCTGAGGTACATGAACAGACGTAAGAGCCGACTGAGTTCACACACATTCCATTTGTGGCATCACAGGGCGATGAATCGGTGCATTCGTCCACATCTATGTAAAGTAAACAATTTGTTTAACATTATTAGTCAAAACTTTTCTAAAAGTCTAGAAGAATCAGTTTTCTTCTTTAATTGGCAACAATTATTGAAAGTTCCACTCGCTCAAGGAGTTTGAAAGCGAAAATGGATGTGTAATTATGGTGTGTAAATGAAAACAACAAACAATCAACAACAAATTTTATAATTTCTACTGGGAAAAATTGATTCGAAAAAATGTCACCATCCATTGCTAATTTAAAAAGTTAAATGTCTATTTTAGATTAAATCGTTATCATTAATGAAACAGTGTAATGTACTGTAACAGAAATGGATTTTAATTTGAAGGTGTGTTTTTGATTTTGTGATCATGCACTACTTGTATTAAAGTCAGAGTATCATGGATCACAAGAAGTGTAAAGATGTCTCTAAAAGGTGGCACCAAATTGATAATACATCCTTACCATTGCAAGTACTGCCATCGGCGTCTAGTACATATCCATCTGAGGTACATGAACAGACGTAAGAGCCGACTGAGTTCACACACATTCCATTTGTGGCATCACAGGGCGATGAATCGGTGCATTCGTTCACATCTATGTAAAGTAAACAATTTGTTTAACATTATTAGTCAAAACTTTTCTAAAAGTCTAGAACAATCAGTTTTCTTCTTTAATTGGCAACAATTATTGAAACTTCCACTCGCTCAAGGAGTTTGAAAGCGAAAATGGATGTGTAATTATGGTGTGTAAATGAAAACAACAAACAATCAACAACAAATTTTATAATTTCTACAGGGAAAAATTGATTCGAAAAAATGTCACCATCCATTGCTAATTTAAAAAGTTAAATGTCTATTTAAGATTAAATCGTTATCATTAATGAAACAGTGTAATGTACTGTAACAGAAATGGATTTTAATTTGAAGGTGTGTTTGTGATTTCGTGATCATGCACTACTTGTATTAAAGTCAGAGTATCATGGATCAAAAGAAGTGTAAAGATGTCTCTAAAAGGTGGCACCAAATTGATAATACATCCTTACCATTGCAAGTACTGCCATCGGCGTCTAGTACATATCCATCTGAGGTACATGAACAGACGTAAGAGCCGACTGAGTTCACACACATTCCATTTGTGGCATCACAGGGCGATGAATCGGTGCATTCGTCCACATCTATGTAAAGTAAACAATTTGTTTAACATTATTAGTCAAAACTTTTCTAAAAGTCTAGAAGAATCAGTTTTCTTCTTTAATTGGCAACAATTATTGAAAGTTCCACTCGCTCAAGGAGTTTGAAAGCGAAAATGGATGTGTAATTATGGTGTGTAAATGAAAACAACAAACAATCAACAACAAATTTTATAATTTCTACTGGGAAAAATTGATTCGAAAAAATGTCACCATCCATTGCTAATTTAAAAAGTTAAATGTCTATTTTAGATTAAATCGTTATCATTAATGAAACAGTGTAATGTACTGTAACAGAAATGGATTTTAATTTGAAGGTGTGTTTTTGATTTTGTGATCATGCACTACTTGTATTAAAGTCAGAGTATCATGGATCACAAGAAGTGTAAAGATGTCTCTAAAAGGTGGCACCAAATTGATAATACATCCTTACCATTGCAAGTACTGCCATCGGCGTCTAGTACATATCCATCTGAGGTACATGAACAGACGTAAGAGCCGACTGAGTTCACACACATTCCATTTGTGGCATCACAGGGCGATGAATCGGTGCATTCGTTCACATCTATGTAAAGTAAACAATTTGTTTAACATTATTAGTCAAAACTTTTCTAAAAGTCTAGAACAATCAGTTTTCTTCTTTAATTGGCAACAATTATTGAAACTTCCACTCGCTCAAGGAGTTTGAAAGCGAAAATGGATGTGTAATTATGGTGTGTAAATGAAAACAACAAACAATCAACAACAAATTTTATAATTTCTACAGGGAAAAATTGATTCGAAAAAATGTCACCATCCATTGCTAATTTAAAAAGTTAAATGTCTATTTAAGATTAAATCGTTATCATTAATGAAACAGTGTAATGTACTGTAACAGAAATGGATTTTAATTTGAAGGTGTGTTTGTGATTTCGTGATCATGCACTACTTGTATTAAAGTCAGAGTATCATGGATCAAAAGAAGTGTAAAGATGTCTCTAAAAGGTGGCACCAAATTGATAATACATCCTTACCATTGCAAGTACTGCCATCGGCGTCTAGTACATATCCATCTGAGGTACATGAACAGACGTAAGAGCCGACTGAGTTCACACACATTCCATTTGTGGCATCACAGGGCGATGAATCGGTGCATTCGTCCACATCTATGTAAAGTAAACAATTTGTTTAACATTATTAGTCAAAACTTTTCTAAAAGTCTAGAAGAATCAGTTTTCTTCTTTAATTGGCAACAATTATTGAAAGTTCCACTCGCTCAAGGAGTTTGAAAGCGAAAATGGATGTGTAATTATGGTGTGTAAATGAAAACAACAAACAATCAACAACAAATTTTATAATTTCTACTGGGAAAAATTGATTCGAAAAAATGTCACCATCCATTGCTAATTTAAAAAGTTAAATGTCTATTTTAGATTAAATCGTTATCATTAATGAAACAGTGTAATGTACTGTAACAGAAATGGATTTTAATTTGAAGGTGTGTTTTTGATTTTGTGATCATGCACTACTTGTATTAAAGTCAGAGTATCATGGATCACAAGAAGTGTAAAGATGTCTCTAAAAGGTGGCACCAAATTGATAATACATCCTTACCATTGCAAGTACTGCCATCGGCGTCTAGTACATATCCATCTGAGGTACATGAACAGACGTAAGAGCCGACTGAGTTCACACACATTCCATTTGTGGCATCACAGGGCGATGAATCGGTGCATTCGTTCACATCTATGTAAAGTAAACAATTTGTTTAACATTATTAGTCAAAACTTTTCTAAAAGTCTAGAACAATCAGTTTTCTTCTTTAATTGGCAACAATTATTGAAACTTCCACTCGCTCAAGGAGTTTGAAAGCGAAAATGGATGTGTAATTATGGTGTGTAAATGAAAACAACAAACAATCAACAACAAATTTTATAATTTCTACAGGGAAAAATTGATTCGAAAAAATGTCACCATCCATTGCTAATTTAAAAAGTTAAATGTCTATTTAAGATTAAATCGTTATCATTAATGAAACAGTGTAATGTACTGTAACAGAAATGGATTTTAATTTGAAGGTGTGTTTGTGATTTCGTGATCATGCACTACTTGTATTAAAGTCAGAGTATCATGGATCAAAAGAAGTGTAAAGATGTCTCTAAAAGGTGGCACCAAATTGATAATACATCCTTACCATTGCAAGTACTGCCATCGGCGTCTAGTACATATCCATCTGAGGTACATGAACAGACGTAAGAGCCGACTGAGTTCACACACATTCCATTTGTGGCATCACAGGGCGATGAATCGGTGCATTCGTCCACATCTATGTAAAGTAAACAATTTGTTTAACATTATTAGTCAAAACTTTTCTAAAAGTCTAGAAGAATCAGTTTTCTTCTTTAATTGGCAACAATTATTGAAAGTTCCACTCGCTCAAGGAGTTTGAAAGCGAAAATGGATGTGTAATTATGGTGTGTAAATGAAAACAACAAACAATCAACAACAAATTTTATAATTTCTACTGGGAAAAATTGATTCGAAAAAATGTCACCATCCATTGCTAATTTAAAAAGTTAAATGTCTATTTTAGATTAAATCGTTATCATTAATGAAACAGTGTAATGTACTGTAACAGAAATGGATTTTAATTTGAAGGTGTGTTTTTGATTTTGTGATCATGCACTACTTGTATTAAAGTCAGAGTATCATGGATCACAAGAAGTGTAAAGATGTCTCTAAAAGGTGGCACCAAATTGATAATACATCCTTACCATTGCAAGTACTGCCATCGGCGTCTAGTACATATCCATCTGAGGTACATGAACAGACGTAAGAGCCGACTGAGTTCACACACATTCCATTTGTGGCATCACAGGGCGATGAATCGGTGCATTCGTTCACATCTATGTAAAGTAAACAATTTGTTTAACATTATTAGTCAAAACTTTTCTAAAAGTCTAGAACAATCAGTTTTCTTCTTTAATTGGCAACAATTATTGAAACTTCCACTCGCTCAAGGAGTTTGAAAGCGAAAATGGATGTGTAATTATGGTGTGTAAATGAAAACAACAAACAATCAACAACAAATTTTATAATTTCTACAGGGAAAAATTGATTCGAAAAAATGTCACCATCCATTGCTAATTTAAAAAGTTAAATGTCTATTTAAGATTAAATCGTTATCATTAATGAAACAGTGTAATGTACTGTAACAGAAATGGATTTTAATTTGAAGGTGTGTTTGTGATTTCGTGATCATGCACTACTTGTATTAAAGTCAGAGTATCATGGATCAAAAGAAGTGTAAAGATGTCTCTAAAAGGTGGCACCAAATTGATAATACATCCTTACCATTGCAAGTACTGCCATCGGCGTCTAGTACATATCCATCTGAGGTACATGAACAGACGTAAGAGCCGACTGAGTTCACACACATTCCATTTGTGGCATCACAGGGCGATGAATCGGTGCATTCGTCCACATCTATGTAAAGTAAACAATTTGTTTAACATTATTAGTCAAAACTTTTCTAAAAGTCTAGAAGAATCAGTTTTCTTCTTTAATTGGCAACAATTATTGAAAGTTCCACTCGCTCAAGGAGTTTGAAAGCGAAAATGGATGTGTAATTATGGTGTGTAAATGAAAACAACAAACAATCAACAACAAATTTTATAATTTCTACTGGGAAAAATTGATTCGAAAAAATGTCACCATCCATTGCTAATTTAAAAAGTTAAATGTCTATTTTAGATTAAATCGTTATCATTAATGAAACAGTGTAATGTACTGTAACAGAAATGGATTTTAATTTGAAGGTGTGTTTTTGATTTTGTGATCATGCACTACTTGTATTAAAGTCAGAGTATCATGGATCACAAGAAGTGTAAAGATGTCTCTAAAAGGTGGCACCAAATTGATAATACATCCTTACCATTGCAAGTACTGCCATCGGCGTCTAGTACATATCCATCTGAGGTACATGAACAGACGTAAGAGCCGACTGAGTTCACACACATTCCATTTGTGGCATCACAGGGCGATGAATCGGTGCATTCGTTCACATCTATGTAAAGTAAACAATTTGTTTAACATTATTAGTCAAAACTTTTCTAAAAGTCTAGAACAATCAGTTTTCTTCTTTAATTGGCAACAATTATTGAAACTTCCACTCGCTCAAGGAGTTTGAAAGCGAAAATGGATGTGTAATTATGGTGTGTAAATGAAAACAACAAACAATCAACAACAAATTTTATAATTTCTACAGGGAAAAATTGATTCGAAAAAATGTCACCATCCATTGCTAATTTAAAAAGTTAAATGTCTATTTAAGATTAAATCGTTATCATTAATGAAACAGTGTAATGTACTGTAACAGAAATGGATTTTAATTTGAAGGTGTGTTTGTGATTTCGTGATCATGCACTACTTGTATTAAAGTCAGAGTATCATGGATCAAAAGAAGTGTAAAGATGTCTCTAAAAGGTGGCACCAAATTGATAATACATCCTTACCATTGCAAGTACTGCCATCGGCGTCTAGTACATATCCATCTGAGGTACATGAACAGACGTAAGAGCCGACTGAGTTCACACACATTCCATTTGTGGCATCACAGGGCGATGAATCGGTGCATTCGTCCACATCTATGTAAAGTAAACAATTTGTTTAACATTATTAGTCAAAACTTTTCTAAAAGTCTAGAAGAATCAGTTTTCTTCTTTAATTGGCAACAATTATTGAAAGTTCCACTCGCTCAAGGAGTTTGAAAGCGAAAATGGATGTGTAATTATGGTGTGTAAATGAAAACAACAAACAATCAACAACAAATTTTATAATTTCTACTGGGAAAAATTGATTCGAAAAAATGTCACCATCCATTGCTAATTTAAAAAGTTAAATGTCTATTTTAGATTAAATCGTTATCATTAATGAAACAGTGTAATGTACTGTAACAGAAATGGATTTTAATTTGAAGGTGTGTTTTTGATTTTGTGATCATGCACTACTTGTATTAAAGTCAGAGTATCATGGATCACAAGAAGTGTAAAGATGTCTCTAAAAGGTGGCACCAAATTGATAATACATCCTTACCATTGCAAGTACTGCCATCGGCGTCTAGTACATATCCATCTGAGGTACATGAACAGACGTAAGAGCCGACTGAGTTCACACACATTCCATTTGTGGCATCACAGGGCGATGAATCGGTGCATTCGTTCACATCTATGTAAAGTAAACAATTTGTTTAACATTATTAGTCAAAACTTTTCTAAAAGTCTAGAACAATCAGTTTTCTTCTTTAATTGGCAACAATTATTGAAACTTCCACTCGCTCAAGGAGTTTGAAAGCGAAAATGGATGTGTAATTATGGTGTGTAAATGAAAACAACAAACAATCAACAACAAATTTTATAATTTCTACAGGGAAAAATTGATTCGAAAAAATGTCACCATCCATTGCTAATTTAAAAAGTTAAATGTCTATTTAAGATTAAATCGTTATCATTAATGAAACAGTGTAATGTACTGTAACAGAAATGGATTTTAATTTGAAGGTGTGTTTGTGATTTCGTGATCATGCACTACTTGTATTAAAGTCAGAGTATCATGGATCAAAAGAAGTGTAAAGATGTCTCTAAAAGGTGGCACCAAATTGATAATACATCCTTACCATTGCAAGTACTGCCATCGGCGTCTAGTACATATCCATCTGAGGTACATGAACAGACGTAAGAGCCGACTGAGTTCACACACATTCCATTTGTGGCATCACAGGGCGATGAATCGGTGCATTCGTCCACATCTATGTAAAGTAAACAATTTGTTTAACATTATTAGTCAAAACTTTTCTAAAAGTCTAGAAGAATCAGTTTTCTTCTTTAATTGGCAACAATTATTGAAAGTTCCACTCGCTCAAGGAGTTTGAAAGCGAAAATGGATGTGTAATTATGGTGTGTAAATGAAAACAACAAACAATCAACAACAAATTTTATAATTTCTACTGGGAAAAATTGATTCGAAAAAATGTCACCATCCATTGCTAATTTAAAAAGTTAAATGTCTATTTTAGATTAAATCGTTATCATTAATGAAATCTCTGTGCATTAGTGAGATCACAGACAATTTGTAATTATTTGTCGATACTCTAATACAAATAGTCATTTCAAAAGTGGTTAATGTATTTTTTGGGGGAAAGGATATTTCTCTTATTATTAATCGATTTTTTTCCAAATTCCGATATGTTGTGGTTTAGGCAATTGTCTACAAGATCGGTCATCAATAATTTTAATTTTAATGATGTCATCATAGTACAAAATTCAATTAAAAGCCACATGTCAGAATTTTCTTAATTTGCGTGCTTTTCCTATGGAAGGTGAATTTTGTTGACATCATGAATCTACATGACGTTCATCTTTGAGCACTATCTAGCATATTTGTGCTCTGTTTTCTCCCACATTTTGGTATGTTATAGCTGAGACCATGGGCTATCAGAACGGTGCTTTCAGCTTTTTGATCAGATGATGAGATCATATCGAAATTTTAAGTTGAATGAAACCCATTTACTTTCTAAACTTTACTGTCGGACACTATGGAGTGACTGGCTGACTGACTTCTTTTTTTCTCTGGTAATAAAATACATAACATGAGCTTCATAGGGAACATGAGCATTTGTCTACATTAATTACTTCTTGTTATGGCCCATAATAAACTGATTGAATCTTTGCGCAGCACAATATAGGTAGAACATGACGGGTAAAGCATTTCATGCAATAAGATGAAATTGTGAAAATGCATTCTTTATTATGTCATTTCGGGACAAAGGTGTAACTGCTCAATGTACGTGGTAAATGGTCATATTGTCTCAATCTATCTTCTATAGATCTATAATTGTCAATAAGCTACACAGTTGAAACTTTGTATTTTGTATTATTGTATTTATTCACATTTATTTCCTTCTCGACATTACAATATGAAACACAATGTATATATAAATTGCATATGTATTTCAACAGAGAGTATACAGGAAATAATTCAGATATGGAAGGAGGCAAAAGCATAGCTTGAGTTGGGAATGCCCATAATAAGTTAACACAGTTACTGAGAGAACATTATAGATATTATTATGAAAATAACATATTGTATGACACAGCGTTTATAGGAAATAACAACTAGTAAATGGAAAGAAAAAATGAGAAGAGAATTAAGTAAAGAAAATTAACTCAATAGGGCTGTACATGTGTCTGCGATTACATCATAACAATGACAAAGTACTACAATTCTTTAACAAAAAAAAAAATTGTCATTGAAATACTGGGATTTTGCTTTAAGAATCCTGTGAGTAGGTTACGATAATTTGTATACACATAAGCATTTTGGTCTGATTGGTTACGTAAATACATTTTGTATAACCTATTCTTATTTCGGATCGACTGTAACAGTCCATTCGTCATCCAACATTTAAATGTCTTGTTTTGTTTTGTTTTAAAATACAATTGGAAAATGCTTAGCATACAATGCACGAAAATTATTTTGAAAAAAATAATAACTATCGTTTGGATCTTCTGCAGCATATACATCCCTCCAGTCGACTTCGTGCAAATTCCTAATTAAGGCCTCAATATTTCTCTGATTTATAATTCTGTGACCGATGTTTACTTTCAATGATTTTACATTGGCAACATTTAGCTTTGAAATGGTAAAGACATGCAAATGATCGGATACATTACCATACAATAGACCAGTATCATGAAATGAAAGTAAGTTATTTGAAAGTATATTATCTATTAAAGTGGTGGATGACTTCGTAATTCGTGTAGGTTTGTCGATTAAGGGGGAGCATGAGTTACTGAATACTATATCGATAACGTTTTTTGTTGTTGTAATAAATCGATATTATAATCACCCATTACATAACACATTTTGTTGTCGCTAGTGATTTTGTTGAACACAATCTCCAGTGCTTCAGAAAAACTATCGGTCTGAGTATTTAGGGGTTTGTATACCACACCAACTATAATATTCTTTCTCTTTTCTTAAACTATTTCTATAAAAATGGAGTCACATATTTCTGAATCAATCGTCAGGTCTTCTCTTTGAAAATAATTATGTGAGTCCGCTATATTGCATTTCAACACCCCCGCCACGACCATGGTTTCTGTTCTCACAAATAAAAGTATATTCATCGATATTGAAAGACTAGCGTCTGTTAACCAAGTCACGACCCCTGTCTGTCATTCTTTCTCTTTTCTACATTATTTCCTGTTAATTCCACCTTGATCTAATCTAATTCCCAATACAGTGACAGTATATAACCATCCGATATTTAAAGATTTTATTATCAAGCATTAACTAGCAAATCTCACGTCGACAACTAAAAATGATCGCTAATGTTACTTTATAACAGTCTAGTGTTGCCAGGATTAGATTACTGCTCTGTTGTATGGTCGAACAGATTTCATTATCATACAACTAAGCTGCACAAAATTCAAAAGAGGGCAGCAAGAATAATATTGAACGAGACATATGACACACCGTCGGCTGATTTGTCTTAAATGGATGTCTCTAGACAAGCGGTTTGAGTTAAGTCGCGTTATGATGATATATAAATGCGTTCATAACTTAGCACCTTCTTACCTTCAGGTAGGCTTAATCTATCCTAATGATGTACATGAGCATCATACAAGGCAGTTATACAGTGGATGTTTACGTGTGCCTAGATTTCACACTGATTGTTATAAGTTATAGCTCTCAAATTAATGCCAGCTTGGCTCATGTTGAGAATTTCAAGCGTTATATTCAATTTAATTGAGAAGGAGACGAACGTTATTTCAAATGAATTGTATTTATATTTCAAGTTTTTCTTGTCCTATTTCATCATTTTAACCATGGTCAATGTTTTTCCTTGTTATATATGTGAGAAACCCGTAAAGTGTAATAAAAAAGCGCTACTTTGTACAAAATGTAACCAATGGATACATATTTCATGTGGAGATGTATCTTCCAAACAATATGATGATAAAACTGAACAATTTCACAATTGGAAATGTACCAAATGTATTTTCCTAGAAATGCCGCTTTGGAATGTTGAGGAATATAGAAATGTGAGCTTGAACCATACAAATTATGTTGATATAGACATTGAATTAAGTACGAATACCTGTACCTCTATAAATGACTTTCCAAAGGGTAAACGATTGAAAATTGCACATTTAAATATTCGTAGTCTTAGAAATAAGATGGATGATCTGCAATTATATTTGAGAGAAAATCCGTACGAAATTCTGACCTTGTCAGAAACATGGCTAAGTGAAAACATTTGTAATTCATTGTTACAAATTGATGGGTATCATTTTGAAAGACTAGATAGAGACGAAAAGGGAGGAGGAGTTGGATGTTTTATACAAAAGAATATATCATATATTAGACGACCTGATCTTGAAGACCGTGAGTTAGAAATTATGTGGCTAGAGATAAGACTACACAATCACAAACCAAAGTATCTTGGAGTTGTATATCGTCCACCTAACAGTAGAAGTGCCTTTTTCAATAACCTAGAAATTAATTTAGAAAATATATGTATGTTATCAAATGATATTGTAATATTAGGTGATTTAAATTGTAATATGTTAACTCAGAATAATCTTTCAAAGCAGATACATGATCTGAGTGACAATATGCATTTGTCTCAGCTGATAAGGACCCCGACACGTATAACCGTTAATAGTACAACCCTTATTGATCTAATTCTTGTGTCAAATAATTTGAAATCACTGGAGAGTGGCACACGGTCTATCGGTCTAAGTGATCATTTATTGATATACCTTGTATTGAAAGAAAAACCACCGCCCTCTATTTGTTCTGTGAGTACCTACCGTTCATTTAGAAACTTTAATGAAAATTCTTTCAAAAATGATGTTAAAGATATAAACTGGGATAATTTGTACTTAAACAATCACAATGTTGAGAATATGTGGAATATTTTCAAATGTACATTCAAAGACATTTGTGATCTTCATGCACCGTATGTCACAGTAAGAAATCGTTCTAGGGGGTCACCTTGGATTACCAACGAATATTTATGTATCGCAAGAGATAGGAATTATTTTAAATGCAAATTTGATAAACACAGAACTACAGACTATTGGGAAAAGTTTAAAGAATTCAGAAATAGGGCAAATGTACTGAACAAGAAGTTAAAGAAACAATATTATAAGAATCTTTGCATTGAAAATGGTAATGATATGAAAAAATCCTGGAAAGTACTCAAAAACTTACTCCCAAAGAAAGATGCCAATTCTGATTATAAAATTCTTGTAAATGACCAAATTATAGTAGACAAAGAAAAAGTAGCAGAATTGTTTAATGAAAGTTTCAATAATATTCAAAGCCAACTAACAGGAGCGAATGATTCTCATCTCAATATAAATGCATTGCAAACATTACCGCAAACAGCACATGAATTCAAATTTACAGAGATCGAGGAATGTTTTGTATTAAAAGAACTACTCAAGCTTGATGTATCAATAGCAGTTGGTATCGATGATCTTCCTCCAAAGCTACTTAAAATAGCTGCCCCACATATTGTTAGAGTCTTAACAGTATTGTTCAATTGTTCATTGTCAAAAGGGTATGTTCCTCATGAATTCAAAGTTGCTAAAATAACCCCTATTCGTAAAGGTGGAAACAAAATGGAATTAACTAACTACCGACCTATTTCCATTCTACCCACAATGTCAAAGATATTTGAAAAAGCAGTGCACAATCAGATATACTCTTACTTAAACAAACATTCTTTGTTAAGTGAACGGCAATCAGGTTTTAGACCAGGACATTCAACTTTAACATGCTTGACTGAAATAGTCGAAGGTATACTTGACAATATGGACAAAGGTCTGGTCACTGGAGCCATTTTTCTTGACCTGAAAAAGGCGTTCGACGTTATACCACATCCATTGATTATTAAGAAAATGTTATTGTATGGTATTGGGGGAGTTGAACTTGAGTGGTTCGAATCCTATCTATCTAATAGGCAACAATGAGTATTCTTGCAAGGGACGAAGAGTAATTTTCTAACTGTGAGATCAGGAATTCCACAAGGATCAATACTGGGGCCATTAATGTTTTGCCTCTATGTGAATGATATTTGTAACCTGCAACTCCATTCTAAGACAAAGATTTCCTTATATGCAGATGACACGGCAGTATTTCATCATGAAAAGGATTATAAAGTTTGTGAATACAATCTCCAAAAAGACTTTTCCCGTATCTTGAAATGGCTAAAATACAATGGACTGTTTTTAAATGCAAATAAAACCCAAACAATACTTTTTGGTTCCAAAAGAAAAATTCAAAATAATAATATTTGTATTCGTTACAGTGACAATGTACTCGACTCAGTCGAAAGTATGAAATATCTAGGTGTAACACTAGACAAAAGTTTAACATGGTCGTTACATGTAAAAGAAGTTGTTAAGAAAGTATCGGGTACGATTGCCTGCATTAGACGCATACGCAATTACATTTCCCGTAATAATCTGATTACATTATACTATTCTCTTATCCTACCGCATTTAAACTATTGTAATTCAGTATGGGGAAATACTTCGAAACAAAATCTAACAAAGTTGCAAAAATTACAAAATAGATATGCACGATTAGTTCTTCGTGCCGAATATTTTACACCCCAAAATGTTTTAATGAGTAAATTGAAATGGCGGTCATTAGAGGAAAGAATTAAATATCAGAAATGCATCTTGATTTTTAAAATCATAAACGACCTATCACCACCATATCTAAATCCATGTATAAGTAAAAGACCGGTATTATATTCTACTCGTTATGCTTTAAACAGTCCATTATTCATTCCGAAATGTAAAACAAATTTTAAAACAAAAACCTTAGCGGTTTCAGGAGCTAAATTATACAATAAATTACCCTATCATATTAAAAATTGTAAGTCGCTGCAAAGTTTTAAAAAGAATGTCAAAACTTTTCAGTTTCCCTTGTAAACATATTTTCACGTTAATTTGACCTTTATTTATTTTATTTATTATATTTCATTCATCTAGTTTTCTCAATTTGATAGTTGTATTTTTTTTCCTTATAATTGTTAATGCGTGTTTTTCGTTACGTATGTTTAATTATTGTATATACCATGTATATTTTACCTTTGTATGTATGTTTTGGATTCATGTTATTATTGTACATGTTTTTATGTGTATGCAGGGCTCTCTGGGAGAGCAGGTTCAGAAATGAACTTGAATGAGACGCGTGGCTACACAATGCGAGCGGTATTATGAATGTCTAATTGACTCGTATACATCTGTGCAAAAATGCGAAGTTGGCACGCCTACGTCCGTGCAAATCGGCGAACAAAGCAAACAAAGAGTTAAATAAAACTATAATAAACAAATAAATAAATTGTTTCTTCCATATTTGAATGGAATAAGCTAGGTAATTCGTTGAGAACGGCTTCCTCTGTCAATTCATTTAAGAGATTGTTTAAACAAAGTTGTAATTTGTGAATGGCTCAGCCGATCATACACTACGTGCATGCTCTGTAATATTAACATGACTTATTCACATAATTGCGACTTAATTAATATTTTCCTATTGACATTACTGTTTACTAGGTTAATGATATATGTTTATTTTGCAAACGAGTGTTATTTTTTAACTGTTCTGTATAAACGTTATAAACTATAACATTTAATTTTGTCGGTAATTGGTGGCCATTTTTGTCGGTAATCGTTGGCCTCTGCACCGTTCAACAACCGAACTGCATATTCCGATCACTATCTTTACGATTCTGAAACACTTCCCGTCGTTTTCGCACTTTTACGAGAGGGCATAATTTCCGCGTCCAAATTTTGAAGACCAAAATTTAGACGCAGAAAATAACTTCCTGACACTTACAGCAAAGGAGAAAAAAGAGAAAAAGAAAAAAAAAAAAAATGGTATCCGGGGGGGGGGGGGTGGAATTATAATTTGGACGTGCATGTGAATATAACAAAATCAATGACCGGGGACAGTTATCTCGAAACGCTGGGACAAAGGCATTAAAGGCCTACATGTATCTATATAAACAAAAAAGTTGCCAAGTGAATAATCATGTGACGAGCATGTGAGCACAAGTCTTTTTTTTAACACCTGTTTGTGTAGTCATATATTCATCTTTCTGTGTACAAAGCTTGTTAATAATTACTTTACCAAAACTGGGCCAAATTTCTTATCATGTTGATGAAACCAGAACCTTGCAGTACACACCAATACTTTATGCGAAATCATCAACTTTTTCGAAATCATTCCACACCGTTTCTTTCACAATGCAATCGCATGACCAGAACTCAACTTTATTTTTTAACTGTTTCTATATAGTCATGTTTGAGCTAATAGTGCCTAGATAATCACCGGTTAAACAAGGGAAAGGGGGTTAAAGTAGGTGCGCAATATCTTCGCTTTTTTTTTTTGGGGGGGGGGGACTACAAATTACATAAAACAACATCCAGGGGAATTACCGTCTACTTTTCTATGTATGTTTATTTAAATCGCCATATGATCTCTACAGTTTCTCTTTATGTATGCTTTGATAATGCATACACATTTCCATCATACGCGATGACGGCAAATTTTTGCAAAGCCTCTGTACATTGTCTCGTTGATGATCTAAACACGTCGACCCCCCCCCCCCCCCCCCGCCTCCCACCGCTAATGCCCGTTGATGAATGTGTACATCTTTCTGAGACAAAGCCTCATTGTCCAAAGGTGCGAAGCTCTTTTTCTTTGGTTGATGAATAGCCGAGTAGGCATACGGCCTTTGTGAATTATAACTACCCCTAATTCACGAAACAAGTCTTTTTCTTAGTACACATCTCTAACACGGAATAAGAATTAAATTATATATTTTTATACCTAATACAAGACCCAAGAGAACATCGTTTCGAATGTTGATGGATATAATGTGAGAAACCATTTTACAAACGACTTCGCCCTAAATTGACTGTAACGTTTTCATGTTTATCTGTATGAGCATAAAGCAAGTCAATTTGTAAACGAACATTGCCTAGATAACGACAATGTTTGAGCTAATAGTGCCTAGATAATCAACGGTTAAACAAGGGAGAGGGGGTTAAAGTAGGTGCGCAACTCTTTGCTTTTTTTTTTGGAGGGGGGTTTGGGGGGAGGGGACTACAAACGGAATATACATGTTAATAATGCATAAACATTTCCATCAGAAGCGATAACGGCAAAATGTTGCAAAGCCTCTGGATCGTTGATGATCTACACACTTTGACCCCCCCCCCCCCCCGCTTCCCACCGCTAATTCCAAACTATAAACAATGAATGTGTATATCTTTATGAGACAAAGCTGTCCAAAGCTTATTTTCTTGGTCCGCAGTATGACTGACCTACACATAGCAGTACATTTTGTCACCCTCCCCCCCCCCCCCCCCCCCCCCACCGACTCCCTTCCCCACACACCCAACATGTATGATGTACATGTATTGAATGAATACAATAAAAAATGCAACCGAAACAAAATCTGGCCAAGTTACGTAAGAGGAACAATGGACGTGGCCGTGTGTAAAGGTCTGTTGGATACGTGTATGCCGGGAAAAGACCACCCGTTTGGGCGGGTGGGGGGGGGGGGGGGGGTCTTGTTGTTTTGCAGTTTTCGTTACTGTTTTCAAAGAAAGTTAATGGGATCGCATTCCGACGTACTCCTAAATGACAATTGTTATCAAACAAATATCGTAGAACCAGATTTTAATCTAATTTAAAAAATAATCATGCGAAGAATAATAATCATGCAAGATAAAGGAATGAACAAGAAGATGTGATGACATCTCTCTCGCTCGATTTTTCAGTGCCATTTTACATCTTCTTTTCTGGTATTATTTTTTTTCCGTTTCGCTATTTGCTTTTATTCCGAAAGTATTCCTTTCGATCTTGAGATAAATTATTATACCATAGCCTCGATATGGAGAAGAAAAGCACGGAACGATCGAGCGCCTGATGACATCGAAACAAGAAGAATATTACTATACAATAATTATAAAAAGTAAAGCATCGTGACAAAAAATGGAAACTAAAGAGGAATCCAAAGCGATGGGCTGGAGTTGATCGGAGAGACAAATATTATAATAATTAATAAACATATGCCCAACTTTCTCTCTCTCCTTTTTTCCTCAGTGTCGTTTTCAATCTTCATCCCTCATAGTGTTTTCTGTTCCGCGATTTTTAATGAGATCGCGTTTCGACGTAGCCTATTCTACCCATATATAAAAATAGCTAATCGTAATCATAAGGTAGAACCAAATTTGACCCTATATTAAATATTCATTGAAATATATAACAATCATGGACAGATAAAGCAATGGTAAAAACCGTGTACAATGGAATTATATTATTCAAAAAGATTACAAGAGCGTGAGCAAAAGTTTGTCATGCATAGGAAATTCATGTTGTATAGAAAACATGTTGTGAATGGAATAAGTTGTCCTAATATTAAGTTATGTTAAATCTTGGTGACGAAATGATTAAATAACTGACTTCACTGTGAATAATTGTCTCCTTTGCCTCTTGTTGTTTTCTTTAATAATTGAGTTGTCGAGACGGATACCCATGAGGACAACATAATACAAAGAGATCGAGGTAGTGGGACCAAGACAGCGAAAGAGAAATGGAGCTTGAACATGACGAACATCATAATAGAGAGAGAGAGAGAGAGAGAGATGGGAGTAAAATGCTTGTTCAAGGTGTCCTATACTGTATACAACAGCGGTGCAATAGAATAAAAACAAGAGAGAGAGAGAGAGAGAGAGAGAGAGAAGGAAACGAAGGGAAAGGGAAGGAGGAGAGAAAGGGAGAGAAAGAAGAGGAAGAAGAAAAGAAAAGGGGGTAAGAAGGAGATCGAGGGCCTTGCCTCTCAGGCTTTTACCTCCCCAACCCCCCCCCCCCCCCCACCCCAACCCCAATCAAACAAATTAAGAGCGAAAGAAGGAAAGGGAAAGAAAAAAGGAAAAGAGGAGATAAAGGAAAGGGAAAAAAGAGGAAGAAGAAAGAAAAGAAGCCAACAAGTTGTGGATCGGGGGAGGCAAAATTTAAACGTAGTTTATTTCTAATTCCATAACCTTACGATGACTTACAAATGTTGCTAAATGATGGTCATTTGACGGTAATTTAATGCCTAAAACCCCTGAAATTCTTGGGGCTCCGTCCCCTGGACCTCAACCCAAAGAGTGTCCTGCCAGTGTCACAAAATAATAAGGTATCAACAAATACTCACCTGACCGTAATAAAAACGCCTAAAACCCCTGAGCTTCCGGCGGCTCTGCCTTCTGGACCAAACCAAAGGCCCTAAAGCGGGCCCCTGAATGTTTATCTGACCGTAATTAAACGCCTAAAATCCCTGAGCTTCCGGGGGCTCCGCCCCCTTAACCCCATGCCAATACGTGACCTGCCAGTGTCACAATAAGGTCCCCCTCCCCCCCCCCCCCCCCCCCCGAAAAAAAGGAAGAGGACATAGGAAGAAAAAGTAGCAGACAAAGAACTTTTTTTTTTAATTCAGACAAGGATTAAGAGTCGAGAACTCTACAAAGAATCGTCTTCTTTCTCTAGTAATATTTTAATGAAACGTCAAAGCTTCCGCGCTTCGCGCAGGAGGGGGGAGGGGGCAATTGAATTCAGACAAGGATTAAGAGTCGAGAATGGCACAATGAATCGTCTTCTTCCTCTAATAATTAAATGAAACGTCAAAGCTTCCGTGCTTCGCGCGGGAGGGGGGGGGGGGGGACTGAATTCAGACAAGGATTAAGAGTTGAGCTAAGGCGGATCCCTGAATGCTTATCTGACCGTTATAAAATGACTCAAATCCCTGAGTTTTATGGGGCTCAGCCCCCTTGACCCTACGCCAATTAATAAACCGCATGTAAGAGAATGGGGTGATGCCGATTTTTTTTTGTCTGCCACCCAAGTGTTTTTGCTTATTACGTTGTTGCTGGCCACCATTACATCCGAAAATTTGGCTCGCAAATTTTGGCCCCCCCCCCCCCCCTAAGAACTCCTGGATCCGCGCCTGTCGCTGAGGCTCTACAGCCTGCTCCACTTCTCTAAAAATCGTTGGGCGATGCCTATAACCAGCGGCGACCGAGCAGGCTACTAATCGGTCGGTCGCCGCTCTGAGTTGTGACCATAGCTTAATGTAAAGCGTTTGCGTATGATTCTTATATTTATAATAATACTTGATCAATGAACAGTGCAATGTTTGTATTCTACCAGACCGTCGAATGAAACTGTAATAATCCACTAGGCTGCTCTTTAAGAAAATTCCCCCTGACACATCTCTATCTATATTTATCTACACATTTCGGAAATCATATACGTATTGATTAAATTTTGTGTGTATTTAACGTTAACAAATCAAGATTTAAATTTTATCTTGATATCGAGGATTCAGTTATTTCTTACTATCCCCTGTATATTCCTGTCACTCCTTTGTAACTCTTTTTTTCCCTCTCTTGTTCTCTATTTTATCCTTCTCTCTTTCTTTGTCTATTTTCTTTCTTTATCTCTCTGCGTCCTTCTTTCACTATCTCTTTCTCTATCTCTCTCTCTTATCTATCCATCTCAATCTCTCTCAACACTCGCGTCTTTTCTTCTCTCTTCATGTCTCTTTTTGTTTAAATCTCTTTTCATCGCCGTTTGTTTCTCCTCGCTCTCCCTCTCCCCTTCTTCCTTGTTGTATGTTTACTTTTCTCTCTATCGTCATATTTTACCTTATTTAGTTCAACATGTCTCATTGATTTAATGCCTATTTCTTGTTCTTTCTATGTGGTTGCTTTATTCATGATACTTCAATAATGCATTTTTATTGCCAATGTCCCTCTTGAAATGTCCATCTTGTAAACCTTCGCGGCCGCGAGGAAAGTATTAGAGTAAACCATTTTTAATGAATGAATGAGAAAAAAGGCCCATTATGAAATTGGAAATGGGTTCTAAATTGCGAAATTAAGAAAGGGTTCATAACTATGTCCGAATCAAAATGTAAAAGGTCATGATTTTTACGCTCCATATTTTCGAAAACGAAATAGACCGGGCTATTTATTATTGATAATTTTTCTCACTTCCTTAAGACACGTTTTGTAATCTTGATAGAGTTCATCTTCTCTTTCTTTAAAGGCAGGCTTTACTACTTCAGCCAGAAGGGATTACACCGCCCAGCGAGCCAGCGAGGTCACTGTGACAGGTGGCTATCTCATTAACTCAGCTCTCATTTAACATACGAAAAAGAGGATCATGGTGGACCAACGGGCACCGATTGGGGAAGTTTTCTATATAGAGGGAGCAAGTAGCTACAAGTAGGACAGTGTGCCTGTGACGTTTCTTTAGTAATCGATTTTTAAAAGACTCTTTGAATTTGACCGCTTTTTAAAGACAGATGATTAAGACGTGCGCTGGCCGGACAATTATAGATATTTCTATCTTTCCTTTTAAATCACGCACTTGTATTCTCGACATAGCTTCTGTTTTCTTTTTCTTTTTAATAGAGCTATAGAATTTCTTTTTTAAACGAAAAAAATACACTCGAAGAAAAACTGTTTATACCTTCTACCCTTTTCTATTATCGACCTTTTTACTCAATATATTTACAGAAAATTCATTTAATAAAAAGCTATATGACAATATATGCTTCATTGTCTTGCTTGCCGTTGACATGTTTGTTTTAATTATCTATTCAGTCCCCAAATAACTGAAAGAGATGTACGTTAGATTTTTATTTTCTAAATTCTTCGAAAAACAAAGTACCCCTGATTTCTAGACTGAACTCTATCTTTCAAACGCAACTCATCAGAACTTGAAAACATGACGGCGGCATATTATAATATAATATAAATATTATCTGTCTCGCCTCGACTTGACAAAGATAATATTATCTCCCTCACCTCGACTTGACAAAGATAACATTTTGGCAGGCATATTTAAAAACAGTTCATTTTGGCGGGCATATTTAAAATCACGACTTCACATTCAACCAATCAGATGGCAGGATTAGGAAAGATTCTTAAAGTAAGGTATATAATAGGATTTATATCATTGAAGCATCACAAAAATAAACACAAAGATATGATTTGGATATTATAAACAATAGGCGAGCCAGTAGTTTAAAATAGCAAATCTTATGTTGTTACCAAATTTTTTTTTTTTGAATATGAAAATACAAGGCATCTAATCCATTTACAGGCAGGATGCATCTACATGAAGTGAGCCCACATATATCCACGGTACGACTGGTCTCTTTATTGAAAAAGGCATATCAGAAAAGAATGACCACATATTTGTCTCTAGTGACTAGTTGTTGTTGTTGTTTTGGGGTTTATAAGGCTGTCCAATCTGAAAAAGATTATTTTCGCCAGGCTATACTGTTTTTTCGAGTTATTTATCAGTGATGATAAGATGGCGCTGTTTCTTTTGCTCTGACAAATTAGATTCTGCTTTATAAAGATATCGTTTGGCAGGGTGTGGCGGTGAACCAGGCCGCGGGTGGCTTTTTCAATTAGGCCGACGGCGGCCAGACGACCTCATTAAGAAGAGGCTCGGCTTCCATGCGAGAGGTTGGAGTTTGGCGGCATATCACTGTCCTCCCGCCGGCGGCAGCCAGGCTGAGCTCATGTTTTCTAGCTTTTTCCGAGGCTCGGTTTCCGTTCGATAGGCGGCAGCCAGCGCATGCTTTTGGATGCCATTTCGTGCCGCCAGCGGTAGTCGGCTGAGCTAATTTTTAAAAAATGCAGCCAAGACGCATAAGTGCAGTTAGCTGCCGCCGGCTGGTATATTTATTTTTGACGCCTCGCCTAAATATGTTCATGTTTATTCAGGGTCTCATGGAAGACGAGTACTTGTTAGTGAATGGGCTACCCTGTCAAAAGAATAGAAATAAATAAATAAATAAATAAAATGTAGGCCAATTCCTATATTTTTTTCTGACTTTTCATTTACGCCGGGACACCGTGACGTCATACACTATTCACGTTCTATTATTAAGGCATAGGTTCTTCAATCAATTACATTTTCATTTCATTGAATGAGATAAAATCATCAAAATGCGTTCTTCATGATGTAAAGTAGAGTCAAAGGTGAAACTGGTTATTGCATGTACATGGTCATTGGTCATATTGTGTCAATCTTTCTTCCATAGATCCATAAAGATCAAGGCTACATAATTAAAACTTGTCATATGGATAGATCATAATGGGAGAAGCATTTTATAAAATAATATGAAATCGTGAAATTGCGATCTTCGTTATCTAAAACATTAGCATGCGTATCACCTAATTCGTCTAAGTGACGATTTAAAGTCCAATTGTTTTTGTATTTGTTGCCAAAGCCAATAGGTAACGCAGATTTGTACAGGTAGGCCTAATGCACTTAAATGGTATTAATCCGTTACATTGTTATAACGAAAGTGACTCTAACATTGCCCTTTTTTGTTATATAAAAATTATATTACTACGATTTACATTAATTGCTCTTTCCCTCTCTTTTTAAAGACAATTATATAATTAACTATCATTCGGGTCCAATAAGTTATAGGCCCCTCCATTGTGAAATCATTGCAAAATAGCTATGAAATACGAAACAATAAACTGAAACTGAAACTGAAATGGCTAACAATATTAAAATCGTTTAAAACACTTAGATATATATATATATATACAGTTAACAACGCAATTATTCATACCCTTGTAAATTTGATGATTTTTTTTTTCGTTGTGCAAGAATAAAAGGTGAACTGGTTGAATAAGGACCATTGTTAAATACTTGCGGATGTAAGCTTTGATGTGTCACATTCTCAAGAAACATTAATTGGTACAAATCAATTTAAAAAACTTTAAATATTACAAAACTTGACAATTGCATGAATAAGTTGTTTTGCCCAGGGAGCACAGCAGGTTCTTGAGACATGGAATGTTGTAAAAGGTTGATGGGTATTAACGTGTGCAGGGAACCTCCCTGCACAATTTCTAGGTGAACAACCTTTGCACTATGCTACTGGAAAAAATGGCCGCCATGTATAACTACTGTTGGACAATTCTAGGGATTACTTGTTAACAGGACCTCATTTCTACCATGTATAAGGTGTCAAATGAAAGACAATTAAATTTACTCCAAGATGATACCTCATTCAATAGGTTTTGGGATGATTTGCATAAAACATATGAGCCAAAATGTGATCTTTTCTTTTTCTTTTTTTTAACCATTTTTTTTACCATTTAACAAAATTAATGAATTGCGCCAAAATATATATTTCTCAATATTTATTTGATTATGATGCCAACCGACTTTTGAAACTTGCTGGAAAACTGTTCATCATCCTGGTTGATATCATATCAAAATTTCAAGTCTATTGCTTTCCTAACTAAAATGTTATAACGCTCTAAATTTGACACTTTGTTCAGAGCCAAAATGGAAAATTTGATTGGTAAGGGCTATCTTCTCCTAAGCAACGGTAACATAGTGACGTGAAAACTAGAATATATCACGAGAAATTGCTATCACCAAGTAGATGACTACTTTTATAGGAAGGTATGATGTCAAATGGTGTATTTTCATCATATTTTAATGATAATTTTCACTTAGTTCCCGTTGCTATGGTAATAATATGCCTAGCAACCGATATATAATGTGTTTTCAGAGTCAAATTAGGATATGGGTCAAATAACACGTAAAATCAGACCTGTTCCAAGTGGCAGACATAATTTGCCGTCTTAAACCTGTTCACAGTGCATGTTGTAGTTCAGAACTTGCACCCTACCCCTCCCTCCACTGAAATGCCCCCCCCCCTCCCCCATCAACAGTTATTTTGGGGTGGGGGGGGGGGCAGTATGTTGTTTTGCAAAAAGTTTTTAAGCGGTTGGATAGCTTAGGTAACGGTAGTTCATTTGTACTCACGTGAGCTTTTATGCACATCTTTCAATAAGGATATTACAGTCGAATGCTTATGCCTGAAACCTCATTGCTCGGCGCAGAGTATATTGTTTTCTTTCATATACGATTCCAGTTGATTGCATACTAGTCTTTCCAGAATTTTTGAGACGGATGGCAAAATGGAAATGGGTCTAAAATTAGAAGGAGCTACGAGTTCGTAATGACGTTATCACAGTTTTTCCTTCATAATCATTTTGCCTTCGGCGTAGGCTAGAAGGGATGAGGTTTAGATTACGTCATGCGCTAATGAGTTAAAATACATGAGTTAAAATACGGCTTCCAAGATTTTCAACATGGATGTCGATTTTGATCCACAATTTCTAGAAAATGGACCATTAAACGGATTCATTCAGTCAAGTTGGTAAGTGGAACCGACGTAAAATAGCCTAGGCCTAATTTTCAAAATAGAACAAATCGGATATGCATGAGGTAAAATGAAATTTTGGGGAATTTGGGGGGCATAAAAATATGGCCGTAAATGGCCATGGTGTTTGAAAGTAAACGTCCATGGTCGGTTTCTGTCTCTAAAGAGAGGAGCCGACCCTACCCAAATAAGAGGCTTAACGAACGAAAGAGACAGAAAATTCGGTCTAGTAGGATTTCTGATAATTATGCACAGAGAACATAAAATGGAAAGGTGCCTGGAATAGAGGATAATAATAGCAGTCAAGCTCATGAATATTCATATCATGGGCGTTACCACCCATTTACATTTGCATACACAATCATTATTTAATATATAATGTAAATGCGCTTTTCATTATATATTATATAATGGAAATGCGCTTTTCGATATATATCATATAATGGAAATGCGCTTTTCATTATATATCATATAATGGAAATGTGCTTTGCATTATATATTATATAATGGAAATACGCTTTTCAATATATATATAATAGGTTCGTGAACTGTTATTATTTATAAATAATGAAGAGGGGAGTCGCTATTATAAATAAATAATGTAAAAGTGAAATGCAATTAGTTATAAACAATGAAAATTGGAATGGTAATTATTTATAAATAATGAAAGTTTGAATTGTAATTATTTATAAATAATGGCAATTATATATAAATAATGGCAATTATATATAAATAATGATAATGTGTTTTGTCATTATATATAAATAATGAAGATGTGAATTGTAATTATTTATAAATAATGGCAATTATATATAAATAATGAAACGTACTTTGTCATTATTTATAAATAATAGGAATGTGAATTGTAATTATTTATAAATAATGAAAATGTGTTAGGAATTATATGCATATAAAAAAGTACATTTACTTGCATTATATGTAAATAATGGTTATTATTTGTTAAATAATGATTATATAACATATAATTTGTCTATATAATTGTTTTACAAACGGCGCCTCATAGATAACTGCATCAAAATGTTCTTCTCCCTACATAGTACGATACAGTTAAGTTGGTTGTAAGAGAAATCAAATCTAAGTCCATGAAACAAACGAACATTTCTGGAGCCCCTGCAATACACGTCAACCCGCGGCCTCTTCGCTAGATGAAGTATTTCTGCAATAAGACCCAGGGGAGACTTACAATTGTTCTACCTCATTAGCTCGATCCACACTTTTTGTAATTTGCGAAGATATAATGATTCATGAAGTTTGTACGTCAGGTCGTCGCTGGGAATCAACTTATCAATGTCATTCAATTAACATTGTAAATTTTCATTGGTAATCGAATGGGCATGCGAAGCCTGGGTTCAATTTTTACACTGATACGAAAGCATGAGAGCCCGGGTCAGTTTCCGTGTACATTAACACCTACACACCATTTTCATTTTTATATGCAGGTCTTCTACAAAGATGAAATGGTACTGCGGTGCGAAACTCAATCCAGCTAATGACTCATACTAAAATAGTAAATTATTATAAGGAAAATGTTATTGCTGCTAGATTCAAGATCAACAATATGTGATTATTTATTTGTTCAAATGCTATTTTGGTACGCACACACACATGCACATCCCATATATGAATACAGGATATCTCACTGATCACAAATTCATACTCCAACCCCCATCCTCCTTGTTACATGGTAGTTTTAATAGAGCAGTCGCAGTCGACTAGTTTATGCGCTTGACTTGAAATGCAAAGGCCAAGGGTTCGATCCCTGACACGGCACTGTCTTTTGGCAAGGCATTAATCTACATTTGTCACTTCAAACCCAGGAGAGACATTGGAAACCGGTAGGAGGACAAAATCCTTTTTCTTAGTGATTGCAACATGCCCTCACGGTGATCATGCATAGTGTATGAATATTCACAGGGAGTGGAGATGGTGAATGGTAAATGAATCCCATGACTAGGGTAATAATATCTGTACATCGCCTAAAGACGGTATTTCGTATGAAGCGGTATACAAATACATATTATTAGTATTACTATTTTGATGATGATTATTATTATTATTATTAGAGTTATCAAAGGGGTCGGAATATTTGTTTGTTGTTGTAATATATATATGTTTTAAAAGCTTTTTTGCATGTATTCAGATTTTCATAATTATACAAAATGATGAATAGGCACACAATCGTTCTTACAGTATAAAGATACATGTAGTACATTGTCTCATACATTATAAACACAGACATATTTTAAAAATATTTTCCATAAGTATCCAAACTAATATAGTACACATTCAATCAAGTGTACAAAATGTGCTACAATTCCTTTAAAAAAGAAAAAGGTGACGGTAATAGTACTTCATATTCATATTTCCGGATACAACATTATGAAAAGGAACAATCTTACAACATATCTTCTATGAAAATTAATTAGTTCAATATAAATTAGGCAATCTGAACAAAGATTTTCTTATATAAACAAAAAGTATAAGTTGAAGGTGCTGCTTCATAACCCATGATAACAAAATTTGTTATATTTAAAAAGAATGATACGGTGCATTTTTCATTATAACTATATGTGCTGATATTATGAAACAGCGTCATCTTGTGCTATAAGCCAAAGCGGCAAAAAAACGTTGTGACAGCATAGAGTGTTTATTGCAAGAGGACCCGGGGGAGATTAACAATTTTTCTACCTTCTTATTTTTGTTCGACACTTTAGCTTGATTCACACTTTTTGTAATTTGCGATAATTAATGGGAATCAACTTATAAAGGCCATTCAATGAATTTAACATTGTGACTTTTCATTGGTAATCGAATAGGGATGCGAAGCCTTAGTTGAATTTTACACTGATACCAAAGCATGAGAGCCCGGGTCAGTTTCCATGTACATTAACACCTACAAACCATTTTTATTTTTATATGCAGGTCTTCTACAAAGATGAAATGGTACTGCAGTGCGAAATACAAATCCTGCTAATGACTCATACTAAATTGGTAAATTATTATAAGGAAAATGTTATTGCTGCTAAATTCAAAATCAACAATATGTGATTATTTATTTGTTCAAATGCTATTCTGGTACGCACACACACATTTTGTTCAGCACCTTCGATATATGAATACAGGATATCTCACTGATCACAAATTCATACCCCAACCCCCATCCTCCTTGTTACATTGTAGTTACAATAGAGCAGTCGCAGTCGACTAGTTTATGCGCTTGACTTGAAATGCAAAGGCCAAGGGTTCGATCCCTGACACGGCACTGTCTTTTGGCAAGGCATTAATCTACATTTGTCACTTCAAACCCAGGAGAGACATTGGAAACCGGTAGGAGGACAACATCCTTTTTCTTAGTGATTGCCACATGCCCTCACGGTGATCCTGCATAGTGTATGAATATTCACCAAGGAGTGGAGATGGCGAATGGTAAATGAATCCGATGACCAGGGTAATAATAATTGTACTTCGCCTAAAGACGGTATTTCGTATGGAGCGCTATACAAATACATGTTATTAGTATTACTATTATGATGATGATTATTATTAGTATATTGTAGTTATCAAAGGGGTCGAAATATTTGTTTGTTGTTGTAATATTTTATTTTTTTAAAGGTTTTTTGCCTTTATTCAGATTTTCATAATTATACAAAATGATGAATAGGAACACAATTGTTGTTACAGTATAAACATACATGTAGAACATTGTCTCATACATTTTAAACACAGACATATTTTAAAAATATTTTCCATAAGTATCCAAACTAATATAGCACACATTCAATGAAGTGTACAAATTGTGCTACAATTCCTTTAAAAAAGGAAAAGGTGACGGTAATACTTCATATTAATATTTTTGGATACAACATTATGAAAAGAAACAATTTTTACAACATATCTTCTATGCAAATTAATTAGTTCAATATAAATTAGGCAATCTGATCAAAGATTTTCTTATATAAACAAAAAGTATGAGGTGAAGATGCTGCTTCATAACCCATGATAACAAAATTTGTTATATTTAAAAAGAATGATACGGTGCATTTTTCATTATAACTAAATGTGCTGATATTATGAAACAGCGTCATCTTGTGCTATAAGCCAAAGCGGCAAAAAAACGTTGTGACAGCATAGAGTGTTTATTGCAAGAGGACCCGGGGGAGATTAACCATTTTTCTACCTTCTCATTTTTGTTCGACACTTTAGCTTGATTCACGATTTTTGTAATTTGCGATAATTAATGGGAATCAACTTATAAAGGCCATTCAATGAATTTAACATTGTGACTTTTCATTGGTAATCGAATAGGGATGCGAAGCCTTAGTTGAATTTTACACTGATACGAAAGCATGAGAGCCCGGGTCAGTTTCCATGTACATTAACATCTACACACCATTTTTATTTTTATATGCAGGTCTTCTACAAAGATGTAATGGTACTGCAGTGCGAAACACAATCCTGCTAATGACTCATACTAAAATAGTAGATTATTATAAGGAAAATGTTATTGCTGCTAAATTCAAAATCAACAATATGTGATTATTTATTTGTTCAAATGCTATTCTGGTACGCACACACACATTTTGTTCTGCACCTTCGATATTTGAATACAGGATATCTCACTGATCACAAATTCATACCCCAACCCCCATCCTCCTTGTTACATTGTAGTTTTAATAGAGCGGTCGTAGTCGACTAGTTTATGCGCTTGACTTGAAATGCAAAGGCCAAGGGTTCGATCCCTGACACGGCACTGTCTTTAAGCAAGGCATTAATCTACATTTGTCACTTCAAACCCAGGAGAGACATTGGAAACCGGTAGGAGGACAACATCCTTTTTCTTAGTGATTGCCACATGCCCTCACGGTGATCATGCATAGTGTATGAATATTCACCAGGAAATGGAGATGGTGAATGGTAAATGAATCCGATGACCAGGGTAATAATATCTGTATATCGCCTAAAGACGGCATTTCGTATGAAGCGCTATACAAATACATATTATTAGTATTACTATTATGATGATGATTATTATTAGTATATTATAGTTATCAAAGGGGTCGAAATATTTGTTTGTTGTTGTAATATTTTAGTTTTTTAAAGGTTTTTTGCCTTTATTCAGATTTTCACAATTATACAAAATGATGAATAGGAACACAATTGTTGTTACAGTATAAACATACATGTAGAACATTGTCTCATACATTTTAAACACAGACATATTTTAAAAATATTTTCCATAAGTATCCAAACTAATATAGCACACATTCAATGAAGTGTACAAAATGTGCTACAATTCCTTTAAAAAAGGAAAAGGTGACGGTAATACTTCATATTAATATTTTTGGATACAACATTATGAAAAGAAACAATTTTTACAACATATCTTCTATGCAAATTAATTAGTTCAATATAAATTAGGCAATCTGAACACAGATTTTCTTATATAAACAAAAAGTAAAAGGTGAAGATGCTGCTTCATAACCCATGATAACAAAATTTGTTATATTTAAAAAGAATGATACGGTGCATTTTTCATTATAACTAAATGTGCTGATATTATGAAACAACGTCATCTTGTGCTATAAGCCAAAGCGGCAAAAAAACGTTGTGACAGCATAGAGTGTTTATTGCAAGAGGACCCGGGGGAGATTAACAATTTTTCTACCTTCTAATTTTTGTTCGACACTTTAGCTTGATTCACGATTTTTGTAATTTGCGATAATTAATGGGAATCAACTTATAAAGGCCATTCAATGAATTTAACATTGTGACTTTTCATTGGTAATCGAATAGGGATGCGAAGCCTTAGTTGAATTTTACACTGATACGAAAGCATGAGAGCCCTGGTCAGTTTCCATGTACATTAACACCTACACACCATTTTTATTTTTATATGCAGGTCTTCTACAAAGATAAAATGGTACTGCAGTGCGAAACACAATCCTGCTAATGACTCATACTAAAATAGTAAATTATTATAAGGAAAATGTTATTGCTGTTAAATTCAAAATCAACAATATGTGATTATTTATTTGTTCAAATGCTATTCTGGTACGCACACACACATTTTGTTCAGCACCTTCGATATATGAATACAGGATATCTCACTGATCACAAATTCATACCCCAACCCCCATCCTCCTTGTTACAATGTAGTTACAATAGAGCAGTCGCAGTCGACTAGTTTATGCGCTTGACTTGAAATGCAAAGGCCAAGGGTTCGATCCCTGACACGGCACTGTCTTTTGGCAAGGCATTAATCTACATTTGTCACTTCAAACCCAGGAGAGACATTGGAAACCGGTAGGAGGACAATATCCTTTTTCTTAGTGATTGCCACATGCCCTCACGGTGATCATGCATAGTGTATGAATATTCACCAGGAAGTGGAGATGGTGAATGGTAAATGAATTCGATGACCAGGGTAATAATATCTGTATATCGCCTAAAGACGGCATTTCGTATGAAGCGCTATACAAATACATATTATTAGTATTACTATTATGATGATGATTATTATTAGTATATTATAGTTATCAAAGGGGTCGAAATATTTGTTTGTTGTTGTAATATTTTATTTTTTTAAAGGTTTTTTGCCTTTATTCAGATTGTCATAATTATACAAAATGATGAATAGGAACACAATTGTTGTTACAGTATAAACATACATGTAGAACATTGTCTCATACATTTTAAACACAGACATATTTTAAAAATATTTTCCATAAGTATCCAAACTAATATAGCACACATTCAATGAAGTGTACAAAATGTGCTACAATTCCTTTAAAAAAGGAAAAGGTGACGGTAATACTTCATATTAATATTTTTGGATACAACATTATGAAAAGAAACAATTTTTACAACATATCTTCTATGCAAATTAATTAGTTCAATATAAATTAGGCAATCTGAACACAGATTTTCTTATATAAACAAAGAGTATGAGGTGAAGATGCTGCTTCATAACCCATGATAACAAAATTTGTTATATTTAAAAAGAATGATACGGTGCATTTTTCATTATAACTATATGTGCTGATATTATGCAACAGCGTCATCTTGTGCTATAAGCCAAAGCGGCAAAAAAACGTTGTGACAGCATAGAGTGTTTATTGCAAGAGGACCCGGGGGAGATTAACAATTTTTCTACCTTCTAATTTTTGTTCGACACTTTAGCTTGATTCACGATTTTTGTAATTTGCGATAATTAATGGGAATCAACTTATAAAGGCCATTCAATGAATTTAACATTGTGACTTTTCATTGGTAATCGAATAGGGATGCGAAGCCTTAGTTGAATTTTACACTGATACGAAAGCATGAGAGCCCTGGTCAGTTTCCATGTACATTAACACCTACACACCATTTTTATTTTTATATGCAGGTCTTCTACAAAGATAAAATGGTACTGCAGTGCGAAACACAATCCTGCTAATGACTCATACTAAAATAGTAAATTATTATAAGGAAAATGTTATTGCTGTTAAATTCAAAATCAACAATATGTGATTATTTATTTGTTCAAATGCTATTCTGGTACGCACACACACATTTTGTTCAGCACCTTCGATATATGAATACAGGATATCTCACTGATCACAAATTCATACCCCAACCCCCATCCTCCTTGTTACAATGTAGTTACAATAGAGCAGTCGCAGTCGACTAGTTTATGCGCTTGACTTGAAATGCAAAGGCCAAGGGTTCGATCCCTGACACGGCACTGTCTTTTGGCAAGGCATTAATCTACATTTGTCACTTCAAACCCAGGAGAGACATTGGAAACCGGTAGGAGGACAATATCCTTTTTCTTAGTGATTGCCACATGCCCTCACGGTGATCATGCATAGTGTATGAATATTCACCAGGAAGTGGAGATGGTGAATGGTAAATGAATTCGATGACCAGGGTAATAATATCTGTATATCGCCTAAAGACGGCATTTCGTATGAAGCGCTATACAAATACATATTATTAGTATTACTATTATGATGATGATTATTATTAGTATATTATAGTTATCAAAGGGGTCGAAATATTTGTTTGTTGTTGTAATATTTTATTTTTTTAAAGGTTTTTTGCCTTTATTCAGATTGTCATAATTATACAAAATGATGAATAGGAACACAATTGTTGTTACAGTATAAACATACATGTAGAACATTGTCTCATACATTTTAAACACAGACATATTTTAAAAATATTTTCCATAAGTATCCAAACTAATATAGCACACATTCAATGAAGTGTACAAAATGTGCTACAATTCCTTTAAAAAAGGAAAAGGTGACGGTAATACTTCATATTAATATTTTTGGATACAACATTATGAAAAGAATCAATTTTTACAACATATCTTCTATGCAAATTAATTAGTTCAATATAAATTAGGCAATCTGAACACAGATTTTCTTATATAAACAAAAAGTATGAGGTGAAGATGCTGCTTCATAACCCATGATAACAAAATTTGTTATATTTAAAAAGAATGATACGGTGCATTTTTCATTATAACTATATGTGCTGATATTATGCAACAGCGTCATCTTGTGCTATAAGCCAAAGCGGCAAAAAAACGTTGTGACAGCATAGAGTGTTTATTGCAAGAGGACCCGGGGGAGATTAACAATTTTTCTACCTTCTAATTTTTGTTCGACACTTTAGCTTGATTCACGATTTTTGTAATTTGCGATAATTAATGGGAATCAACTTATAAAGGCCATTCAATGAATTTAACATTGTGACTTTTCATTGGTAATCGAATAGGGATGCGAAGCCTTAGTTGAATTTTACACTGATACGAAAGCATGAGAGCCCTGGTCAGTTTCCATGTACATTAACACCTACACACCATTTTTATTTTTATATGCAGGTCTTCTACAAAGATAAAATGGTACTGCAGTGCGAAACACAATCCTGCTAATGACTCATACTAAAATAGTAAATTATTATAAGGAAAATGTTATTGCTGTTAAATTCAAAATCAACAATATGTGATTATTTATTTGTTCAAATGCTATTCTGGTACGCACACACACATTTTGTTCAGCACCTTCGATATATGAATACAGGATATCTCACTGATCACAAATTCATACCCCAACCCCCATCCTCCTTGTTACAATGAGTGATTTCAAGTTGGGTGTTTAAGGCTGGTGTTAGTGTTTAATAAACACTAACACCAGCCTAAACACCGAAATGGAAATCAGCTGGTGTTAAGGCTTTGACCTCTGAATATCGTCAACTTCCGGTAGCTAGTGTTAATGACTTTGCAAAATTGTCGTCTGCTGAACCGACCTTTGTGGCTGGTGTTAATATTTTACGTACAAATGTCCTATTCACTAACACTAGCCCCTAGGGATTAAGCAAATGTTGATTTCCAGTTCGGTGTTAGTGTTGTATCGCACAACAGTCAACGCACGAACGACGCCAATTTATTGTCTGACGATCAAATAAAAATATGTGAAACAGGTCATTCATATATTCTTTTGTGTAAAATGAGTTATTTTATAAGACCAGAGAAATAGGTGTAAATTTATTCCGTACTTTTCATGATATCTTTAGTTTTGATGTACTATTTTTAAATCATCGTCGTGAAATCAAGTATGTGGTGACGTCACTGCTGGTGTTAAGCTATCGATTTTGATATCGGTATCGGGCTCTTAATTTCATCAGCAAATTTTTCGCTCGATTTAAGAGCTCTTGACTGCTCTTAACACTAACACTAACACTAACACCCAACTTGAAATCACTCAATGTAGTTACAATAGAGCAGTCGCAGTCGACTAGTTTATGCGCTTGACTTGAAATGCAAAGGCCAAGGGTTCGATCCCTGACACGGCACTGTCTTTTGGCAAGGCATTAATCTACATTTGTCACTTCAAACCCAGGAGAGACATTGGAAACCGGTAGGAGGACAACATCCTTTTTCTTAGTGATTGCCACATGCCCTAACGGTGATCATGCATAGTGTATGAATATTCACCAGGAAGTGGAGATGGTGAATGGTAAATGAATTCGATGACCCGGGTAATAATATCTGTATATCGCCTAAAGACGGCATTTCGTTTGAAGCGCTATACAAATACATATTATTAGTATTACTATTATGACGATGATTATTATTAGTATATCATAGTTATCAAAGGGGTCGAAATATTTGTTTGTTGTTGTAATATTTTATTTTTTTAAAGGTTTTTTGCCTTTATTCAGATTGTCATAATTATACAAAATGATGAATAGGAACACAATTGTTGTTACAGTATAAACATACATGTAGAACATTGTCTCATACATTTTAAACACAGACATATTTTAAAAATATTTTCCATAAGTATCCAAACTAATATAGCACACATTCAATGAAGTGTACAAAATGTGCTACAATTCCTTTAAAAAAGGAAAAGGTGACGGTAATACTTCATATTAATATTTTTGGATACAACATTATGAAAAGAAACAATTTTTACAACATATCTTCTATGCAAATTAATTAGTTCAATATAAATTAGGCAATCTGAACACAGATTTTCTTATATAAACAAAAAGTATGAGGTGAAGATGCTGCTTCATAACCCATGATAACAAAATTTGTTATATTTAAAAAGAATGATACGGTGCATTTTTCATTATAACTATATGTGCTGATATTATGCAACAGCGTCATCTTGTGCTATAAGCCAAAGCGGCAAAAAAACGTTGTGACAGCATAGAGTGTTTATTGCAAGAGGACCCGGGGGAGACTTACAATTTTTCTACCTTCTCATTTTTGTTCGACACTTTAGCTTGATTCACGATTTTTGTAATTTGCGATAATTAATGGGAATCAACTTATAAAGGCCATTCAATGAATTTAACATTGAGACTTTTCATTGGTAATCGAATAGGGATGCGAAGCCTTAGTTGAATTTTACACTGATACGAAAGCATGAGAGCCCTGGTCAGTTTCCATGTACATTTACACCTACACACCATTTTTATTTTTATATGCAGGTCTTCTACAAAGATGAAATGGTACTGCAGTGCGAAACACAATCCTGCTAATGACTCATACTAAAATAGTAAATTATTATAAGAAAATGTTATTGCTGTTAAATTCAAAATCAACAATATGTGATTATTTATTTGTTCAAATGCTATTTTGGTACGCACACACACATGCACATCCCATATATGAATACAGGATATCTCACTGATCACAAATTCATACCCCAACCCCCATCCTCCTTGTTACATTGTAGTTACATTAGAGCAGTCGCAGTCGACTAGTTTATGCGCTTGACTTGAAATGCAAAGGCCAAGGGTTCGATCCCTGACACGGCACTGTCTTTTGGCAAGGCATTAATCTACATTTGTCACTTCAAACCCAGGAGAGACATTGGAAACCGGTAGGAGGACAAAATCCTTTTTCTTAGTGATTGCAACATGCCCTCACGGTGATCATGCATAGTGTATGAATATTCACAGGGAGTGGAGATGGTGAATGGTAAATGAATCCCATGACTAGGGTAATAATATCTGTACATCGCCTAAAGACGGTATTTCGTATGAAGCGGTATACAAATACATATTATTAGTATTACTATTTTGATGATGATTATTAATAGTATTATTAGAGTTATCAAAGGGGTCGGAATATTTGTTTGTTGTTGTAATATATATATGTTTTAAAAGCTTTTTTGCATGTATTCAGATTTTCATAATTATACAAAATGATGAATAGGCACACAATCGTTCTTACAGTATAAAGATACATGTAGTACATTGTCTCATACATTATAAACACAGACATATTTTAAAAATATTTTCCATAAGTATCCAAACTAATATAGTACACATTCAATCAAGTGTACAAAATGTGCTACAATTCCTTTAAAAAAGGAAAAGGTGACGGTAATACTTCATATTAATATTTTTGGATACAACATTATGAAAAGAAACAATTTTTACAACATATCTTCTATGCAAATTAATTAGTTCAATATAAATTAGTCAATCTGAACACAGATTTTCTTATATAAACAAAAAGTATGAGGTGAAGATGCTGCTTCATAACCCATGATAACAAAATTTGTTATATTTAAAAAGAATGATACGGTGCATTTTTCATTATAACTAAATGTGCTGATATTATGAAACAGCGTCATCTTGTGCTATAAGCCAAAGCGGCAAAAAAACGTTGTGACAGCATAGAGTGTTTATTGCAAGAGGACCCGGGGGAGATTAACAATTTTTCTACCTTCTAATTTTTGTTCGACACTTTAGCTTGATTCACGATTTTTGTAATTTGCGATAATTAATGGGAATCAACTTATAAAGGCCATTCAATGAATTTAACATTGTGACTTTTCATTGGTAATCGAATAGGGATGCGAAGCCTTAGTTGAATTTTACACTGATACGAAAGCATGAGAGCCCTGGTCAGTTTCCATGTACATTAACACCTACACACCATTTTTATTTTTATATGCAGGTCTTCTACAAAGATGAAATGGTACTGCAGTGCGAAACACAATCCTGCTAATGACTCATACTAAAATAGTAAATTATTATAAGGAAAATGTTATTGCTGCTAAATTCAAAATCAACAATATGTGATTATTTATTTGTTCAAATGCTATTCTGGTACGCACACACACATTTTGTTCAGCACCTTCGATATATGAATACAGGATATCTCACTGATCACAAATTCATACCCTAACCCCCATCCTCCTTGTTACATTGTAGTTACAATAGAGCAGTCGCAGTCGACTAGTTTATGCGCTTGACTTGAAATGCAAAGGCCAAGGGTTCGATCCCTGACACGGCACTGTCTTTTGGCAAGGCATTAATCTACATTTGTCACTTCAAACCCAGGAGAGACATTGGAAACCGGTAGGAGGACAACATCCTTTTTCTTAGTGATTGCCACATGCCCTCACGGTGATCATGCATAGTGTATGAATATTCACCAGGAAGTGGAGATGGTGAATGGTAAATGAATTCGATGACCCGGGTAATAATATCTGTATATCGCCTAAAGACGGCATTTCGTTTGAAGCGCTATACAAATACATATTATTAGTATTACTATTATGACGATGATTATTATTAGTATATCATAGTTATCAAAGGGGTCGAAATATTTGTTTGTTGTTGTAATATTTTATTTTTTTAAAGGTTTTTTGCCTTTATTCAGATTGTCATAATTATACAAAATGATGAATAGGAACACAATTGTTGTTACAGTATAAACATACATGTAGAACATTGTCTCATACATTTTAAACACAGACATATTTTAAAAATATTTTCCATAAGTATCCAAACTAATATAGCACACATTCAATGAAGTGTACAAAATGTGCTACAATTCCTTTAAAAAAGGAAAAGGTGACGGTAATACTTCATATTAATATTTTTGGATACAACATTATGAAAAGAAACAATTTTTACAACATATCTTCTATGCAAATTAATTAGTTCAATATAAATTAGGCAATCTGAACACAGATTTTCTTATATAAACAAAAAGTATGAGGTGAAGATGCTGCTTCATAACCCATGATAACAAAATTTGTTATATTTAAAAAGAATGATACGGTGCATTTTTCATTATAACTATATGTGCTGATATTATGCAACAGCGTCATCTTGTGCTATAAGCCAAAGCGGCAAAAAAACGTTGTGACAGCATAGAGTGTTTATTGCAAGAGGACCCGGGGGAGACTTACAATTTTTCTACCTTCTCATTTTTGTTCGACACTTTAGCTTGATTCACGATTTTTGTAATTTGCGATAATTAATGGGAATCAACTTATAAAGGCCATTCAATGAATTTAACATTGAGACTTTTCATTGGTAATCGAATAGGGATGCGAAGCCTTAGTTGAATTTTACACTGATACGAAAGCATGAGAGCCCTGGTCAGTTTCCATGTACATTTACACCTACACACCATTTTTATTTTTATATGCAGGTCTTCTACAAAGATGAAATGGTACTGCAGTGCGAAACACAATCCTGCTAATGACTCATACTAAAATAGTAAATTATTATAAGAAAATGTTATTGCTGTTAAATTCAAAATCAACAATATGTGATTATTTATTTGTTCAAATGCTATTTTGGTACGCACACACACATGCACATCCCATATATGAATACAGGATATCTCACTGATCACAAATTCATACCCCAACCCCCATCCTCCTTGTTACATTGTAGTTACATTAGAGCAGTCGCAGTCGACTAGTTTATGCGCTTGACTTGAAATGCAAAGGCCAAGGGTTCGATCCCTGACACGGCACTGTCTTTTGGCAAGGCATTAATCTACATTTGTCACTTCAAACCCAGGAGAGACATTGGAAACCGGTAGGAGGACACATCCTTTTTCTTAGTGATTGCCACATGCCCTAACGGTGATCATGCATAGTGTATGAATATTCACCAGGAAGTGGAGATGGTGAATGGTAAATGAATTCGATGACCCGGGTAATAATATCTGTATATCGCCTAAAGACGGCATTTCGTTTGAAGCGCTATACAAATACATATTATTAGTATTACTATTATGACGATGATTATTATTAGTATATCATAGTTATCAAAGGGGTCGAAATATTTGTTTGTTGTTGTAATATTTTATTTTTTTAAAGGTTTTTTGCCTTTATTCAGATTGTCATAATTATACAAAATGATGAATAGGAACACAATTGTTGTTACAGTATAAACATACATGTAGAACATTGTCTCATACATTTTAAACACAGACATATTTTAAAAATATTTTCCATAAGTATCCAAACTAATATAGCACACATTCAATGAAGTGTACAAAATGTGCTACAATTCCTTTAAAAAAGGAAAAGGTGACGGTAATACTTCATATTAATATTTTTGGATACAACATTATGAAAAGAAACAATTTTTACAACATATCTTCTATGCAAATTAATTAGTTCAATATAAATTAGGCAATCTGAACACAGATTTTCTTATATAAACAAAAAGTATGAGGTGAAGATGCTGCTTCATAACCCATGATAACAAAATTTGTTATATTTAAAAAGAATGATACGGTGCATTTTTCATTATAACTATATGTGCTGATATTATGCAACAGCGTCATCTTGTGCTATAAGCCAAAGCGGCAAAAAAACGTTGTGACAGCATAGAGTGTTTATTGCAAGAGGACCCGGGGGAGACTTACAATTTTTCTACCTTCTCATTTTTGTTCGACACTTTAGCTTGATTCACGATTTTTGTAATTTGCGATAATTAATGGGAATCAACTTATAAAGGCCATTCAATGAATTTAACATTGAGACTTTTCATTGGTAATCGAATAGGGATGCGAAGCCTTAGTTGAATTTTACACTGATACGAAAGCATGAGAGCCCTGGTCAGTTTCCATGTACATTTACACCTACACACCATTTTTATTTTTATATGCAGGTCTTCTACAAAGATGAAATGGTACTGCAGTGCGAAACACAATCCTGCTAATGACTCATACTAAAATAGTAAATTATTATAAGAAAATGTTATTGCTGTTAAATTCAAAATCAACAATATGTGATTATTTATTTGTTCAAATGCTATTTTGGTACGCACACACACATGCACATCCCATATATGAATACAGGATATCTCACTGATCACAAATTCATACCCCAACCCCCATCCTCCTTGTTACATTGTAGTTACATTAGAGCAGTCGCAGTCGACTAGTTTATGCGCTTGACTTGAAATGCAAAGGCCAAGGGTTCGATCCCTGACACGGCACTGTCTTTTGGCAAGGCATTAATCTACATTTGTCACTTCAAACCCAGGAGAGACATTGGAAACCGGTAGGAGGACAAAATCCTTTTTCTTAGTGATTGCAACATGCCCTCACGGTGATCATGCATAGTGTATGAATATTCACAGGGAGTGGAGATGGTGAATGGTAAATGAATCCCATGACTAGGGTAATAATATCTGTACATCGCCTAAAGACGGTATTTCGTATGAAGCGGTATACAAATACATATTATTAGTATTACTATTTTGATGATGATTATTAATAGTATTATTAGAGTTATCAAAGGGGTCGGAATATTTGTTTGTTGTTGTAATATATATATGTTTTAAAAGCTTTTTTGCATGTATTCAGATTTTCATAATTATACAAAATGATGAATAGGCACACAATCGTTCTTACAGTATAAAGATACATGTAGTACATTGTCTCATACATTATAAACACAGACATATTTTAAAAATATTTTCCATAAGTATCCAAACTAATATAGTACACATTCAATCAAGTGTACAAAATGTGCTACAATTCCTTTAAAAAAGGAAAAGGTGACGGTAATACTTCATATTAATATTTTTGGATACAACATTATGAAAAGAAACAATTTTTACAACATATCTTCTATGCAAATTAATTAGTTCAATATAAATTAGTCAATCTGAACACAGATTTTCTTATATAAACAAAAAGTATGAGGTGAAGATGCTGCTTCATAACCCATGATAACAAAATTTGTTATATTTAAAAAGAATGATACGGTGCATTTTTCATTATAACTAAATGTGCTGATATTATGAAACAGCGTCATCTTGTGCTATAAGCCAAAGCGGCAAAAAAACGTTGTGACAGCATAGAGTGTTTATTGCAAGAGGACCCGGGGGAGATTAACAATTTTTCTACCTTCTAATTTTTGTTCGACACTTTAGCTTGATTCACGATTTTTGTAATTTGCGATAATTAATGGGAATCAACTTATAAAGGCCATTCAATGAATTTAACATTGTGACTTTTCATTGGTAATCGAATAGGGATGCGAAGCCTTAGTTGAATTTTACACTGATACGAAAGCATGAGAGCCCTGGTCAGTTTCCATGTACATTAACACCTACACACCATTTTTATTTTTATATGCAGGTCTTCTACAAAGATGAAATGGTACTGCAGTGCGAAACACAATCCTGCTAATGACTCATACTAAAATAGTAAATTATTATAAGGAAAATGTTATTGCTGCTAAATTCAAAATCAACAATATGTGATTATTTATTTGTTCAAATGCTATTCTGGTACGCACACACACATTTTGTTCAGCACCTTCGATATATGAATACAGGATATCTCACTGATCACAAATTCATACCCTAACCCCCATCCTCCTTGTTACATTGTAGTTACAATAGAGCAGTCGCAGTCGACTAGTTTATGCGCTTGACTTGAAATGCAAAGGCCAAGGGTTCGATCCCTGACACGGCACTGTCTTTTGGCAAGGCATTAATCTACATTTGTCACTTCAAACCCAGGAGAGACATTGGAAACCGGTAGGAGGACAACATCCTTTTGCTTAGTGATTGCCACATGCCCTCACGGTGATCATGCATAGTGTATGAATATTCACCAGGAAGTGGAGATGGTGAATGGTAAATGAATTCGATGACCCGGGTAATAATATCTGTATATCGCCTAAAGACGGCATTTCGTTTGAAGCGCTATACAAATACATATTATTAGTATTACTATTATGACGATGATTATTATTAGTATATCATAGTTATCAAAGGGGTCGAAATATTTGTTTGTTGTTGTAATATTTTATTTTTTTAAAGGTTTTTTGCCTTTATTCAGATTGTCATAATTATACAAAATGATGAATAGGAACACAATTGTTGTTACAGTATAAACATACATGTAGAACATTGTCTCATACATTTTAAACACAGACATATTTTAAAAATATTTTCCATAAGTATCCAAACTAATATAGCACACATTCAATGAAGTGTACAAAATGTGCTACAATTCCTTTAAAAAAGGAAAAGGTGACGGTAATACTTCATATTAATATTTTTGGATACAACATTATGAAAAGAAACAATTTTTACAACATATCTTCTATGCAAATTAATTAGTTCAATATAAATTAGGCAATCTGAACACAGATTTTCTTATATAAACAAAAAGTATGAGGTGAAGATGCTGCTTCATAACCCATGATAACAAAATTTGTTATATTTAAAAAGAATGATACGGTGCATTTTTCATTATAACTATATGTGCTGATATTATGCAACAGCGTCATCTTGTGCTATAAGCCAAAGCGGCAAAAAAACGTTGTGACAGCATAGAGTGTTTATTGCAAGAGGACCCGGGGGAGACTTACAATTTTTCTACCTTCTCATTTTTGTTCGACACTTTAGCTTGATTCACGATTTTTGTAATTTGCGATAATTAATGGGAATCAACTTATAAAGGCCATTCAATGAATTTAACATTGAGACTTTTCATTGGTAATCGAATAGGGATGCGAAGCCTTAGTTGAATTTTACACTGATACGAAAGCATGAGAGCCCTGGTCAGTTTCCATGTACATTTACACCTACACACCATTTTTATTTTTATATGCAGGTCTTCTACAAAGATGAAATGGTACTGCAGTGCGAAACACAATCCTGCTAATGACTCATACTAAAATAGTAAATTATTATAAGAAAATGTTATTGCTGTTAAATTCAAAATCAACAATATGTGATTATTTATTTGTTCAAATGCTATTTTGGTACGCACACACACATGCACATCCCATATATGAATACAGGATATCTCACTGATCACAAATTCATACCCCAACCCCCATCCTCCTTGTTACATTGTAGTTACATTAGAGCAGTCGCAGTCGACTAGTTTATGCGCTTGACTTGAAATGCAAAGGCCAAGGGTTCGATCCCTGACACGGCACTGTCTTTTGGCAAGGCATTAATCTACATTTGTCACTTCAAACCCAGGAGAGACATTGGAAACCGGTAGGAGGACACATCCTTTTTCTTAGTGATTGCCACATGCCCTCACGGTGATCATGCATAGTGTATGAATATTCACCAGGAAGTGGAGATGGTGAATGGTAAATGAATCCGATGACCAGGGTAACAATATCTGTATATCGCCTAAAGACGGCATTTCGTATGAAGCGCTATACAAATACATACTATTAGTATTACTATTATGATGATGATTATTATTAGTATATTATAGTTATCAAAGGGGTCGAAATATTTGTTTGTTGTTGTAATTTTTTATTTTTTTAAAGGTTTTTTGCCTTTATTCAGATTTTCATAATTATACAAAATGATGAATAGGAACACAATTGTTGTTACAGTATAAACATACATGTAGAACATTGTCTCATACATTTTAAACACAGACATATTTTAAAAATATTTTCCATAAGTATCCAAACTAATATAGCACACATTCAATGAAGTGTACAAAATGTGCTACAATTCCTTTAAAAAAGGAAAAGGTGACGGTAATACTTCATATTAATATTTTTGGATACAACATTATGAAAAGAAACAATTTTTACAACATATCTTCTATGCAAATTAATTAGTTCAATATAAATTAGTCAATCTGAACAAAGATTTTCTTATATAAACAAAAAATATGAGGTGAAGATGCTGCTTCATAACCCATGATAACAAAATTTGTTATATTTAAAAAGAATGATACGGTGCATTTTTCATTATAACTATATGTGCTGATATTATGCAACAGCGTCATCTTGTGCTATAAGCCAAAGCGGCAAAAAAACGTTGTGACAGCATAGAGTGTTTATTGCAAGAGGACCCGGGGGAGACTTACAATTTTTCTACCTTCTCATTTTTACTCGACACTTTAGCTTGATTCACACTTTTTGTAATTTGCGATAATTAATGGGAATCAACTTATAAAGGCCATTCAATGAATTTAACATTTTGACTTTTCATTGGTAATCGAATAGGGATGCGAAGCCTTAGTTGAATTTTACACTGATACGAAAGCATGAGAGCCCTGGTCAGTTTCCATGTACATTAACACCTACACACCATTTTTATTTTTATATGCAGGCCTTCTACAAAGATAAAATGGTACTGCAGTGCGAAACACAATCCTGCTAATGACTCATACTAAAATAGTAAATTATTATAAGGAAAATGTTATTGCTGCTAAATTCAAAATCAACAATATGTGATTATTTATTTGTTCAAATGCTATTCTGGTACGCACACACATTTTGTTCAGCACCTTCGATATATGAATACAGGATATCTCACTGATCACAAATTCATACCCCAACCCCCATCCTCCTTGTTACATTGTAGTTACAATAGAGCAGTTCCAGTCGACTAGTTTATGCGCTTGACTTGAAATGCAAAGGCCAAGGGTTCGATCCCTGACACGGCACTGTCTTTTGGCAAGGCATTAATCTACATTTGTCACTTCAAACCCAGGAGAGACATTGGAAACCGGTAGGAGGACAACATCCTTTTTCTTAGTGATTGCCACATGCCCTCACGGTGATCCTGCATAGTGTATGAATATTCACCAGGGAGTGGAGATGGCGAATGGTAAATGAATCCGATGACCAGTGTAATAATAATTGTACTTCGCCTAAAGACGGTATTTCGTATGGAGCGCTATACAAATACATGTTATTAGTATTACTTTTATGATGATGGTTATTATTAGTATATTATAGTTATCAAAGGGGTCGAAATATTTGTTTGTTGTTGTAATTTTTTATTTTTTTAAAGGTTTTTTGCCTTTATTCAGATTTTCATAATTATACAAAATGATGAATAGGAACACAATTGTTGTAACAGTATAAACATACATGTAGAACATTGTCTCATACATTTTAAACACAGACATATTTTAAAAATATTTTCCATAAGTATCCAAACTAATATAGCACACATTCAATGAAGTGTACAAAATGTGCTACAATTCCTTTAAAAAAGGAAAAGGTGACGGTAATACTTCATATTAATATTTTTGGATACAACATTATGAAAAGAAACAATTTTTACAACATATCTTCTATGCAAATTAATTAGTTCAATATAAATTAGGCAATCTGACCAAAGATTTTCTTATATAAACAAAAAGTAAAAGGTGAAGATGCTGCTTCATAACCCATGATAACAAAATTTGTTATATTTAAAAAGAATGATACGGTGCATTTTTCATTATAACTATATGTGCTGATATTATGCAACAGCGTCATCTTGTGCTATAAGCCAAAGCGGCAAAAAAACGTTGTGACAGCATAGAGTGTTTATTGCAAGAGGACCCGGGGGAGACTTACAATTTTTCTACCTTCTCATTTTTACTCGACACTTTAGCTTGATTCACACTTTTTGTAATTTGCGATAATTAATGGGAATCAACTTATAAAGGCCATTCAATGAATTTAACATTTTGACTTTTCATTGGTAATCGAATAGGGATGCGAAGCCTTAGTTGAATTTTACACTGATACGAAAGCATGAGAGCCCTGGTCAGTTTCCATGTACATTAACACCTACACACCATTTTTATTTTTATATGCAGGCCTTCTACAAAGATAAAATGGTACTGCAGTGCGAAACACAATCCTGCTAATGACTCATACTAAAATAGTAAATTATTATAAGGAAAATGTTATTGCTGCTAAATTCAAAATCAACAATATGTGATTATTTATTTGTTCAAATGCTATTCTGGTACGCACACACATTTTGTTCAGCACCTTCGATATATGAATACAGGATATCTCACTGATCACAAATTCATACCCCAACCCCCATCCTCCTTGTTACATTGTAGTTACAATAGAGCAGTTCCAGTCGACTAGTTTATGCGCTTGACTTGAAATGCAAAGGCCAAGGGTTCGATCCCTGACACGGCACTGTCTTTTGGCAAGGCATTAATCTACATTTGTCACTTCAAACCCAGGAGAGACATTGGAAACCGGTAGGAGGACAACATCCTTTTTCTTAGTGATTGCCACATGCCCTCACGGTGATCCTGCATAGTGTATGAATATTCACCAGGGAGTGGAGATGGCGAATGGTAAATGAATCCGATGACCAGTGTAATAATAATTGTACTTCGCCTAAAGACGGTATTTCGTATGGAGCGCTATACAAATACATGTTATTAGTATTACTTTTATGATGATGGTTATTATTAGTATATTATAGTTATCAAAGGGGTCGAAATATTTGTTTGTTGTTGTAATTTTTTATTTTTTTAAAGGTTTTTTGCCTTTATTCAGATTTTCATAATTATACAAAATGATGAATAGGAACACAATTGTTGTAACAGTATAAACATACATGTAGAACATTGTCTCATACATTTTAAACACAGACATATTTTAAAAATATTTTCCATAAGTATCCAAACTAATATAGCACACATTCAATGAAGTGTACAAAATGTGCTACAATTCCTTTAAAAAAGGAAAAGGTGACGGTAATACTTCATATTAATATTTTTGGATACAACATTATGAAAAGAAACAATTTTTACAACATATCTTCTATGCAAATTAATTAGTTCAATATAAATTAGGCAATCTGACCAAAGATTTTCTTATATAAACAAAAAGTAAAAGGTGAAGATGCTGCTTCATAACCCATGATAACAAAATTTGTTATATTTAAAAAGAATGATACGGTGCATTTTTCATTATAACTATATGTGCTGATATTATGCAACAGCGTCATCTTGTGCTATAAGCCAAAGCGGCAAAAAAACGTTGTGACAGCATAGAGTGTTTATTGCAAGAGGACCCGGGGGAGACTAACAATTTTTCTACCTTCTCATTTTTGTTCGACACTTTAGCTTGATTCACAATTTTTGTAATTTGCGATAATTAATGGGAATCAACTTATAAAGGCCATTCAATGAATTTAACATTGTGACTTTTCATTGGTAATCGAATAGGGATGCGAAGCCTTAGTTTAATTTTACACTGATACGAAAGCATGAAAGCCCTGGTCAGTTTCCATGTACATTAACACCTACACACCATTTTTATTTTTATATGCAGGTCTTCTACAAAGATGAAATGGTACTGCAGTGCGAAACACAATCCTGCTAATGACTCATACTAAAATAGTAAATTATTATAAGGAAAATGTTATTGCTGCTAAATTCAAAATCAACAATATGTGATTATTTATTTGTTCAAATGCTATTCTGGTACGCACACACACATTTTGTTCAGCACCTTCGATATATGAATACAGGATATCTCACTGATCACAAATTCATACCCCAACCCCCATCCTCCTTGTTACATTGTAGTTACAATAGAGCAGTCGCAGTCGACTAGTTTATGCGCTTGACTTGAAATGCAAAGGCCAAGGGTTCGATCCCTGACACGGCACTGTCTTTTGGCAAGGCATTAATCTACATTTGTCACTTCAAACCCAGGAGAGACATTGGAAACCGGTAGGAGGACAACATCCTTTTTCTTAGTGATTGCCACATGCCCTCACGGTGATCCTGCATAGTGTATGAATATTCACCAGGGAGTGGAGATGGCGAATGGTAAATGAATCCGATGACCAGGGTAATAATAATTGTACTTCGCCTAAAGACGGTATTTCGTATGGAGCGCTATACAAATACATGTTATTAGTATTACTATTTTGATGATGATTATTATTAGTATTAATATAGTTATCAAAGGGGTCGGAATATTTGTTTGTTGTTGTAACATTTTTTTTTTTAAAGCTTTTTTGCATGTATTCAGATTTTCATAATTATACAAAATGATGAATAGGAACACAATTGTTCTTACAGTATAAACATACATGTAGTACATTGTCTCATACATTATAAACACAGACATTTTTTTAAAATATTTTCCATAAGTATCCAAACTAATATAGTACACATTCAATCAAGTGTACAAAATGTGCTACAATTCCTTTAAAAAAGGAAAAGGTGACGGTAATACTTCATATTAATATTTTTGGATACAACATTATGAAAAGGAACAATTCTTACAACATATCTTCTATGCAAATTAATTAGCTCAATATAAATTAAGCAATCTGAACCAAAATTTCCTTATATAAACAAAACGTATTAAGTGAAGGTGCTGCTTCATAACCCATGATAACAAAATTTGTTATATTTACAAAATAATGATATGGTGCATTTTTTTATAATAAATATATGTGCTGATATTATGGAACAGCGCCATCGTGTGCTAGAAGCCAAAGCGGCAACAAATTTTATGACAGCATAGAGTGTTTATTGCAAGACGACCCGGGGGAGACTTACAATTTTTCTACCTTCTCATTTTTGTTCGACACTCTAGCTTGATTCACACTTTTTGTAATTTGCGATTATAAATGGGAATCAACTTATAAAGGCCATTCAATGAATTTAACATTGTGACTTTTCATTGGTAATCGAATGGAGATGCGAAGCCTGAGTTCAATTTTACACTGATACGAAAGCATGAGAGCCCGGGTCAGTTTTAATGTAGATTAACACCTACACACCATTTTCATTTTTATATGCAGTTCTTCTACAAAGATGAAATGGTACTGCAGTGCGAAACACAATCCTGCTAATGACTAGTACTAGAACAGTGGATTATTATAAGGAAAATGTCATTTTTGCAGGTTTTAATATTAACAATATGTGAATTTGTGTTCTCTTCAAATGCCTTTTTGGTACGCGCACACACACATTCATTATATTGTGTACCTTTAATATAGTGAAACATAATATCTCACTGACCTCAATTTATATCCCCCATCGTCCTTGTTACATTGTGGTTTTAGTAGAGGAGACAGGAACGATTGGTTTAAGCGCTTATATTAAAATGCAAAAGTCGTGGGTTCGATCCCTGACACGGCACTGTCTTTTAGCAAGGCATTAATCTACTTTTGCCACTCCGTTCCCAATGGAGACATGAGTACCCGGTAGGATTGCGAAAGCATTTTGATTAGTGATTGCTACATGCCCTCATGGCCACAGTGTAGGAATATTCACCAGGGAGTGGAGACGGTTCTTCTTGTGCGTGAATGAAGCGCTTAGAGACGGTATTTCGTATGAAGCGATATATAAAATACATATAGTGTTATTATTCCTATTATGATGATGATCATTAGTATTATTAATATGACTTTTCTTAACGATATGCATGGTTACAAGTTCTGGTTTGGCGATTTAATTTGGAAAAAAATGGGCGGAAGCAAAGACGTATTGGTGTATGTGAGCTTTTGGAATCATCAAAATGATAAGAAATTGGCTCAGTCTTGGTAGGAGTCACATGCACTGTACACAGAAATGTGTCAATGAATACAATGGGAATACACAAGCATGTTGAATGGAATAGGGTCCACAACCTCAATTTACCCGTTACTTGTCGAATATGAGGCATTTCAAGAGCCTTTTTTTTCAGGGGAAAGTTTCCTATAATACTCTTCGACACTAACATGAAGATAGTGGTAAAAAATAAATTAGTTTACATCCTTTTTTAAAAGAATTAAACTTTCTCTTTAACCAATTAAGGCCGGTATCATTTCAAGCTCTGCTTACGATATCGGTCTTCTGCATTCTCCCCCTTTTCTTTCTTTTTATTGATTATTTATATTTATTTATTTATATGAATTACTACTTGTATTACTTATCATTATATTGCTAAAATGTATTCATTGTTATTTTTGTTATTGTTTATGGAAAATGCAGAAATAAAAAACTTGAAACTGAAAACTGAAAAAAAACTAAATTAAGACCGCATGAAGTTTTAAGAAATCTTACCTTGATCACACAAGGAACCAGTGTACCCAGTTGCAGATGAACAGTCGCATGTACCCATAGAACAAGGTCCTCCTCCGTTCAAGCAATCCGAGTCCATAGAACAAGCAACTAGAACGATACGTTTATAATTGTGAAAGCTTATTTGAGAATCTGTATTCAAGTTCTTTTAAAGACAATGAGGACGACGATAAAGAACATGAACACGATGACTTTTAAATTCTATATAATAAACGAATTGGCTTCAGACATAAACGCTAACAAACACAAGTATCACTTATGCTTTAAGATAAAGTAATTCATGCCAATTAAAAACATCCACATACCGTCGGGATTTTCAAGGCCTTTGATACTATTAGTCATAATGTTATATTGCATAAAAGTATCCCATTATGGCATTCGAGGGAAGATCTTGAGTGGTTCAGAAATGATCTCACTGACAGAAAACATTCTTGTTTAATGATGAATGGTCAATATTCTTACCAACGATCAATAATTTAAGGTTTTCCTGAAAGTTCCCTGTTAGGTGCTTTGTTAAATATATTCTATTATATATAAATAAATGACTTCCAAAATTCATCTGAAATACTGTCGATTATCTTTTTGCAGACGACTCTACCATTTTGACATTTAATTTTGAATAATGGAATGATGCTGAATTTCTCTCTTATAATAGCCAATTAATTTTAAAAGAATAAACTCTTACGAACACCATATATATACAACTTAGGGATATTCATGAATCGATTTTCTATAAATGAATTGCCCACTATTGTTTTTACACTTATGCTATCCATTTATAACACACACACGCCAAAGTAAACTTCTTTAAATTCAAATTCAAATTCAATGTTATTTCACATCTCTTTAAAAACACATCAAAAGATATACCAACAAATCAGTATAAATTAACACAATATAAATATAAAAACATTCATTGACATGGTACTGTGAAAGAAGGATGAACGATGGTGGATGCGAGGGATCAACAAAGGCCATTGGCCTGTCGAGGTTGATCCCCTATATTACCACCCTTCAAGAGAAATACATTATACAAAATTAAGAAATCAAAAAAAAAATCAAACAAACAGATAATATAACATAGCATAATCACATTACAAATACAACATAACTATTTACATAAAATCACATAAAATGCAATTAGATCCTAGAAACTACTTCCAGAATGCAAGAACAGTGGATATTTCTTTGAAAACATTTGGCAACTCATTCCAAAGATGTGGGCCTTTAAAACCTACTGTGGTTCTTGAAAAGTTAAAATTATAAAAAGGTACATACATTTTATTGGAATTTCTTGTTTTATACTTATTGATGTTGCTATTATATTCAAAATAGTCATGAAAGTTATTGGGTAATAGTTGTTTAGAATAAGAAAACATAAACGATGCTAGTTGTAATTTATTTATATCAAAAATATTCAATATTTTTAACTTTTTAAATATTTGTTGGGTATGTGCTAAATAGTTTGATTTGGTAACTGCTCGTATTGCACGTTTCTGTACGAAAAACAATTGTTGTGATGAATAAGATGAGCAACCGCACCATACATTATTAGAATACATAAGTTGTGATAGAATCATACAGTTATACCAAAAAAAAATCTTCAGTGGTAAAATGTGTTTTAAAATATTAAAGACTCCAATGCGGATTTAGATATTTTTAAAGCAATGTAATAAACATGTTCCTTCCAGTTCAAGTTTTCGTCAATGATTACGCCAAGAAATTTAGTACTGGTTTCTCTCTTTATACTTAGATCATTAAGTTCAATATTTATTTCATTATCTTGTATTCTACAATTCCTACTCTTAAAGATAATATAACATGTTTTATTGCGATTAATGTAGAGTTTATTGGCTGTAAACCAAGTTTGTATGTTTTTTTAATTTCTGAATTCAATAGATTATTTAATGCAACTGGGTCTTTACCTGATAAAAATAAACTTGTGTCATCTTCAAATAAAATCACAGATTAAATATTGCTAAGATATTGCAGATCATTAATATAAAGTATAAATAAAAGGCTGCCGAGATTAGATCTCTGAGTCACACCTTCTGAAATACTTTGTATTAATGAAACAGTGTAATGTACTGTAACAGAAATGGATTTTAATTTAAAGGTGTGTTTTTGATTTCGTGATCATGCACTACGTGTATTAAAGTCAGAGCATCATGGATCAAAAGAAGTTTAAAGATGTCTCTAAAAGGTGGCACCAAATTGATAATAAATCCTTGCCATTGCAAGTACTGCCATCGCCGTCTAGTACATATCCAGAGGTACATGAACAGACGTAAGAGCCGACTGAGTTCACACATATCCCATTTGTGGGATCACAGGGCGGTGAATCGGTGCATTCGTCCACATCTAGGAAAAGTAAACAATTTGTTTACCATTATCAGTCACAACTATTCTAAAAATCTAGAAGAATCAGTTTTCTTCTTTAATTGGCAACAATTATTTAAAGTTCCACTCGCTCAAGGAGTTTGAAAGCGAAAATGGATGTGTAATTATGGTGTGTAAATGAAAACAACAAACAATCAACATCAAATTTAATAATTTCTACACGGAAAAATTGATTTGAAAAAATGTCACCATCCATTGCTAATTTAAAAAGTTAAATGTCTTTTATACATATGTAGTCAAAACGATATTTCATTTTGACGAATGGATCATGGCGTATTTTTGCGATTAAAGGAGGCATGTCAATGTTTCACATTTTGCGTGTATTCTCTAAGGGACATGACTTTTTTTCTCAAAACTGGATTCTACATTCCCGTCTTTTGCGAGCAATATCTCCGTCATTTTAGCTTTGTTTCCGCTGAGCATCAAGTATGTTGTAGCTGAGACAATAAGCTATCACAAATGTGCCTTTTATTTTTCGATCAGATGCCGGCATCATGCTCATATTTCACTTGCAATGTGGGATTTGAGAATTCTATTTTCCGTTCACGTGTAATCGCTATTGGAAATGTTTTGGTATATCGGTAACGCACTTGACTTCCTCCCTCGAGATCCCTGGTTCGAGTCCGGGCGTCTCCAACCATTTTTTTCTTCACTTTTTTTTCATTTATGACTTTTTACTGATCATAAGAATTGAAGAAAAACCACCTAATCGTCCTCATGACGAATTAAATTTCTAGTTCTTATTATTTTCTTTATTCTTCTTTTTCTTTTCTTAAGTTTTTATCCTTTTAATTCTCTTCTTCCTTCTTTCCTCATACTTTCCTTGGTTATATAATTATTTTTAATATCTCCTTTCATCTTCCTTAATTGTCTAAATAGTTATGCTTCTTGCATGTTCTTATGACTAAATTAGGCTTTTTTCAATGTTTAAAAGTAAACACAGAAGATGGAGAAGAAGAAAAAAAAATACCCCAATGGGGCCACCCCTGGAACTACATAGAACAACTTATGTTTTATGTTTGTAAGATTGTTCTGCTTCTATTGAAAGGGTGGACTTCCCTTTAAGTCCTATCCAAGAGACTTGGTAATGAGGATTTGAAAAGATACTCTCTGTTGGACTCAAGATATGCAGCAACAACAATGATGGCAGAAAAAAAGCAAATGCATTACTTATATTTGCATCAAAGAATAGCATGCCTACTAAGTGTATAACAAGTCCTGTCCATAACATCCTATACGATGTTGTACGTGAATTATTTTGGACAACTTATGATATGAAACGAGCCTTTGTAGCATTTTGATTTGTTTTTATATGTATACAGATGGGACTAAAGTTTGGAATTTGCCTCATTTACCAATGTTTGGTAGGATTTTTTTTAAAGTTTCAGGTTTTGAAGTAAATGGCTTTTATCAGATTTGACCTTGGGTTACCTTTGATGTGTATACTCCGTCTAATGTATGGACTAAAGTGAGTGTAAATTGTTTATTTTTCACAAATGGACAAGAAATTCCCCAAGAAATTCCCCGAAGAAGTACAGAATATTTGTGTGTTAAGATAAATAATGCTTGAAAATTACATTTCAGTAGCTTTGTGTAGTGTCTGTAACACCTACCACCCCTTGTTTTGTTGCTGTTCATAAAATGATAACCAAGATAGTTTCCTCGAGAATATTGAAGGGTATTAACCCTAGGGTATGGATGAACAATTTGAGGTTGATGAAACTGCTCTATTGCATACTTCATTTTTGGACCTAAGTGCAAATGGTTTTGCACCCTGATTGTGGCTATACCGTATCATAACTAAGTTAAATGATTTGCCTGAAATGCAAGACAATGAATTGACGGGCCCCCGCACCTGATCACAATATGCACATTTTAGTTAAAATAAAAACAGATCCCAATAAACAGAATTCCCCCAAACGACACCGGCTCAGCAACGCAATAAACAGTTCGTGCAGACCGAACCCCAACCACTGTCACCCCTCAGTAAATAATACACCGCCACCAGGCCCCAAAGGAAAGAGTTTTGATTAGGTGAGTAGAACGGCAAATACTCGAAAATTATTGATCTCGTGAGAGAAAAGGCTGTTTTCACTTCATAAATGAATGTAAACATGTATGCCTATGTCAAAGCATGCTGTCATTTACTAAGATAGAATTTGCATAGTAATATTAACTGTATGCATATGATTCTTAAAAGGGCCCTTCGCATCTGATTGGCATTTTAAATTTGCAGAATTCCAATTAACCAAAAATATTTGAATCTGCAACCGTGAAGGAAAAGACCACGTGAAAGAAGAGCCTCTTTTCTCTTCAAGGCGTGCCTTTATATTGTAATAAAGAGTTGCTATCATTTACCAAGTTCAATAATTTGCATAATATGCCTCACCAAAGAATGAATAGACCGACTCACGCACATTATCATAATTTTATGCACACCCTAAATGCTCCTAAATGGCGTTTCCGACAACCCAACAGAACATTATAAACGTCAGCCCGACATATTAATAGGCAAGCACACAAAAGTACCAGACCCCAACACGTTCGCGTTCTCTCAGTCTAAACACCACACCACCACCTGCCCCCAAGGCGCGGATCGGACCCCCCTCCTTGCATTAAAAAAAGTTCGCTCGAAAACAAATTAGTGTTTGCTTTTCTCGCCCCCCCCCCCCCCCTCCCCCCACTTATTCACCGGCTGGCTAAGTCGCAGCAAAATATTTCCTGAAAAGTTGAAGCAAAAAGGTGCATCTAGCATTGAAGTTATCTAGCATTGAAGTTACCACCTGAGCATCATTTGCTATCATCTGAGCAATGTTAAAAAGGACGTCACACTTGGGAGTCCACATTCTCGTCGTGAAAATCTAAAAGTCCCTATCATTTCTGTTAATGTTTTCTGTTGTAAAGCAATGGTAATTCTTGATATCAAGAAATAGGAATAAATGTTGAAAAGGCTTGTCATAGACACGCATGGTCAGTGGACGTTCACGCTGTTCTCGTTCACTCAATCTACAAGTCCCTAATATGGTTTGCATAAACAGGCGTTAAAACAAATTACTTAGATATCGTGAAAGAGAGCGGATCTTCAACTGAACATCCATTCATCAATCCATCTAATTTATCTAAATTTACATAGACTGCGTTACAAAATAAAGAAATATTCGATATACTGTATAATCATCTCTTGAAGGAAATGATTATTCTCAGTTCAGGCATGCATGCCTAGGATTTTAATGCAAATCTTGCTACCATTTTGTAATAACAAGTTATATAATTTGCATTCCATGCGTCACGAAATGATGAACAAACCATGGAACATTACCACAAGTTCGACATAACAACAGGGAATTTATCGAAACCGAACACCAAGCATTTTAGCCCACTCAATACAAATCACCACCTGGCACCGTTGACATAGTTTTGACTGGGTAAGCGATCGGTCGTTAAAAAAGAACCTCATTCATACACGTTTTAACCCCTTTTTTCCACAAGTGGGAGAGCTTAGAAAAAGAAATGGAACCAACAACCGTTGGCATGACAATCGTATTACAATATTTGTTGTTGTTGTTGACAGAAACACTAATGAACAACAACTGCCAAACACAGGCGCGGATTCAGGATTTCTTAGGGGAGGGTGCCCAAATTTGAAATCAATTTGAAATTTAGTGTGCTAAAATTTGAAAATCGTGCCGGCCAATATTTCGCTCAGTGCAGGGGGAGGGGGTTAGTGAGCACTAACTTTTTTGGGGGGCCCTCAAAAATTTGAAAAAACGCAACCCCCCCCCCTCCCCCCCCCCCCCTTTGAACGCCAGGGGGGGCTATCTAAAAATGTAAAAAAGGTAATATTAACGTGTTTTTACATGTTTTTTCCCAGAGCAGAAGCCCTTAGAAGCTCAGGGGTTTTGGGCAACAAATAACGGTCAGATGAGCATATTTTTATACCTTATTTGTGACACTGGCTGGACACAACTTGTTGTTGGGTCCAGGGGGCAGAGCCCCCAGAAGCTCAGAGGTTTTATACATTAAATTATCGTCAGATGAGCATATTTTGATATCTTATTTGTTACACTGGCAGGACACAATTTGTTGTTGTGTCCAGGGGGCGGAGCCCCTGGAAGCTCATGGGTTTTAGGAATTTTATAACGGTCAGACAAGCATGCAGGGGCCGCCTTAGGGCCCCTGGTGGGGTCGAGGGGGTGGAGCCCCTGAAACTTAGGGGTTTTATGCATTTAATTACGGTCAGATGAACATGTTTTGATACCTTATTTGTGACACTGGCAGGAAACTAATTGGCGTGAGGTTTCCCTCATGAACTTAAAGGGCCCATGACATCGGAATACAAGTGTATTCTTGTTAGTGTGCAGTCCTGCATACATCTCATATTTTGGTATGTAAACTTCTGAATTTGTTTCATAGATTTTGAAATATGTTTTTGAAATATTTGTTTTTCAAACTTGCTATTAAAGCTCCACCCCAGAAACCTCCAGATGTCATTCCCCTTGTGACATCATCTGTCAGTCATCAATGAGCTAACTTGAGAAAGTGGCATGTAACTTTGCCAAATTTGACCACCATTTGACAAATTCAGAAGTTAACATATTAAAATATGAGATGTATGCAGGACTGCACACCAACAGGAATGCACTTGTATTTCGATGGCATGGGCCCTTTAATCTTAGATGACGCGCAAAACAATTTCGTTATGCCAAAAACTTGCACATGATTACTTTTTAACTGATTTTCATTAAAGTAAGTGCTCGAATAATCTGAAAACGAATAGTGGTAGGTCTCCTTGTAATCACAAACGAAATCATGAAATTGGGGTAGCTGGAAATTCAGGTTCTCCATAAGCCGTATATGACATATTGACTTGAGGAATGTCGAAGCCAAAACGAGAGCATTGCTATATTTGCTGATTTTAAAGAATAGCGCCATCTTGTGTTTAAGCAACAGAGGCAAACTAACTTTGCGACAGCATAGAGTGTTATAGCGATTAACCTTGGGGTAGACTTTTTCTACCTTTTCGTTTTTGTCCGGCACTGTAGCTTGGTTCACACTTTTATAATATACGAATATATAATGATTCATGAAGCAAAATTTGTAAGTCAGTTCGTCGCTGGGACTGAACTAATAAACGCCATTGAACTAAATTAAAATTATGACTTTTCATTGGTATATAGTAATTGAATGGATATGCGAAGCTTGAGTTGAATCTGACGCTGATACGAAAACAGCGGCCCGGGCCAGTTTCCATGTAGCACCAAACACCATTTAGATTTATGTATTCAAGTCTTCTACAAAAATGACATAGTGATATGTCATCCGAGACCCAATACTAATAATGACTGGTACCCTTTACAGCCCATGTCATGTATGTTATTAACAATTATATGGGATGAGCAGACACAAATGCAGAACTGATTTTCGTTGTGTGTAATTGTACACCTCCCTCTGTTCTCAATGCAGGTTCGGGTTTAGGGTCACACCATATATGCACATCAATACACTACACTTCTCGCAAAGATTAGGGTGTAAACCCGGTGTTTAGTGTGCCTGTATACAAAACTAGTAATCTTTCTTCAGATTTTCGCGGAAGACTGCATATTCCTTCAAAGATTAACAATTATTATGTGATTCGTGGATTAAAAAACAAAACACCATAGTCTAGATATTGTAAAGGAACACCGTGTTTTGGAAAACAACAACGCGGTGTTTGGACAATAGTTAACAAATACTTGTTATTGGTTAAAATATCATTGAACATCGAAGTATAGTAAATATTCACCTACTGTAACATTTATTTTACTCAAAGGTATATTCTAAACTAGTTAGCAAGCATTTTCAATTTCCGAAGTATAGAATGACAGGTTTGTTTTGCATGTTTTTTGGCATTACGGAAGGTCAATTCACTTTTCATAAGTTGTCATGCAGTTATACATGTACGTGTAGATTGCTGATAAATTGTAGTTTGCAGTTAATTTTCAACGAAATTTGTCATGAAAATTAAGGGGTCGGAATTTTGTTAATAATAAATATATGTGCTTATATTATGGAACAGCGCCATCGTGTGCTATAAGCCAAAGCGGCAAACAAACTTTGTGACAGCATAGAGTGTTTATTGCAAGAGGACCCGGGGGAGACTTACAAAGTTTCTACCTTCTCATTTTTGTTCGACACTCTAGCTTGATTCACACTTTTTGTAATTTGCTATTATTAATGGGAAAGGCCATTCAATATATTTAACATCGTGACTTTTCATTGGTAATCGAATGGAGATGCTAAGCCCGAGTTGAATTTTACACTGATACGAAAGCATGAGAGCCCGGGTCAGTTTTAATGTAGATCAACACCTACACACCATTTTCATTTTTATATGCAGGTCTTCTACAAAGATGAAATGGTACTGCAGTGCGAAAAACAATCCTGCTTATGACTAGTACTAGAACAGTAGATTATTATAAGTAAAATGTTATTGTTGCAGGTTTTAATATTAAGAATATGTGAATTTGTGTTCTCTTCAAATGCCTTTCTGGTACGCGCACAAACACATTCATTATATTGTGTACCTCCAATATAGTGAAACATAATATCTCACTGACCTCAATTTATATCCCCCATCGTCCTTGTTACATTATGGTTTTAGTAGAGGCGACAGAAACGATTGGTTATATTAAGCGCTTATATTAAAATGCGAAAGTCGTGGGTTCGATCCCTGACACGGCACTGTCTTTTAGCAAGGCATTAATCTACATTTGCCACTCCATTCCCAGGGGAGACATGGGTACCTGGTAGGATTAGGAAAGCCTTTTTCTTAGTGATTGCCACATGCCCTCACGGCGACCATAGTGTAGGAATATTCCCAAGGGAGTGGACATGGTTCTCCTTTTGCGCGATATTTATATAAAAAATATTCAATACTTTTAAGTTTTTAAATATTTGTTGGGTATGTGCTAAATAGTTTGATTTGGTAATTGCTCGTATTGCACGTTTCTGTAGGAAAAACAATTGTTGTGATGAAGAAGATGAGCAACCGCACCATACAATATTAGAATACATAAGATGTGATAGAATCATACAGTTATACAAAAAAAAAATCTTCAGTGGTAAAATGTGTTTTAAAATATTAAAGACTCCAATGCGGATTTAGATATTTGTAAAGCAATGTAATAAACATGTTCCTTCCAGTTCAAGTTTTCGTCAATGATTACGCCAAGAAATTTACTACTGGTTTCTCTCTTTATACTTAGATCATTAAGTTCAATATTTATTTCATTATCTTGTATTCTACAATTCCTACTCTTAAAGATAATATAACATGTTTTATCGCGATTAATGTAGAGTTTATTGGCTGTAAACCAAGTTTGTATGTTTTTTTATTTCTGAATTCAATAGATTATTTAATGCAACTGGGTCTTTACCTGATAAAAATAAACTTGTGTCATCTTTAAATAAAATCACAGATAAAACATTGCTAACATATTGCAGATCATTTATATCAAGTATAAATAAAAGGCTGCCGAGATTAGATCTATGAGTGACACCTTCTGAAATACTTTGTATTAATGAAACAGTGTAATGTACTGTAACAGAAATGGATTTTAATTTTAAGGTGTGTTTTTGATTTCGTGATCATGCACTACGTGTATTAAAGTCAGAGCATCATGGATCAAAAGAAGTGTAAAGATGTCTCTAAAAGGTGGCAACAAATTGATAATTCATCCTTACCATTGCAAGTACTGCCATCGGCGTCTAGTACATATCCATCTGAGGTACATGAACAGACGTAAGAGCCGACTGAGTTCACACACATTCCATTTGCGGCATCACAGGGCGAAGGATCGACGCATTCGTCCACATCTAAGAAAAGTACACAATTTGTTTACCATTATCAGTCAAAACTTTTCTAAAAATCTAGAAGAATCAGTTTTCTTCTTTAATTGGCAACAATTATTTAAAGTTCCACTCGCTCAAGGAGTTTGAAAGCGAAAATGGATGTGTAATTATGGTGTGTAAATGAAAACAACAAACAATCAACAACAAATTTTATAATTTCTACACGGAAAAATTGATTCGAAAAAATGTCACCATCCATTGCTAATTTAAAAAGTTAAATGTCTTTTTTACAAATGAAGTCAAAACGATATTTCATTTTGACGAATGGATCATGGCGTATTTTTGCGATTAAAGGAGGCATGTCAATTTTTCACATTTTGCGTGTATTCTCTACGGGACATGACTTTTTCTCAATTTTCTCTATTGGAAATGTTTTGGTATATCGGCAACGCACTTGACTTCCGACCTCGAGATCCCTGGTTCGAGTCCGGGCGTCTCCAACAATTTTTTTCTTCACTTTTTTTTCATTCATGACTTTTCACTGATCATAAGAATTGAAGACAAACCACCTATTCTTCCTCATGACGAATTAAATTTCTAGTTCTTACTATTTTCTTTATTCTTCTTATTCTTTTCTTAAGTTTTTATCCTTTTAATTCTCTTCTTCCTTCTTTCCTTATACTTTTCTTCGTTATATAATTATTTTTAATATCTCCTTTCATCTTCCTTCATTGTCTAAATAGTTACGCTTCTTTAATGTTCTTATGACTAAATTAGGCTTTTTTTTCAATGTTTAAAAGTGAACACAGAAGATGGAGAAGAAGAAAAAAATACCCCAATGGGGCCACCCCTGGAACTACATAGAACAACTTATGTTTTATGTTTGTCAGATTGTTCTGCTTCTATTGAAAGGGTGGACTTCCCTTTAAGTCCTATCCAAGAGACTTGGTAATGAGGATTTGAAAAGATACTCTCTGTTGGACTCAAGATATGCAGCAACAACAATGATGGCAGAAAAAAAGCAAATGCATTACTTATATTTGCATCAAAGAATAGCATGCCTACTAAGTGTATAACAAGTCCTGTCCATAACATCCTATACGATGTTGTACGTGAATTATTTTGGACAACTTATGATATGAAACGAGCCTTTGTAGCATTTTGATTTGTTTTTATATGTATACAAATGGGACTAAAGTTTGGAATTTGCCTCATTTACCAATGTGTGGTAGGATTTTGTTTAAAGTTTCAGGTTTTGAAGTAAATGGCTTTTATCAGATTTGACCTTGGGTTACCTTTGATGTGTATACTCCGTCTAATGTATGGACTAAAGTGAGTGTAAATTGTTTATTTTTCACAAATGGACAAGAAATTCCCCAAGAAATTCCCCGAAGAAGTACAGAATATTTGTGTGTTAAGATAAATAATGCTTGAAAATTACATTTCAGTAGCTTTATGTAGTGTCTGTAACACCTACCACCCCTTGTTGTGTTGCTGTTCATAAAATGATAACCAAGATAGTTTCCTCGAGAATATTGAAGGGTATTAACCTTAGGGTATGGATGAACAATTTGGGGTTGATGAAACTGCTCTATTGCATACTTCTTTTTTGGACCTAAGTGCAAATAGTTTTGCACCCTGATTGTGGCTATACCGTATCATAACTAAGTTAAATGATTTGCCTGAAATGCAAGACAATGAATTGACGGGCCCCCGCACCTGATCACAATATGCACATTTTAGTTAAAATAAAAACAGATCCCAATAAACAGAATTCCCCCAAACGACATCGGCTCAGCAACGCAATAAACAGTTCGTGCAGACCGAACCCCAACCACTGTCACCCCTCAGTAAATAATACACCGCCACCAGGCCCCAAAGGAAAGAGTTTTGATTAGGTGAGTAGAACGGCAAATACTCGAAAATTATTGATCTCGTGAGAGAAAAGGCTGTTTTCACTTCATAAATGAATATAAACATGTATGCCTATGTCAAAGCATGCTGTCATTTACTAAGATAGAATTTGCATAGTGTGATGGGTGTATCGACCGATTCTAGATACATTGTACCAACCGTCCTGAGGACGAGTTAGTCTAGTTTTGGGAGTTGAAGAACGAAGCCTCAATAATGAAGATCAGCCCTTGAAATCTAACCACTTTGTGTTGTGTATTCTGTTGTTGTGGAACAAAGGACCTGGGGACAACGGGTAGAGGAAACCACACGTAACAAATGGGGGCTCGGCCAGGTATATAAAGTGAACAGTATGATTTTCAGTTGATTTTCGTGATCATATTCGCGCTGGCAAACTAGCATGTTGCATTACATTGCGTGCGACGGGTTTCATACACGTTACTTATGAGCGGACTGTTCGGTGTGTACTGTGTGTGTGTTGTCGATGTCGGTTCGTTAAGATGATATCGTCGGGCACCGCTGGGGTAGCCGTTTCAGGTTCGAGCATTCGTGGTGTGTATGGTGAGAAAAACATTGTTGTCTTCTCATGTTTCTGCATGGATGTGCAGGGTTTGACCGAGAGTTATAACAGTCAGGTTGTCTAGATTTCTCGGATATTGTAGAATCTACGTGTTTTAAGGTTGGCTGGGGATTATAACGGCCAGGCTCTAGTTCTTTCTAGGTTATTTAGGAGGCTAGGTTTTTTGCATGATGGCTAGCGAGTTCTTGTTGGGAGAGTTTGTTAGGGATCCGTCTGCGGAGCGATTAAGCTCATTGACTTAAGTTGAATTGTTAGATGTAGCAACTCATTATGAGGTTGTGGGCATCAAACGCTACCTGCTGAAGTCGGACATTTTGAACAAGATTGTTGAGTTTCTGGTTTCAATTCAATTCAATTCGTTTTATTAAACCATTTAAAATAAAAAAATCAATATACAAATCATGCATGTATGAAAATTATACAGTATAAATGGCCAGGGTGCCCCTAAAAGCCAAGGCTTGATTAGTGGGGTGCCCAATACATAAAGAAATATACATACAATATACATGAGATACAAAACAAATTTAATTTAAAAACAAACAAAAAAACAAAAAAACATTAAACACTAAACATACAGGCAAAGGGAAATAGGAATTTCTGGTTGCTGAAGAGGTTTTGTCTTCAGAGGCGGCGGACAGTATGAGTGTGACTCCTCCAAGGTCTCGGTCTCCTGAATTAAATTTTCAGGCTAGGTCTTCAGTTTCGGATGAAGTGAGGATAAAGGAGCTAGAATTAGAGAGGGCAAGAGTAGAGTTGGAGAGGGAGAAACTTGTTGCCGTAAACAGAAAAGAGAGCAGAAATGCTGATAGGCATTTTGACGTTGCGAAGCAGGTCAGAATGGTCCCTCCATTCGAGGAGGAAGGGGTGGAAAAGTACTTTCCACGCTTTGAGAAATTAGCTCAAAGCATGGGGTGGCCTAGGGAAATGTGGGCTCACCTGATTCAGAGTTAGTTTAGCGGTAAGGCTAGGGATGCCTACTTAGCAATGTCGATGGCCGACGTGTCGGATTACGATAAAGTAAAATCGGGTGTGCTAAAAGCTTACGAACTTGTACCCGAAGCGTACAGGCAGCGATTTCGCAAAGCGCGAAAGGAAGAATCGCAAACTCATATGGAGTTTTCAAAACAAAAAGAGCAATTGTTTGACAGATGGAGCTCATCTCTCCATGTAGATCATGATTATGATAAATTGCGTGAAATTCTTCTACTTGAGGAATTCAAGCGCAGCGTGCGACCGAATGTTCGTATACATCTAGAGGAGCAACGCGTCGATTCGCTGGATGAAGCACCAAGAATCGCGGATGATTACGTGCTCACGCACAAAATCTCACACAAAGTGAGCATAGAACCTAAGAAAAACAGTAACTGGAGCAAAAGCAAGAAAACTAGTTCATCATAAGTAAAAGATGAAATAAAACCGCAGTCCCAGCAAGGACAGGTAACAGAGGAAAGAATGTGCTATGCTTGCAAACAGTATGGGCACATAAAGTCAAAGTGTCCTTCACTTCAGGCTAAGCAAAAGGAATCTAGTGCACATCCTAATGCATTTGTGCAAACCGTGTCAAACTCACAAAGTAGAATTGTACCAGCGAACATGGAAAAAATTCAGAAAGAGTATGAACCGTTTGTGTCAGTAGGATATGTATCTGTAGCAGAGAGTGATGTAGCAAGAAAAGTGAAAGTGTTGCGGGATACTGGTGCTTCTCAGTCCTTGATTTTGGAAAGTGCGTTGCCCTTTTGTGATAGTTCTTCTGTTGGTGCTAGTGTTTTGCTCAAAGGCATTGGAGACGGCTTTGTGGAGGCACCCCTTCATGTGGTAGACTTGAAGTCAGACCTTGTTTCTGGTATGGTGAAGATGGCAGTTAGACCATCACTTCCTGTGGAAGGGGTATCCATCATATTAGGTAATGATCTCGCTGGTGACAGAGTTGTATCATGTCCAGTAGTAAGTTTGAGTCCTTGTGAAAGTTCTGAGACGGATGAGTTGGTTGCAGAATTACCTGTAGTGTTCCCAGCCTGTGCTGTCACTCGTTCAATGGCTAAGAAAGTTGAGTCAGAGAAGAAGTCTAATGAGATAGATGTTGACTTAGGAGATTCTTTCTTTTGTCGTTTGGTTGAAGATGAGTCTGATTCCAATGTGAATGAGAGTGCGAGAGAGGTTCGTAGTGTAAGAAATAGTGAACAATCTGAACCACTATCTTTGAAAAAGAGTAAGTTGCTAAAGGAGCAACAGACAGATCCTCAGTTGATTTCTTTGAATGAGAGAGCTGTTTCTGAGGAAGAGGCATTGACTGTGCCTGTTTGTTATTACAAGAGAGCAGGTGTGCTAATGAGAAAGTGGAGGCCAGCAGATGTCCCTGCAGATGAGGTGTGGAAAGAAGTCCACCAAATTGTAGTCCCTTCTACATACAGGCAGGACATAATTAGCCTTGCTCATGAAGCTCCACTTGCAGGTCACTTAGGGGTTCACAAAACCAAGGAGAAAATTCTTTCTCATTTCTTTTGGCCAGGTGTGCCAAAAGATGTTGCAAATTTTTGCAGAAGTTGCCATGCATGTCAAGTTGTAGGTAAACCGAATCAGAAAATACCGGCAGCACCATTGAAGCCAATACCGGCGTTCGATGAGCCATTTTCTAGGATCATAGTAGATTGTGTAGGTCCTCTGCCTAAGACAAAGGCAGGTAATGAATACTTATTGACGATAATGTGCGCTGCGACAAGATATACAGAAGCGATACCATTAAGGCGCATTACAGCTAATAATGTAACAAAGGCATTAGTGAAATGTTTCACTACTGTAGGGCTACCAAAAACTGTACAATCTGATCAAGGGTCAAATTTCATGTCTAGGGTGTTCAATCAGGTGTTGAAGGAACTGGGCGTAAAACATGTAGTTTCGAGTGCATACCACCCAGAGTCCCAGGGAGCACTGGAGAGATTCCACCAGACTTTGAAGAATATGTTGAAAACTTATTGTATGGAGTCAGAGAAACAATGGGATGAGGGAGTTCCCTTGTTATTGTTTGCTGTGCGGGATGCTGTACAAGAGTCGCTTGGTTTCAGTTCTTTTGAGTTGGTTTACGGTCACTCGGTACGTGGACCATTGAAGTTGCTAAAAGAGAGACTGTTGTGTGATGATGCACACACAAATGTGTTGGAGTATGTGAGTACTTTCCGTGAGAGAATGCATAATGCGTGGGAGGTTGCCAGACAGAATTTGTCAGATTCTCAGGAGAAGATGAAATCATGGTATGACAGGAAATCCAAAGAGAGGAATTTTGAGGTAGGAGATGAAGTCTTGGTCTTACTGCCTATAGTTGGTCATTCTCTGCAGGCTAGATTTTCTGGGCCATACACTATTGCTGAGAAAGTTGGTGATGTCGACTATGTTGTCAATACTCCAGATAGGAAGAAGAAGAGACGTGTATGTCATGTGAATATGCTTAAGCCATATATCCGGAGAGATGACGAGAGTAAAGCACAACCATTGTTGAGTGCTGTTGAATGTGACTTGAAGTGTGAAGTTGAGGAGGAAGTGTGCAAGATTGAGAGAGAGAACCCATGTGTGAAAATGAAAAATTCAGAGGTTCTAGCACACAGCGATAACAAACTAACACACTTATCTGTGAAGGAGAGGAGTGATGTGAAAGAGCTGTTGAGTGAATATCCACAGTTATTTGCTGATGTTCCCTCTCGTACTGATGCTGTTGAGCATGATGTTGATGTGGGTGATCCAACCCCAATCAAACGGGCACCATATCGTGCAAACCCAACAAAACTGAAAAATCTTGAGAAGGAAATCGACTGCAAGAGTGCTTTCAACCAGGCAAAAGCCCTCTTATCTACCAATCCGGTACTGGTGGCTCCGGATTTCAACCAGCCGTTCAGCATGATGGTGGACGCGAGCGATGTGGGTGCTGGTGCAAGTTCTTACTCAAGCAGACGCTGAAGGTATCGACAGACCCATATCATTCTTCTCAAAGAAACTGTGGAAAAAGAAACATTGACTTTGATACTCGCACTTGAACATTTCAATGTGTATGTCAGTGGATCTCAACATCCAGTGAGGGTATTAACTGATCATAATCCCCCGACATTCCTCAACAGAATGAAAAACAAGAACCAAAGACTGACGCGATGGAGTTTGCTGCTCCAAGAATACAACTTGGACATTCTACATGTGCCAGGAAAGGACAATGTTATTGCGGACGCTTTATCTCGTGTGTGATATTTGGACAGTGAGCAACTAATTGATATATTCACATGGAAAAGTAAACAACCCTTGTGTGAACCATATTTCTTGAACAGTTGAACACTTACGGTGAAGCATCATTGCTTGAACAGTTGAACATTGGTGAATTCACTGGAATTCTATGTGAGAAAGGAAACCAGAACTTTTAACTTTGATGGTTTCTTTAACAATCACAAAGCATTGTGAAAATAGACTGATTGGACTCATTGAAACTGTTTATTGGACTCAAAGAAAAAAATGTATTTTTCTTATGTTTGCTTTCCAGATGTCTGTAAACCAGTGTTATATGTATGTGATATGCTTATCTTATTCGTTGACGAATTTGAACATGCATGATAATATTATTGTGTTATAACCCTTTTGGTACAAACACAAGGAACTAGAAAGACTAGTGAGTTATCATTTTGTCTTTGCATGTTTATATATGAAAACAGAAACAGTAATTTGATTTATATGTTTTATCCAAGGCAGGATAGATATTGAAAGAAAGAATTTTGGAACAAGAAAGGATTTTGGTGTTTTACCATATCTTTGGTTATGGATATAAAGTAATCAAAAAAGTATTCTTAAAAATATTCAATACTCAACCAACACAGATGATATGGTTTTGCACTACAACAGAAAACTTCAGATTAATAGTAACATGTTTCTACAACTGACGTGAAGGCTACATTATATTATCTAAGTTTGCTTAGTATTATTTTTATGCAAAGAAATATGTTTAGATTCAAAATTGCGAAGAAGCATGAAGACATATTTATATTGATAGGTCATTTAAGGTGAACTTCTCTGCGATTTGAATTATTTTTTGTTTATGTTTAGTACAAATGACTTCTGATATATGCAAAAGTCAGAGATAAAAATGATAGAGAAGGATGCTAGAGGAATGGTTAATGTTTTTACTTATAGCTGTTCATACTCAATTTTATTGTATGAACAGAAACCACTAGACAACGCTGTGATAACATTTGCATGCTGGTACTGTATAGTTTAACAAGCTGACTTGTTTATCAGATTTCTAAATCTACAAAGACCTCATACTTATAAATACTTTTAGGTTTTTGTATTCTTACAACAGTTGCTGAAACAACATTGAAAAAGAAATGTTTTTATAGCACCACTCCTACTTGTATAAGTGCTAATTTATGAGGGGGAGTGTGATGGGTGTATCGACCGATTCTAGATACATTGTACCAACCGTCCTGAGGACGAGTCAGTCTTGTTTTGGGAGTTGAAGAACGAAGCCTCAACAATGAAGATCAGCCATTGAAATCTAACCACTTTGTGTTGTGTATTCTGTTGTTGTGGAACAAAGGACCTGGGGACAACGGGTAGAGGAAACCACATGTAACAATAGTAATATTAACTGTATGCATATGATTCTTAAAAGGGCCCTTCGCATCTGATTGGCATTTTGAATTTGCAGAATTCCAATTAACCAAAAATATTTGAATCTGCAACCGTGAAGGAAAAGACCACGTGAAAGAAGAGCCTCTTTTCTCTTCAAGGCGTGCCTTTATATTGTAATAAAGAGTTGCTATCATTTACCAAGTTCAATAATTTAAATAATATGCCTCACCAAAGAATGAATAGACCGACTCACGCACATTATCATAATTTTTATGCACACCCTAAATGCTCCTAAATGGCTTTCCGACAACCCAACAGAACATTATAAACATCAGCCCGACATATTAATAGGCAAGCACACAAACGTACCAGACCCCAACACGTTCGCGTTCTCTCAGTCTAAACACCACACCACCACCTGCCCCCAAGGCGCGGATCGGACCCCCCTCCTTGCATTAAAAAAAGTTCGCTCGAAAACAAATTAGTGTTTGCTGTTCTCGCCCCCCCCCCCCCCCCCGCCCTCCCCCACTTATTTACCGGCTGGCTAAGTCGCAGCAAAATATTTCTTGAAAAGTTGAAGAAAAAAGGTGCATCTAGCATTGAAGTTATCTAGCATTGAAGTTACCACCTGAGCATCATTTGCTATCATCTGAGCAATGTTAAAAACGACGTCACACTTGGGAGTCCACATTCTCGTCGTGAAAATCTAAAAGTCCCTATCATTTCTGTTAATGTTTTCTGTTGTAAAGTAATGGTAATTCTTGATATCAAGAAATAGGAATAAATGTTGAAAAGGCTTGTCATAGACACGCATGATCAGTGGACGTTCACGCTGTTCTCGTTCACTCAATCTACAAAGTCCCTAATATGGTTTGCATAAACAGGCGTTACAACAAATTACTTAGATATCGTGAAAGAGAGCGGATCTTCAACTGAACATCCATTCATCAATCCATCTAATTTATCTAAATTTACATAGACTGCGTTACAAAATAAAGAAATATTCGATATACTGTATAATCATCTCTTGAAGGAAATGATTATTCTCAGTTCAGGCATGCATGCCTAGGATTTTAATGCAAATCTTGCTACCATTTTGTAATAACAAGTTATATAATTTGCATCCCATGCGTCACGAAATGATGAACAAACCATGGAACATTACCACAAGTTCGACATAACAACAGGGAATTTATCGAAACCGAACACCAAGCATTTTAGCCCACTCAATACAAATCACCACCTGGCACCGTTGACATAAAGAACCTCATTCATACACGTTTTAACCCCTTTTTTCCACAAGTGGGAGAGCTTAGAAAAAGAAATGGAACCAACAACCGTTGGCATGACAATCGTATTACAATATTTGTTGTTGTTGTTGACAGAAACACTAATGAACAACAACTGCCAAACACAGGCGCGGATTCAGGATTTCTTAGGGGAGGGTGCCCAAATTTGAAATCAATTTGAAATTTAGTGTGCTAAAATTTGAAAATCGTGCCGGCCAATATTTCGCTCAGTGCAGGGGGAGGGGGTTAGTGAGCACTAATTTTTTTGGGGGGCCCTCAAAAATTTGAAAAAAAAAGGCAACCCCCCCCCCCTCCCCCCCCCCCCCCACCTTTGAACGCCAGGGGGGGGGCTATCTAAAAATTTAAAAAAGGTAATATTAACGTGTTTTTACATGTTTTTTCCCAGGGCAGAAGCCCTTAGAAGCTCAGGGGTTTTGGGCAACAAATAATGGTCAGATGAGCATATTTTTATACCTTATTTGTGACACTGGCTGGACACAACTTGTTTTTGGGTCCATGGTGCAGAGCCCCTAGAAGCTCAGAGGTTTTATACATTAAATTATCGTCAGATGAGCATATTTTGATATCTTATTTGTTACACTGGCAGGACACAATTTGTTGTTGTGTCCAGGGGGCGGAGCCCCTGGAAGCTCATGGGTTTTAGGAATTTTATAAAGGTCAGACAAGCATGCAGGGGCCGCCTTAGGGCCCCTGGTGGGGTCGAGGGGGTGGAGCCCCTGAAACTTAGGGGTTTTATGCATTTAATTACGGTCAGATGAACATGTTTTGATACCTCATTTGTGACACTGGCAGGAAACTAATTGGCGTGAGGTTTCCCTCATGAACTTAAAGGGCCCATGACATCGGAATACAAGTGTATTCTTGTTAGTGTGCAGTCCTGCATACATCTCATATTTTGGTATGTAAACTTCTGAATTTGTTTCATAGATTTTGAAATATGTTTTTGAAATATTTGTTTTTCAAACTTGCTATTAAAGCTCCACCCCAGAAACCTCCAGATGTCATTCCCCTTGTGACATCAACTGTCAGTCATCAATGAGCTAACTTGAGAAAGTGGCATGTAACTTTGCCAAATTTTACCACCATTTGACGAATTCAGAAGTTTAAATATTAAAATATGAGATGTATGCAGGACTGCACACCAACAGGAATGCACTTGTATTTCGATGGCATGGGCCCTTTAATCTTAGATGACGCGCAAAACAATTTCGTTATGCCAAAAACTTGCACATGATTACTTTTTAACTGATTTTCATTAAAGTAAGTGCTCGAATAATCTGAAAACGAATAGTGGTAGGTCTCCTTGTAATCACAAACGAAATCATGAAATTGGGGTAGCTGGAAATTCAGGTTCTCCATAAGCCGTATATGACATCTTGACTTGAGGAATGTCGTAGCCAAAACGAGAGCATTGCTATATTTGCTGATTTTAAAGAATAGCGCCATCTTGTGTTTAAGCAACAGAGGCAAACTAACTTTGCGACAGCATAGAGTGTTATAGCGATTAACCCTGGGGGAGACTTTTTCTACCTTTTCGTTTTTGTCCGGCACTGTAGCTTGGTTCACACTTTTATAATATACGAATATATAATGATTTATAAAGCAAAGTTTGTAAGTCAGTTCGTCGCTGGGACTGAACTAATAAACGCCATTGAACTAAATTAAAATTATGACTTTTCATTGGTATATAGTAATTGAATGGATATGAGAAGCTTGAGTTAAATCTGACGCTGATACGAAAACAGCGGCCCGGGCCAGTTTCCATGTAGCACCAAACACCATTTAGATTCATGTATTCAAGTCTTCTACAAAAATGACATAGTGATGTCATCCGAGACACAATACTAATATTGACTGGTATCCTTTACAGCTCATGTCATGTATGTTATTAACAATTATATGGGATGAGCAGACACAAATGCAGAACTGATTTTCGTTGTGTGTAATTGTACACCTCCCTCTGTTCTTAATGCAGGTTCGGGTTTAGGGTCACACCATATATGCACATTAATACACTACACTTCTCGCAAAGATTAGGGTGTAAACCCGGTGTTTAGTGTGCCTGCATACAAAACTAGTAATCTTTCTTCAGATTTTCGCGAAAGACTGCATATCCCTTCAAAGATTAACAATTATTATGTGATTCGTGGATTAAAAAACAAAACACCATAGTCTAGATATTGTAAAGGAACACCGTGTTTTGGAAAACAACAACGCGGTGTTTGGACAATAGTTAACAAATACTTGTTATTGGTTAAAATATCATTGAACATCGAAGTATAGTAAATATTCACCTACTGTAACATTTATTTTACTCAAAGGTTCATCTAAACTAGTTAGCAAGCATTTTCAATTTCCGAAGTATAGAATGACAGGTTTGTTTTGCATGTTTTTTGACATTACGGAAGTTTAATTCACTTTTCATAAGTTGTCATGCAGTTATACATGTACGTGTAGATTGCTGATAAATTGTAGTTTGCAGTTAATTTTCAACGAAATTTGTCATGAAAATTAAGGGTTCAGAATTTTGTTAATAATAAATATATGTGCTTATATTATGGAACAGCGCCATCGTGTGCTATAAGCCAAAGCGGCAAACAAACTTTGTGACAGCATAGAGTGTTTATTGCAAGAGGACCCGGGGGAGACTTACAAAGTTTCTACCTTCTCATTTTTGTTCGACACTCTAGCTTGATTCACATTTTTTGTAATTTGCTATTATTAATGGGAATCAACTTATAAAGGCCATTCAATACATTTAACATTGTGACTTTTCATTGGTAATCGAATGGAGATGCGAAAGCATGAGAGCCCGGGTCAGTTTTAATGTAGATTAACACCTACACACCATTTTCATTTTTGTATGCATGTCTTCTACAAAAATGAAATGGTACTGCAGTGCGAAACACAATCCTGCTAATGACTCATACTAAAATTGTAGATTATTATAAGGAAAATGTTATTGCTGCTAAATTCAAAATCAACAATATGTGATTATTTATTTGTTCAAATGCTATTTTGGTAAGCACACACACATGCACATCCGATATATGAATACAGGATATCTCACTGATCACAAATTCATACTCCAACCCCATCTTCCTTGTTGCATTGTAGTTTTAATAGAGCAGTCGCAGTCGACTAGTTTATGCGCTTGACTTGAAATGCAAAGGCCAAGGGTTCGATCCCTGACACGGCACTGTCTTTTAGCAAGGCATTAATCTACTTTTGCCACTCCGTTCCCAATGGAGACATGAGTACCCGGTAGGATTGCGAAAGCATTTTTATTAGTGATTGCTACATGCCCTCATGGCCACAGTGTAGGAATATTCACCAGGGAGTGGAGACGGTTCTTCTTGTGCGTGAATGAAGCGCTTAGAGACGGTATTTCGTATGAAGCGATATATAAAATACATATAGTGTTATTATTCCTATTATGATGATGATCATTATTATTATTAATATGACTTTTCTTAACGATATGCATGGTTACAAGTTCTGGTTTAGCGATTTCATTTGGAAAAAAATGGGCGGAAGCAAAGACGTATTGGTGTATGTGAGCTTTTGGAATCATCAAAATGATAAGAAATTGGCTCAGTCTTGGTAGGAGTCACATGCACTGTACACAGAAATGTGTCAATGAATACAATGGAAATACACAAGCATGTTGAATGGAATAGGGTCCACAACCTCAATTTACCCGTTACTTGTCGAATATGAGGCATTTCAAGAGCCTTTTTTTTCAGGGGAAAGTTTCCTATAATACTCTTCGACACTAACATGAAGATAGTGGTAAAAAACAAATTAGTTTACATCCTTTTTTAAAAGAATTAAACTTTCTCTTTAACCAATTAAGGCCGGTATCATTTCAAGCTCTGCTTACGATATCGGTCTTCTGCATTCTCCCCCTTTTCTTTCTTTTTATTGATTATTTATATTTATTTATTTATATGAATTACTACTTGTATTACTTATCATTATATTGCTAAAATGTATTCATTGTTATGTTTGTTATTGTTTATGGAAAATGCAGAAATAAAAAACTTGAAACTGAAAACTGAAAAAAAACTAAATTAAGACCGCATGAAGTTTTAAGAAATCTTACCTTGATCACACAAGGAACCAGTGTACCCAGTTGCAGATGAACAGTCGCATGTACCCATAGAACAAGGTCCTCCTCCGTTCAAGCAATCCGAGTCCATAGAACAAGCAACTAGAACGATACGTTTATAATTGTGAAAGCTTATTTGAGAATCTGTATTCAAGTTCTTTTAAAGACAATGAGGACGACGATAAAGAACATGAACACGATGACTTTTAAATTCTATATAATAAACGAATTGGCTTCAGACATAAACGCTAACAAACACAAGTATCACTTATGCTTTAAGATAAAGTAACTCATGCCAATTAAAAACATCCACATACCGTCGGGATTTTCAAGGCCTTTGATACTATTAGTCATAATGTTATATTGCATAAAAGTATCCCATTATGGCATTCGAGGGAAGATCTTGAGTGGTTCAGAAATGATCTCACTGACAGAAAACATTCTTGTTTAATGATGAATGGTCAATATTCTTACCAACGATCAATAATTTAAGGTTTTCCTGAAAGTTCCCTGTTAGGTGCTTTGTTAAATATATTCTATTATATATAAATGACTTCCAAAATTCATCTGAAATACTGTCGATTATCTTTTTGCAGACGACTCTACCATTTTGACATTTAATTTTGAATAATGGAATGATGCTGGATTTCTCTCTTATAATAGCCAATTAATTTTAAAAGAATAAACTCTTACGAACACCATATATATACAACTTAGGGATATTCATGAATCGATTTTCTATAAATGAATTGCCCACTATTGTTTTTACACTTATGCTATCCATTTATAACACACACACGCCAAAGTAAACTTCTTTAAATTCAAATTCAAATTCAAATTCAATGTT